>JAMPIV010022453.1:0-215000 GCA_024509875.1 Oreohelix idahoensis | reverse complement strand
GTGATGAAAACGATGATGACGACGAATATGGTAATGATTAAAATGGTGATTATGATGAAAATGATGATGATGATTTAAGACTTCACTATTACTTATTTTAGTTTATCGGTTAACCTCAGCCATTGACTGATGTCACTAAATTTCCTTATTTATGTTTCTGTCATCGTGTCTAAGTGTACTACGCCTTTTCTAAAGGTCCTTGATCGCTTGTCGTTGTAGATTTTTGTATTATTTCGTTCTGTTTCGCTAATGAGATAAACGAGAATTCGGAGCCAGCTAACTAATAGTCCATTAGCCGCCCCTTTGATTATGACTAATATATGTAAAGGCAGTTCTATTACAGATACTGCGGTAAGGGAGTAAAATGTTAGATACTTCACTTATACGAGTACAACGTCTTATTTTTACAATGTGCTTGTAGGGTTACCGGTTCCTTTCCTCGCTGGTTTTGCCTTCCCTAACTTAATAGCAGAGTTAGATATCAATTTTTCCTGGTGGGTAGAATGGAACGTATATATAAATTAAAAAATAATATGGTATGAAATCAGTTTTACAAGTAAACGGTACTGCGGTAAATGAGGTTACTGGTGTTATTAATTAAGGGTAAACAGAGTGAGGTCAAGCTGTGTAAGTTCGCTGAGTCTAATTGTTGATGATGATGATTCTCAGAGTCCCTATCCGCCACCTCTCAGATCTCAATCTGTGTAAAATAGGCTCTGTGATGTTGTGTGGCTGAGTGTGTCTAGGGTAATGTATTTAATATAAGGACGAAATAAAATGTAAACAGAACTGTAACTCAATAATATTAAAGTGAGTAAGACTTTTGTTAAAGTTTAGGTAATTATATTACAATTTAATTTCCCTGTACCTCAATTTTCTGGGACAGGGATTGTCAAACTCAATAAATTTGTTTATATACACTATTTAAAATAAATAACTGGAACTCTGTCCAAGTATCTTGCTTCTATGAATAAAGATCACTGTAAGAATTCCACCCACTGATCTGTCTATCTGCTTGTACGTATCACTGTTAATATGTTGGACAGATTGTCTTCGTCATCATCTCAAGGTGAGTTTATTATTTATTATTATGCTTATGGTTGCGGTGGAATAATTGATGTTACACTCTCAGTGCCGGTCTAACGGACTTAACTTATAAAACTGGTGACAACTGTTGGCCCTTGGGTTCTCATGTGCATTCAACTGGCTTTAGAGCTGAAGAAATGGGGTAGCTACGGCAATAAGGCTGAGCATTCCTCCCAAACTTTCTTCCCTCACCCGGTTTCCTGCCACCAATAGGTATGCTGGTATATGACCTGTAATGAGAGGAAAATGTCCTCCCCTATAGATCTCATCTAATATTTAATTCCACACACAAACACGGTGACAACTCACCCTGATCAGCTATGTGTACTGATCATTGCACCAATCTGTATCTTCCATTGTTTAACACCACTGCTGTGTAAACATTCTTCTACAGTGATAGTACATAGCTCTTGTTTCCTCCTCCAAGAAGTCTCTTCCATACAATAGATAGGGGTGTACAATACATAGCTTGTGATTCCTTAATATCTCTTTACAACATGCTATACAGGACTTGTCGTTCATACAATAGATAGGGTGTGCTTAACCTAGCACTGAAACCTGTGGATAAATTCTTTCTAACTTTCTCTACATGATTTTACATAATATTTAAACATTTATGGCACTGCAAAAGCCAATATCCCTTCTGGGTTACTGCATTGGCATGCGCAAAATTTGTAAGCCATTAGCAAATAGTGTATGCCCTTCTTTCACTCCGAAAGACTGCATTCCTATTTTGGCTATCGTAACACAAATTGTTGCCTGCATGTTAATTAAATCAATACAAATACTTATTGTGCCTTACCCTCAAACAAGAATATCACATATCATAAGCTTGACTTTGGCAGTTAATGGGTTCTACCACTGCTTTAAGTGTCCAGACGGTGAAAGCTTTGGTCACACAGGCTCTCCCGCTGATGCCAGCTTTAGATAGTTTTAATTTCAAATGGCGGTTGTTGCCAGCGAAATGTTAATTTTATTGCCCCAAGCTACTCTACGCCTTGACCAATCAGAACGCGTTGTCAAGAAAGTTCTAACTTTTCTCACGCAACCAAATTGAGCAGTTGATAAGTGTGTTTGTTCGTCTGTCTCAATTTTTATTTATACAATATCTTTGTTATTAATGGGTCAATTTTTAATATTAAAAGTGATTATTAAAAGGACAAATGTCCTCTATCTTCCTATGTAGGTTTCCTTTACCCATTTATCCCTGTTTTCATCTTGGTAATATTTTTCTACTTTATAGTGCTCTGTTTTTTGTTTTTTTTTTTCTTAACCAGCGGCACTTGGGCTTTCAGCCCTTCGGCCCAATGACATATCATTGCGAGGCTGGGGAACCTGAGGACTTTCCTTCCAACCCGGTCAGGAGCTTCGCTCCTTCCCATCCACAGAGGGTTTATCACTGGAGCCGTTCAGGCTATTCAGTCAAATTTCCGGCCGTAAACATTTCTTCAAACGCCGACGCCCGGGTTTGAACCATGAACACCTGGTCGCCAGTACAACGCCGAAGCCATTACACCAGCGCGGCTCCCGTAGTGCTCTGTTCACTGAACTAAAATATTAATAAAATAATTTTCTAAGGCCAGATAATTTATTATAAGGGAAAATTTTATGATATATATTAACCAATATTAGCGCTACCCTTCAAGACATCCCTGTTATTTATAAAGAAATAAATTATCTAAGTTTCTTTTCAAACGCACAAGTTAGGCTTGATTTCCATTGTAATCCACCTTCTCTCTCCCCTATAAAACGAGGTAACAAGTTGGTTCGTGGCCAAGCTTTACGGCTTTCGTCATAAATATTGGGAAGGGTCGAGTGTGTGTGTTTGGGGGAAAGGGGTGGTATTTTTACGCTTGGCGTTAGAAAATTCAAATTCTTTATTTTAAATGTTAGCGGTTTTATTTGACGATGGCCTTGAGACCAAGGTCAAACATGAAATTTATTTATAGATTTTTAACTGTAATAGTGGAAAATTCAAATTGTTTTGTCCAATTTTTAGCGGTAAGTTTGACCTTGCCCTTGGCAATTTTTCCAAATATAGTAGTAGTGGTTTATAGGTTGTGAATTTACGTTACTAGATTTTTGAATCGGGGAAATTTGAGCGGGGTTTTACACGGAGTTACTTTACTACACATCTCCCCTGTTAAAAAGCCTGCACCACTAGTGCAGCTTTATTTTCTGTGTTACAATCCCGATCAAATTAACTCAACTAGGCTTTATGAGGATCCGGGGTTTCTGCAGGTGGGTGCCTACTCAAGAAATCTGCCCCAACGTTCTGCGAACCCGGAATATACTCAATGGTAAACGAGTAAGGTTGGATGAGCAGAGACCACCTGAACAAACGTGCATTTCCGTGTTTTGCATGGGCCAGAAAAAAACAGTGGCTGATGGTCGCTTTGGACCACAAAATGTCTACCATACAGAAAGATCTGGATTTTCTTTATCGCCCAGACTAAAGCCAAACATTCTTTTTCTGCAGTTGAGTAGTTTTGTTCTGCTCGGTTTAATTTGCGGCTGGCATACGCAACTGGGTTCAATTCTCCGTCTAGTGAAGAGGAACTTTGCAATAATGTGGCTCCAAATCCCACATTACTCGCATCCGTTCTCACCACGAATTCCTGACTCAAATCAGGTAATTTCAATATGGGCTTACTGGTGAGTTTTTGCTTTAACTCATTGTATGCCAGCTCACATTCTGCCGACCATTCTATTTTATCTGGTTTCCCGTTACGAGTTAAATCTGTCAGAGGAGCACACTTACTTACTTACTTACTTAGTCGTTCCCCTTCTACCGTGAGGTGTAGAGGTTTGGAAGAGAGAGCGCCAGACCATTCTATCAGCTGTCTTCTTCCTGGCCTCGGTCCTTCAAAGATTGTCTAATGTTGTCCTCCCAGCGGACTCTGGGTCGTCCTGGAGGTCTGGATCCCTGGCTCTTTGTTTCCCATGCTTGTCGTGGTAGCCGATCTTCTCCCATTCTGCAGACATGGCCAAACCATCTTAGTTGGAACTGTTCTATTTGGGTCTGCAGCGGGTGGGATTTTAGGCCTTGACGGATCGTCTGGTTGCGGACCATGTCTCTTCTTGTTACTTCAACCACTTTCCTCAGATACCTCATTTCTGAGGTTTGGATCTGGCTTTTGTGGGTTGTAGTCATTGCCCATGACTCGCATCCATATGTCAAGACTGGGACATAGGTGGAGCGGTATACAGCCATCTTCGTTTTCTTACCAACCTCTTTCTTGCTGAGGAATCCAAGATTTATGGCCTGAAAAAGTCTCCCAGCCGCTGCTTTTCGAGTGGCCAACTCTTCTTTGATGCCTCCCTTTCGGTCTATAATAGCTCCGAGATAATTAAAGTGGTCGACCTGCTCCAGGACCTGTTCTCCCAACTTAATCTGATGTTTTCTTTCTTCTCGTGATATCACCATGGATTTTGTTTTAGAGCTGCTTATGACCATCCCTCTCTTCTCCAGCTCTTCCTTCCAGACTTGCAGGTTGGATTGGAGATGTGCCTCTGATTTAGCAATCAGGGCAACATCATCAGCAAATGCCAGCTCCGAAATATAGACCTGTCTCATCTTCCAGTACCCCACTGAATACTTTCTTGTTCTCTCCTTACATGCCTTGATGACATCGTCCATAAGGAGTATGAAGAGGTAAGGTGATAGGATATCACCTTGTCTTGCACCAGTGGTGGTCCTGAACTCTTCTGACTTATGGTTTGCTGTCCTCACATAATTTCTGCAAGACTTGTAGAAGCTCTGTATAGCATGAATCAGAGGTGCTGGAATATTCTTCCTCGCCAAACAGTCCCAAAGTTTGCTCCCGGGGACCCTGTCAAACGCCTTTTCCAGATCTATGAAACAAAGATAGATCTCACTCTTATACTCAAGGGCCTTTTCACTCAGCTGTCTGAGTGTGAAGATTAGGTCTTGAGTACTTCGGTTTGCTCGGAATCCGCACTGGACCTCATCCAATTGTGGCTCAGCTAGGCGTCGGAGTCTCTGCTCTAGGATTCTAGAGTAGATTTTACCAGGGACACTGAGAAGGGATATGCCTCTATGGTTTCCACACTGTCGATTGTCACCCTTTTTGAAAATTGGTGTTATGATGGCAATCTCCCAATCCTTTGGTATGGTCTTGTTGCACCATGCTGCCTGTAGGACCCTTAAGAGTAATAGGTCGCCTGATGCTCCCATGTACTTAACCATTTCTGGTGTTATACCATCATGCCCTGCTGCTTTGCCCATCTTGATTTTCTCCAGTGCTGCCTTCAGTTCTTCCATCTTTATGTCATCTTCATCATCATTTGTTTCATCTTCTGTGCTAGTGGTTATCATTTCTGATGCTTCACCATGCTCACCATCCAGGAGTTCTGAGAAATATTCTTTCCATCTTTCCATTACTTCCTTCGGGGCAGTAAGCAATTTGCCTTGCTTGTCCTTTATAAATTTGAGAGGGCATTGTTTTTCCTTCCTCATGTTCTTTAGGGTCTTATAGAACAATTTCTGGTTTTCTTGTGCATCTTTTTCTAGCTTTTCTCCAAATTCTTCCCAGGACTTCTGTTTTGCTGCTAGCACTTTGTTCTTTGCTTCTGTTCTGAGTGTCACATATTCTCTATATTTTTCCATTTGTCCTGTTGTGTTTTTAGCTCCTAAGTATTGTTTCCATGCCATTTTCTTCTCTCTTATTTTCTCTTTGACTTCCTCTGTCCACCAAGGTGTCCTCTTTCTCTGGTTCCCAAGTCGGACTTCACCGCATGCTTCTGCAGCAGCTGTCTTTATGATATCCTTGAATTTATTCCAGAGGGTTTCCAAGTCATCAGGTCGTTCTTCTGTGTTGCTCACTGCTGTAGCAATAAGCCCCTGATATCTGGTCTTAATTTCTGGCTCTCTCAGCTTGTAGGTCCTAATGCTCATTTCTCCTGCTCGTTTACTTGGTTTCTTGCGTGATGTTGGGCAGTTCCTAGGCTGAGCAACTCTTTCAGTTGTTCGTTTGATTGTTAGCAGGTAGTGATCACTTCCAATCTCTGGCCCCCTCCAGACTCTTGCATCTCGGACATATCTGAATGAGCTTCTCCGAACAATGGCATAGTCGATCACTGACTTCTCATTCTTGGTTGGTTCACATCTAGTGTATGCATGTATGCGCTTATGGGGGAACTTTGTGTTTGTAATGATCAGATTCTGCTCACTGCAGAATCTAAGGAGTCGCTTTCCATTGTCATTGAGAGTATCTTCTCCATATCTTCCGATAACTCCACCCCATCTAGCATGGTCATTTCCAACTCTGGCATTAAAATCTCCGAGCATGATAACTTCATCTAGCCAGTCATCCACTGTCCTTTGAAGCAGCTCGAAGAATTCCTCCTTGACCTCTGCTCTCTCATCCTCATTTGGCCCATACACTATGACCAGGTTGACTATGGTTTCTCCTTCTTTTAGTTTTACAACCATAATGCGCTCCGAGACAAAGTTCCATCCCTTGATACTATCTTTTTGATTTTGGGCCACAATGCAACCCACGCCCCCTTTAGCTCTTTCAGATGTTGGTACACCACTGTAGAGCAGCGTGTTGCCATCGAGATCCATGACTCCTTGTCCTTTTTTCTTTGTTTCCGTTATAGCCAGGATTTCTAGTTTTGCTTTCCTCATCTCTTCCACCAGCTCCTCTTCCTTCCCATTTATACTTCTTGTGTTCCAAGTTCCATAAGTCGTAGTCCGTAGTCCGTTCCAGTTCGTCGCCTTTAGAATCAGTCCGGTTTTCTCTCTTGTAGTTCGCGTAATCATGTTTTAAAGCAAACAGGTGATTGGCCTGTTGTGCCTTTGCATGGTGGAGGGGCTGCCTCCTTACGGCCTCTATGCAGGCCGCCCTCCTCCTTTTTCATCCGGGCTTGGGACCGGCATAGGCGGACTTCAGAGGAGCACACACCGAGTTAAAATTCTTAATATATTTTTGGTAAAACCCACAAAGTTAGACGAAGGATCTCACATCCTTCTTAGTCTGGTGTCTGTGTGCTCTCTGCAATTTCTCCAGGTTCTTAGGGTCAGGGGTCATGCTACCCTGATGTACATTATGTCCCAAGAATTCCAATTCCTTGCATCCAATACAACATTTTGTTGGTCTAGCAGTTAAGTTTGCTTCTCTGAGTCTATCAAATAGCATATTCAAAGAGTTAACGTGTTCTTCAAAGGTTTCCGTAGCGATGAGGATATCATCCATGAAATTTGTAATACATGGGTTTTTCAAGGGGATCCAATAGTTTTCTCATCATTCTAGAGAACACACTCGGAGCGTTTTTCAACCCAAACGGTAAAATATTGAATTCATAGTGCCCTTCCGAGGTGCTAAAAGCTAAATAAGGTCGAATCTCAGGCTTCACTGGAATCTGGTAATATCCCTTACTGAGATCTACTTTTGAGAAATATTTTGCCTTATTCAACCTGGCAAATAGTTGGTTAGTATCAGGTAATGGATCCACCTGACGTTCTGTGACAGCATTCAGTTTCCTGTAATCTATGCACAGTCTATGTTCACCAGAGGGTTTCCTCAACAATACCACACTAGAGCTATAAGGAGATTCACTGTGAGAAATAATACCTTCTTGTAACAGATAATCTATCTCCTCTTTTAAAGCTTTCTCTTTTGCGAATGGGATAGTATAGGCTCTCATACAGATGGGTGTTGGGTCTAGCAGTTTCATATCATATTCCAACAAGTTAGTGTGCCCCGGTCTGTCCGTTAACATGTCTGTATGATTTTCCAGAACCTTTTGAATCTTCTCCCTCTGCCCTTTTGTCAGATGATTACTGATCTTTACCTGTGCAGGAGTTTCGCCTGGTTTTAAGGGATATTCGTAAGAGGTGAGAGGTTCGTTTTTCATCTCAGTAGCTATGGCCAATGTCATTTGGTGTGCCCCTTCCAAGGTTTACCTGTCATGGTATTTCTTAAGGAGGTTCACATGATAGACTTTTTCCTTTCCCTTCTTGTCTATCTTATAATTAGTTCTAGATACCCTTTCCAGAACTGTGTATGGACCTTGCCATCCTATCTGAAGTTTGTTGCAACTGCCGGGTAACAGAAGAAGCACCTTCTCTCCCACGGCAAGCTCCCTATCCTTCGCTCTCTTATTATAATATGCAGCATGTTTCTTCCTGGCTTGTCTTAGGTTATCATTTGCCAATTTCCAGCCAGTTTTTAATCGAGTGGTCAGCTCGTTCACATACTGATATGATGAGGTTACAGTCTCTTCTGCCTTCTCATCAGTCCATGTATTCAATAAGGCTTCCAATGGACCTTTTATTGGCCTTTTATTTGGCCGACCCATTATTCATGTAATTGGAAGTAATGTGGCGGTGACTTTTCTCCCTTTAATATGTTATCACACACCAACCGTCCGCTACCAATTTTCCTACTGGGGTTTCCCCGCAGTTTCAGTTTCGAATTGAGGGGACTTCCCTCTCTTCTATTTTCATCCAGTTCCAGGAATTCCGACCAAGGGATTGTCGGGTGGGACTGGGTTGAGGTCACTTTTTGTACAATACGCATAGTGGCCATTCTAACTGGTTTATGTGAAGACTGGGTGTGAAAAGGAGTTTTCCTATCCACCGTGTTTACCTTATCATGTTTATTTTTCCTGTTATTTTCAGGCCTGTTTTCACCGTAGTGTTTTTGTAGGTCCTGATGATTTTCCCAACATGTGGGCTTTCCCTTGTTGCATTGGTCACAAGCCTCCACAAATTTGGCAATGTCTGCCGCTACGCCTGGCCAATAGAATCTTACAGAAGCTCTTTGACTGGTAGTACCAATTTTCTCATGTCTACCGTCTGATACAACATGTGATCTTTTCATCGCCATTTCCCTATATGAAGTTGGAAGTACTAGCAGTCCATGACCATTTGAACCAGTTCCAGCCTTCCTATACATTAATTTGTTCTTCATATAAAAATCTCCTTTGTTTGGAGGGGTATGGCTTTTTGGAAGTTTCCAGACACACGGCTTTAGTGACCTATCCTCAGAATGCGCCTTCCTCATCTCCTCTGGATGAGTATTTATTGAGTTAACTTCCTCCTTCCTTGACTGTGACCTGGTCTGTACTGCTGCCATGATCACTGGTCTTTTGGGACTTCCCAAAAACACATATCTACACCCCAGTATCAGAGGGTAGATTGGTTCGTTTATCACTGCTGCTCTAATCACTCCTTCCACATAGCGAGTTTTTATATTTATATTTGCAATGGGAAGTGTCATGGTAGCTACTTCCTTCGTCACCCCTTGGATCTCCACTGTTTCCGTGGCATATTGATCTGGGTGCACAAGGTGAGAACTCACGACTGAGTCAAAATCCAAGCCTGTATCATAAAGGCACCTAATGGTGGCCCCATTGCATACTACGTCTTCACATACAGGGGGATGATGAGGGTCCTGCTGTGTTGTAGGCAGTTCATTCTTTCCTTTTGTCGCAAAATTGGTTTCAAGTCATTGCAAACGTTTTCAGTTAGATTTATAAACCCATCTACGATCGAGTGACCGCTTTCAAAATGGCGGCGTATCAGCGAAATGTGTATCGGACAGAGGAAATCGCCAACGATAAATAAAAACAGAAGGGAATCCGTATGAAAAGGATTTTACATTTCAGTACAGGGAAGGATGGTGTATAACTGCATATAAGATGGAACGGTAGGAAGTTCTCATTTACGGAGATATATGCGTATTTCGGCTGCCCACAGTTACGCTAAAAGCATGTAAACCCACTTCTGTTCTAAATATTAAAATCAACAAATAACAGTTTGGGAAATTACATGGATAGGAAGATAGAGTTTTATCAGCTGTATAAAACTAGATAAGATGGAACTATATGGATATTATATATGCCGAGAATGATAAAGGCAAAATTTCAGTCGACGCACAGTTCGGCCGAAATCACTGTTCGGAAGGATTTTTCAGGCTTAGGTTTAAGCTGTGACGTCGGTACTCTCCGATACGTCCGCGCTATACGTATTTAAAGCGTATCGGTAAACTGAGCTACAGACAACGAAAGAGGGTTCAGACAGACTGGAGGCAGAGTTTCGCCACGACCCATGAATTGTGAGCGGATCGCCAGAAACATTTTTAAGTCCAGTATCTGAAGTCTGAGGGTAAGCGAAATTATGATAACTACCGTGTATAATATTTGTTATTTCAGGTTCATACAGAATTCACAAAATATGCCTGTATAATATTCATTGATATAACGTATTATTATTTTAATATGATTTATTCATGTGCATTATGGATGAGTGTTGCTTGTACAAAAAGTAATCACAAATAGCCCCACGGCCTAATGAAGTTATATTTATCATATTGCTTTATCGCTTACGAAGATAAAGGCAGTCCCATGGCAGAGATTGTCATAGGGAAATGAAGTGTTAGAAACTTCATCATGGAAGATCCCAGTTTACGAGGTTAAGGTGACTAGTCCCCTTCCTCGCTGCCTTTGCCTTCCCTAGTTCGAGCGCACAACTTTGTACCCATTTACAGCTAGTAAACTGGAGTGTTCTACAGCCAGTTTCAGTAGAAAGCAACCTGATCACGTGGTCACTCACTTTCTTTATTTATGTATTACTTTTGTGTAGATGCTAAGGATAGCATCAGTATTTGAATTTGTACTTGATATGATTTGGAAGGATCAAGTTATAGAATATGAAGGGATGTATAGGAGCGGAATAAACCAGATGATGTTTATTACTGATATGTTAATATTAATTCTATATCATTGAACTGATGTTACTTGCTATGACTGTATAACTTTGACACCTGATGACTGACTTGTCTGACTTATGTGCTAGTCAGTTACACTTAATTGAAATGTTAATATTAATGCTATATCACTGAAATGATGTCCTTACTTACTATGATTGTATAACGGTGACATCTGATGACTGACTGGTCTGACATCTGTGCTAGTCAGCTACAAGTCTAGCCAGATACTAGCCAAGGCTGATATGTTGCAGGTTCCATGAAATAACTCAAACCAGACTGTCCAGTATCAGAAGCCGGTGTAGTTCATCCGAGGCAATCCCACCAAAGTGCAGGACCCCAAAGAGTGAACTTCAACTGGTCATTGGCATCCCTACTGTTGGGCCTACCAAGTCTGATATCAGCAAAGGACAGTTTCAGCAGTATCAAGTTGGAAAGATAAGTGTCCTGTTTGACACTGACCACCTATACATGTGAAACAGCCAATAGTTGAAAACAATAAGTAACCATACAGAAACTCAGTCAACTGATGACAGTTATCCTTAAATTCAAAGGACTAATAACAGTGATTTCAGTAACTTTATTATTTAAGATCTTGAAGTATAAACAGACAATAATAGTAATTGTGTGAATATGTTTATATATATGTATATGCTCTTTTCCAACTAGTAGAAATAGAATATTAGTGTAATTATTAAACTATTTTAACTGTACCTGAGGATTTATTCACTTCTTCCATTTGTGGTTTCAGTGAATGTTCATTTTACTTATCCCCTAGAATATAAGTAATCATAAGATAGTCATAGGGAGGAGACACCTTAAATCCTGGTACTACTTCTTACCAACTGGGCCAGGGTTTTTACAGTCTGACTATTTTTATGATAACAATACACCAGTGCTTATTTCTAAGACTGGGGTATTACTTGTAAGGTCAGAACTCTTTACTGGCATACTCTTACATATAAATAATTTTAAATAACCTCCCGCTACAGTGGGGGCTCGTCTGCGGGATATATCTTTGATATTCCTGAGCCAACTTTCTATTTCTGCTGTGTAGAAAATTTTGTTTTGTAAAATTTTTTGGAAAGAGTAACATAGTAGGAAATAATTATATTTTTAGGAGTACCATTGAGTACAGATAAAGAAAGCTGTTTCATATATGGTGAAGTCAGTTTAATTAACTTTAATTTTAACTAAGTTAATTATATTGTAGTAAATTAGTTTGAGTAAGATCGCTTGCCCTACTAGACTACAGATACATCATGGCTGACTTGGTCAAATTTAGGTCTGCTACACTGCAGGTGGGAAAAGAGCTTGGCATGGATGGTGACGCTCTGATCCGGTATGTCACGACGGAATGTGAAAAGTACACCGAGAGAGAAGCAAAGCAATTAGAAGCAGAGAGAGAAACAAAGAAATTAGAAGCAGAGAGAGAAGCCAAGAAATTAGAAGCAGAGAGAGAAGCCAAGAAATTAGAAGCAGAGAGAGAAGCCAAGAAATTAGAATTAGAAGCAGAGAGAGAAGCCAAGAAATTAGAATTAGAAGCAGAGAGAGAAGCCAAGAAATTAGAAGCGGAGAGAGAAGCCAAGAAATTAGAAGCTGAGAGAGAAGAAAGGAGGTTACAAGCAGAGAGAGACCATGAGCTGAAAATGAGACAGCTTGATCTTGAACTTCAGGCTGGGACTATCACCCATGGTAATAGCTCACCTCATTCTGCGAATAGCTCTTTTCAGAACACAGCAAATGGGGCCATGAACTTCCACCTAGATCCATTTGTTGAAAAGGAGGACGCAATTGAGTCGTACCTGGATAGGTATGAAAGGCTAGCCTCTACATATGGACTGGAAAAGGAAAAATGGAGTCTAAAGTTATCCCAGGGATTGAGAGGTATTGCATATGATGTGTTTCTGAAACTCCCCAAAGAAGATCAGGAAAATTATGAAATACTAAAGCAAGCCTTACTGATCCGGTATGAAAAGAACTCTGAGGCATATAGGAAGAAATTTAGAACTTCTAAACCTCTACCTGGAGAAACATATAACCAGTTCTCAGCTAGGCTAGAAACGTATTTGTTGAAATGGAGTAGTTTAGGTAAGTATCAGAAAACCTACGAGGATCTGAAAGAAATGGTTATGTTAGAGCAAGTGAAAGATTCCATGTCTCAAGAAATGAGGAAATTCCTTATGGAACAAGGAGCAGAGAGGCTGGAAGACATTTTGAAATGTGCAGAGAGATACCAAGCAGCTCAAGCTGAATTGGTAGGAACAAAAAGGAAGCAGGTAGAAGGATATAAGCCACCACCGCAGAATACCGATTTTGACCAGATGGATCAACCATACAGATACAAGCAAAGATTTGATAATAAGGACAAGAACCCTCAGACTCAGGAAAATAAACCCTACAAACAGGGAGATAAGTGGTGCAAATTTTGTAAGATGAGCAACCACAACACTGATGAATGTGGGAGGAAAAAACCCCTTCATCATGCTGCATGTCTACAGGTGAGGACTTCTGTTAGGAAGGAACTGACTGTGAGTCAGAATAGCCTCCATCACCCACCTACCCAGGAGATAGTGACTGTGAATGGCAAACAAGTCACAGGAATGTATGACACAGGTTTGTCCTATGACGCAGTCGTGTGTGCATCTCTGGTGTGCCCTGAACAAATCACCACAGAAACAGTAGAGATTCAAGGGCCACTAAAAGGAACATCACCCCTTACTTTACCCATAGCAAAGATTCATGTCAGTTGTCGCTATGTGGAAGGGGAGATAAATGCAGCTGTGATAGATGATCCCTTTTACCCCCTAATGTTGGGGCGTAAATATGTTTTCTTGGGAGACCCTGTAAAACCTATGGTTATGGCAGAAATGCAGACCAGGTATGAATCCAGGAACATAAAGAGGGACACCAACTTAAAATTTCATTCGACTGAAAGGAAACGGGCTCAAGAAGGAGACAGAACATTGAAGCCTTGTTTTGACAAATTGCCAAAAACTCATAACGCTCCAAGGAAAGGACATTTCTATATGGAACATGGACTCTTGTACAGGAAAGCTGGCAGAGGGACGAAAAGTCATGGTCAAATTGTTGTACCATCCACCTATAGGAATAAGGTTATAGGCTGGGGACACATATCAACTTTGAGTGAACACCTGGGTAATGGTGCCACAAAACAAAGAATAGCCACCCAGTTCTACTGGCCAGGTATTACGGAAGACATAAATCAGTATGTAAATTCCTGTCCAGAGTGCACCTATGTAGATTCAGAAAGTCGACGGAAGAGTCTTCATCAAAAATCTACAAGCAAACCAGCAATCAGGGGTACTCCCGAGATTTGCACGGGAGGGGAAAGGAAACATCCCACACAGGTTCAATTGCAGTCTGAACCCCATGCGCTGGAAAAAAGGAACAAATCACGTAGCGAAAATCAAACACCTACGGATTTGCGAGGGAAAACCACATCCAACTATCAACGAAAAGAGGGCGGTAAACTTCATGGGAAACCTACCGACCCCGTTTCACCAGCAGTAAGAGCCTGGATGAAAAGCCGAACAGGAAGGAGAGAGATAGTAAAGGATGAATATATTCTTGGAAAACAGAATGTGGGCGCAGATTTTCTTAGTCGTCATCCCACAGAGCTTGAGGAGGATAGAAGGAAGGAAAACTAACCTCGGAATGGTCGATTTGCAATTGTCTTGTACCCAATAGTTAAGCTAGATATCATCCAGCTTAAAATATGGGGGAGCTATGTCGCAAAATTGGTTTCAAGTCATTGCAAACGGGTTCAGTTAGATTTATAAACCCATCTACGATCGAGTGACCGCTTTCAAAATGGCGGCGTATCAGCGAAATGTGTATCGGACAGAGGAAATCGCCAACGATAAATAAAAACAGAAGGGAATCCGTATGAAAAGGATTTTACATTTCAGTACAGGGAAGGATGGTGTATAACTGCATATAAGATGGAACGGTAGGAAGTTCTCATTTACGGAGATATATGCGTATTTCGGCTGCCCACAGTTACGCTAAAAGCATGTAAACCCACTTCTGTTCTAAATATTAAAATCAACAAATAACAGTTTGGGAAATTACATGGATAGGAAGATAGAGTTTTATCAGCTGTATAAAACTAGATAAGATGGAACAATATGGATATTATATATGCCGAGAATGATAAAGGCAAAATTTCAGTCGACGCACAGATCGGCCGAAATCACTGTTCGGGAAGGATTTTTCAGGCTTAGGTTTAAGCTGTGACGTCGGTACTCTCCGATACGTCCGCGCTATACGTATTTAAAGCGTATCGGTAAACTGAGCTACAGACAACGAAAGAGGGTTCAGACAGACTGGAGGCAGAGTTTCGCCACGACCCATGAATTGTGAGCGGATCGCCAGAAACATTTTTAAGTCCAGTATCTGAAGTCTGAGGGTAAGCGAAATTATGATAACTACCGTGTATAATATTTGTTATTTCAGGTTCATACAGAATTCACAAAATATGCCTGTATAATATTCATTGATATAACGTATTATTATTTTAATATGATTTATTCATGTGCATTATGGATGAGTGTTGCTTGTACAAAAAGTAATCACAAATAGCCCCACGGCCTAATGAAGTTATATTTATCATATTGCTTTATCGCTTACGAAGATAAAGGCAGTCCCATGGCAGAGATTGTCATAGGGAAATGAAGTGTTAGAAACTTCATCATGGAAGATCCCAGTTTACGAGGTTAAGGTGACTAGTCCCCTTCCTCGCTGCCTTTGCCTTCCCTAGTTCGAGCGCACAACTTTGTACCCATTTACAGCTAGTAAACTGGAGTGTTCTACAGCCAGTTTCAGTAGAAAGCAACCTGATCACGTGGTCACTCACTTTCTTTATTTATGTATTACTTTTGTGTAGATGCTAAGGATAGCATCAGTATTTGAATTCGTACTTGATATGATTTGGAAGGATCAAGTTATAGAATATGAAGGGATGTATAGGAGCGGAATAAACCAGATGATGTTTATTACTGATATGTTAATATTAATTCTATATCATTGAACTGATGTTACTTGCTATGACTGTATAACTTTGACACCTGATGACTGACTTGTCTGACTTATGTGCTAGTCAGTTACACTTAATTGAAATGTTAATATTAATGCTATATCACTGAAATGATGTCCTTACTTACTATGATTGTATAACGGTGACATCTGATGACTGACTGGTCTGACATCTGTGCTAGTCAACTACAAGTCTAGCCAGATACTAGCCAAGGCTGATATGTTGCAGGTTCCATGAAATAACTCAAACCAGACTGTCCAGTATCAGAAGCCGGTGTAGTTCATCCGAGGCAATCCCACCAAAGTGCAGGACCCCAAAGAGTGAACTTCAACTGGTCATTGGCATCCCTACTGTTGGGCCTACCAAGTCTGATATCAGCAAAGGACAGTTTCAGCAGTATCAAGTTGGAAAGATAAGTGTCCTGTTTGACACTGACCACCTATACATGTGAAACAGCCAATAGTTGAAAACAATAAGTAACCATACAGAAACTCAGTCAACTGATGACAGTTATCCTTAAATTCAAAGGACTAATAACAGTGATTTCAGTAACTTTATTATTTAAGATCTTGAAGTATAAACAGACCATAATAGTAATTGTGTGAATACTTTTATATATATGTATATGCTCTTTTCCAACTAGTAGAAATAGAATATTAGTGTAATTATTAAACTATTTTAACTGTACCTGAGGATTTATTCACTTCTTCCATTTGTGGTTTCAGTGAATGTTCATTTTACTTATCCCCTAGAATATAAGTAATCATAAGATAGTCATAGGGAGGAGACACCTTAAATCCTGGTACTACTTCTTACCAACTGGGCCAGGGTTTTTACAGTCTGACTATTTTTATGATAACAATACACCAGTGCTTATTTCTAAGACTGGGGTATTACTTGTAAGGTCAGAACTCTTTACTGGCATACTCTTACATATAAATAATTTTAAATAACCTCCCGCTACACCTTTGTTCCCGGTTTTTAGGCATGCAGCGTGATGTGGAGGGTTCTTCCTACAGTCTCTTGTATTATGGGTATTTGACTTACAAAATTTACACCATCTTCCTTCTGGCCTGTAGGGTTTCTTGTCATTTGCTTGAGGGTTTCTATCTCTAGGATCATATCTTTGCCTATCATAATTTGGTTTAAACCTAGGGCCTTGTTCTCTATTGTCAAGCTTAGTCTGAGTATGTGTGGTTTTATTATCTACTGGTTTCTTTTTAATGCCAGCTACTTCTGACTGGGCTGCCTGATATCTCTCAGCAACATTGAGAATCTCCCCCTATCTCTCTGCACCTTTTTCCCTGAGAAATTTTCTCAAGTCTGGAGCCATGGACTCTCTTAACTGCTCCATCATAATCATGTCCTTCAAATCTTGGGTTTTCCCCAGAGCAGTCCATTTCTCCAAATAAGTTTCTAGTCGGGCAAATAATTGGTTGTATGTCACCCCAGACAATAGCTTAGCATTTTTAAATTTCTTCCTATAGAATTACTGTTCTTCTCATATCTGACTAAGAGAGCTTGTTTTAGAATATCATAATCTTCTTGCTCTTTTCTGCTCAATATGGAGAAGACTTCATAAGATGTACCCCTAGTCCTTGTGATAATTTTAAACTCCACTTCTCCCTTTCTAACCCATAATTAGTAGCTAGTCTTTCGTATCTATTTAGAAATGACTCAATGTCATCCTCTTTCTCTACAAAAGGATCTAAGTGAAAGTTCATGGCTGAATAAGAGGCCCGCTGACTTGCAGTAGTATCAGAGGTAGATGGGCTGCTACCATTTTCTGGAGCATGGCCTTGAAGTTCCAGTTCTTTTAGTCTTAATTCATGCTCCCTTTGCAATCTTTTGTCTTCTTTTTCAGCCTCCATAAGCAATCTCTTTTTTTTCTGCCTCCCTTTGCAATCTCATTTCCTCTGCATCCCTTTGCAATCTCTTTTCTTCTTTTTCAGCCTCCATAAGCAATCTCTTTTCTTCGGCCTCTTTTTGCAATCTCATTTCCTCTAACTGTAACCTTTTAACTTCAGCCTCCCTATCAGCCTCTAATTTGTTAGCCTCTCTATCAGCCTCTAATTGTAATCTCTTAGCCTCATTAGCAGCCTCTAGCTGTAATCTCTTATCTTCTGCTAATCTCCTATCTTCCCTTTCAATAAACTTATCACATTCTGAAGTCACATACTGAATCAGAAGGTTTCCCTCCATGCCAAGTTCTTTCGCCGTCTGTACAGTGGAAGATCTGAATTTAGCTAAGTCTGCCATCCTTTCTTTCAATACACATTTATCATTAATATATTTTAACTTAACAAACTATCTAACTAATTAATAAAGGCACTGACAGTTCATCAAATTCCACCAATTATTACTTTTCTTATTTATTTATTTATAGAGCCCAGGGTCTGGTGTTAACTTAATCCCGGACAGGACCCCAATATGTAGTAAATGAGGTTACTGGTGTTATTAATTAAGGGTAAACAGAGTGAGGTCAAGCTGTGTAAGTTCGCTGAGTCTAATTGTTGATGATGATGATTCTCAGAGTCCCTATCCGCCACCTCTCAGATCTCAATCTGTGTAAAATAGGCTCTGTGATGTTGTGTGGCTGAGTGTGTCTAGGGTAATGTATTTAATATAAGGACGAAATAAAATGTAAACAGAACTGTAACTCAATAATATTAAAGTGAGTAAGACTTTTTGTTAAAGTTTAGGTAATTATATTACAATTTAATTTCCCTGTACCTCAATTTTCTGGGACAGGGATTGTCAAACTCAATAAATTTGTTTATATACACTATTTAAAATAAATAACTGGAACTCTGTCCAAGTATCTTGTTTCTATGAATAAAGATCACTGTAAGAATTCCACCCACTGATCTGTCTATCTGCTTGTACGTTTCACTGTTAATATGTTGGACAGATTGTCTTCGTCATCATCTCAAGGTGAGTTTATTATTTATTATTATGCTTATGATTGTGGTGAAATAATTGATGTTACACTCTCAGTGCCGGTCTAACGGACTTAACTTATAAAACTGGTGACAACTGTTGGCCCTTGGGTTCTCATATGCATTCAACTGGCTTTAGAGCTGAAGAAATGGAGTAGCTGCGGCAACAAGGCTGAGCATTCCTCCCAAACTTTCTTCCCTCACCCGGTTTCCTGCCACAAATAGGTATGCTGGTATATGACCTGTAATGAGAGGAAAATGCCCTCCCCTATAGATCTCATCTAATATTTAATTCCACACACAAACACGGTGACAACTCACCCTGGTCAGCTATGTGTACTGATCATTGCACCAATCTGTATCTTCCATTGTTTAACACCACTGCTGTGTAAACATTCTTCTTCAGTGACAGTACATAGCTCTTGTTTCCTCCTCCAAGAAGTCTCTTCCATACAATAGATAGGGGTGTACAATACATAGCTTTTGATTCCTTAATATCTCTTTACAACATCCTATACAGGGCTTGTCGTTCATACAATAGATAGGGTGTGCTTAACCTAGCACTGAAACTTGTGGATAAATTCTTTCTAACTTTCTCTACATGATTTTACATAATATTTAAACATTTATGGCACTGCAAAAGCCAATATCCCTTCTGGGTTACTGCATTGGCATGCGCAAAATTTGTAAGCCACTAGCAAATAGTGTATGCCTTTCTTTCACTCCGAAAGACTGCATTCCTATTTTGGCTATCGTAACACAAATTGTGGCCTGCATGTTAATTAAATCAATACAAATACTTATTGTGCCTTACCCTCAAACAAGAATATCACATATCATAAGCTTGACTTTGGCAGTTAATGGGTTCTACCACTGCTTTAAGTGTCCAGACGGTGAAAGCTTTGGTCACACAGGCTCTCCTGCTGATGTCAGCTTTAGATAGTTTTAATTTCAAATGGCGGTTGTTGCCAGCGAAATGTTAATTTTATTGCCCCAAGCTACTCTACGCCTTGACCAATCAGAACGCGTTGTCAAGAAAGTTCTAACCTTTCTCACGCAACCAAATTGAGCAGTTGATATGTGTGTTTGTTCGTCTGTCTCAATTTATATTTATAGAATATCTTTGTTATTAATGGGTCAATTTTTAATATTAAAAGTGATTATTAAAAGGACAACTGTCCTCTATCTTCCTATATAGTTTCCATTACCCATTTATCCCCGTTTTCATCTTGGTAATATTTTTCTAATTTATAGTGCTCTGTTCACTGAACTAAAATATTAATAAAATAATTTTCTAAGGTCAGATAGATTATTATAAGGGAAAATTTTATGATATATATTAACCAATATTAGCGCTACCCTTCAAGACATCCCTGTTATTTATAAAGAAATAAATTATCTAAGTTTCTTTTCAAACGCACAAGTTAGGCTTGATTTCCATTGTAATCCACCTTCTCTCTCCCCTATAAAACGAGGTAACAAGTTGGTTCGTGGCCAAGCTTTACGGCTTTCGTCATAAATATTGGGAAGGGTCGAGCGTGTGCGTGTGTGTTTGGGGGAAAGGGGTGGTATTTTTACGCTTGGCGTTAGAAAATTCAAATTCTTTATTTTAAATGTTAGCGGATTTTTTTGACGATGGCCTTGAGACCAAGGTCAAACATGGAATTTATTTATAGATTTTTAACTTTAATAGTGGAAAATTAAATTATTTTGTCCAATTTTTAGCGGTAAGTTTGACCTTGCCCTTGGCAATTTTTCCAAATATAGTAGTAGTGGTTTATAGGTTGTGAATTTACGTTACTAGATTTTTGAATCGGGGAAATTTGAGCGGGGTGTTACACGGAGTTACTTTACTATAGGTACACATGAGACAAGGGACGTTTCGGGTTTTACCCTTCGTCAGCCACAGTTACGAACAGATGACTAGGACAAGAACTACATATAGGTACTACAGAGGTCTATGATGATGAGGAAAACGTCAAATGAGCGATACAAGCAGATGAAACCACGGTGATGAGCGAAACGATAACACTAATAATGCAAGAAAATCGTGAAACCAGAAAGACATGTCGAAACAAGAAAGTAAATAATCAACGAAACGAAGACAGAAATGAACAACAATATTAAAATGCGAAAAAAATCACTTAGCTGGATCGAAGAAAGGAACATTCAAAATGGCTGAAAAAATAAGGCGTCATGCGGAAGTGACGTAGGATCTAGTGACGGCTAAGAACAGATAATTGAGGAAATGAAACGAACCAAAGCAAAAACAAGGATAGATAGGAAAATAACGACAGAAGCCACCAGAATTATGCAAAATGATGCTGGACATTCATCCCAGCAGGAGCTAAAACACCCATTTGAAAAATGAGACGATTCTCCAACGAAAAGCGAGTTCGGTCGTCGCCGATACATGAACGGAGGGCAGTGACATGAATGTCAGAATTACCTGAATGGTCAGGGCTGTTGAAGTGAAGGGCCACCGATAAATGTTTGCCATGATGGATGTCATTCAAGTGCTCCCGAAACATGTCTGCCAAACGTCTGCTAGTTTCACCAATATAGGTCATGCCACACCTCTTGCAGATGATATCATAAATCAGGTTTCTGGATTCGCACGTGAAAGACTCCCCAATGGCAAATTTACCGTTCGGAAAGGAGACTGACCGCGTTTGGAGTACAAAAGGACAGGTCTTACATATGCGGCGTTGGCACGGTTTAGTACCAAAGTGAGAAGGACTAGTTTGTCTCAAGCGACTATGAACAAGAATATCCCTAAAATTCTTATCCTTACGATATGCCAACAAAGGGGTATCACGAAGCAACTCTCGGTATCAGGATCGGAGTGGAGAATAGGCAGATGACGGAGCAGAATTTTTTTCACCGCCAAACAGTGAGGGTGGAAAGTTAAGACAAGTTTGAGTCTGTCAGATGTAGTAGTAGGTTTAGCAGTAAGTGCAACCTGACGAGTGACGGGGCTAATGCGATTAAGGGCATCAGATAAGACTCTTTCAGGATAGTGACGTCGGCGAAAAAACTCGAGCATTTCTTGAGCTCGTTCACGGAAATCATCTTCATCGTGACATATCCGACGTAAGCGTAGAAGTTGAGAGTAGGGAATGGAATTTTTACAGCTGGGAGGGTGAGAAGATGTGTAAAGAAGGAAACCATGAGCATCAGTAGGTTTATAAAAGACAGAGGTAGTAAAGCCAGTAGGAGTAATATTGACAGTGAGGTCAAGGAAGTTAACTGAAGTGGTAGAAATCTGAGAAGTGAATTTGATTGCAGGATAGAAATTGCCAACATAGTCAATGAATCTACGGAGGTTGACTTCAGACATGTCTGTGACACCAATACCATCGTCGATATAGCGACGGTAAAACTCAGGTAATGGTCCATCGTAACTTTGAAGCACCAAATATTCAAAGTGACCCATGAAGAGGCAGGCATAACTCGGGCCCATTTTGGTGCCCATAGCAACGCCACTAATTTGATTAAGGTAGCTGTGTGGTAGACTTCCTTCAAATCTAATGAAAAACTTCATTTTTGTTTTTAAATGTTTTTATGAAGCCAAACCATTTCTCTCCACAATACATAGATTTATATTGTCCAGTGATGCATAGTTTTTTACTTTTTAAAGGATAAGTGACCAGAGGGTGATATTAATTTTCCTTGACAACACATTGTTGACCTCTGGTTACTAACCACTTTTTGAAAACATTATGATTCCCACACTAAAAAGGCGAATTGATAATGATTCCATAACTCTTCTGTACCAGAAAAACTCCAGAGAACCATTTATGAGAAGGGACATTACTCTCCTTAAAGTCGATTGTTTATGAATCATATTGCCACATGTGGGCTGAAAATTTCAAAGTTGTCGGAGTTCAACCATTCATATTACACCTTTCTGAGTGAAAAAGTTACGTTATTGTTGTAAGCTGTACAAACCAATTTAACAAGAACGATATGGGTGACAAAAAAGGGGGTAGGAAGTTAAGAAAACGCAAGTTTTTTGGCAACCAGGGCCCTGGTGAAGTTGTTAGCACAACATAAAATAATGAAGCAGCTGTTATCGATAACGAAGTTAAACTTTCTTCTATGAAGAAATTGAGGAAAAGCACCCTCTCAACCCATACAAAAGATGGACAAACAAATAATGCTTTTATTCTTATGAGTATGGAGCACTTGAATAACAGCAAACATGAGATGTGTAGAATGTTGTGGGTTTATAGTGTCGTGTAGGCTCAATGGAGATTCAGTGCAAAGTTTCTGTCACACAATCGTTGTCAAATGTAGCAATTGCTTGTGGGAAACATCTTTCACAACATCAGGAGATGCAGAAAATGTAGAGGAGACAGGGATAAACACGAAAAAGAACAAGGAAATCAATGTAAGGATGGTAATGTTTGTACGATCACTTGGCCGAGGCCAAGCAGCGCTTGAAAAGTTTAGCTTGCACACTAGTGCCCCGCCACCAATGACAAGACATTAGTTATAGAGACATTTTTATGTAAGTGCATGGCAGTGGCTGAAGAAAGTATGTCTGAGGCTGCTAAAGAAATTAAAATGCAAAGGAAAGGGATATGTATACTCTTGGAGGTCATTAAGATAAGGTAAGTGCACAAAATAACTGTATGTTAACAAATTTTTCTCCTTTTTTCTTCTTTTTCTCACCTTCCCTATTTAGCACGACAGGTACATTTTGAGACGCGATATCTCAAGAAAGAATTGTTGGAATGCTCTGAAACTTTGCAGAGTGTTTCTTAACATCTTAAACCTTGTCCTGAACCAAACTTTGATTTGCCGTCTCAATTTGTTTTATTTGTACAGATGTTTTGCATACTAATGAGGTTCTATAAATTTCCAATTTTAGTTTTTTTTACAAATGGTCACACATAGTTCATGCTATATCCCAAATATTTTTGGGTTAGGACATAATGCACTCACTTGTGGACTTGTATGCAGAATTTCAACTCTATAAGTTGAGAAATAATTATGTAATGTGGGTTTAAAATAACCCTGCATTTTGTATACTGTGGCGGCCATTTTGAATAGATAATTAGCATAATTATGCAATCACTCATATGGTTAGATTTCTCTCTTACCAAGGAACATTTTTACATATATAGGCAAAATGAAAAGTTATATATAAGAAAAATTCATGTTTCTACCACACGGCTACCTTAAAGAACTGGCCATCGAATTCAAAAGAGTTGAGAGTGAGGACCAATTCCGCAAGGCGAAGAAGAGAGCCGGTGCTAAAAGTGAGGTCAGTGCGTCTGTCGAGAAAATATTGTAGTGCTTTAAGGCCATCAGAGTGTGGAATGGAAGTATAAAGCGAACAAACATCCAGAAGGAAAAGACGGTAAGTGTGGTCAGGTGTGAATTGGATGGAATCAAAAGTAGTGATAGCATGGGTGGTGTCCTTAAGGTGGGAAGGTAGATTGGCCACTAATGGTTGCAAAATACTATCCAGGAAATCAGAGATACGTTCAGTGGGACAAGAGCAGGCTGAAACAATAGGTCGACCCGGATTGTCAATTTTATGAACCTTAGGAAGCATGTAGAAGGAAGGTTTACCTAGAATACTATCAAGAATATGGAGAGACATGGCACTAGAAGGAAGGAGGTTATCTTGGATGAGATCACGAATAGTAGCATGAACAGTAAGATTATGGCGGACTGTGGCATCCCCAGAACTGGGTGAGTAAAAGGTGGAGTTGCCGAGCTGTGAGACTCCTTCTTGAATGTACAAGGCCTCGAGAATGGAACGTGACGCTATTTGGTTTCGAAGTAGGTCCATTTGCCCCGATAAGCTAACGCTCTAAGCATTCTGCCACTCACACGCTATAAAATGGCGAATGCCATCTTGAAATAGGCTACTCTCTGTCAGTAGTAATAAAATACATGCCATAATTTAGCTGTCAAAAGCTTCCAGAAAAATGGCAACACAATTCCCTATAACCGGTTATAGTATACGCAGATAAATTCTCAAATTCATAGGTTTATAAAAGCTTTAAATTACGTCACCTGGAGACATTATGTTTGGTCAAAAAAACGCGCGCATCTGATCCAGGTTTATAAATAACCCAGTTCAGACAGAGTAATATAAGAAGCTACTTTAACAGTCCAATCGGGAACCTGCAATTTACTTCGCACGTGAGCAATTCAGATTTATTCATAACCTGATCTAAGATTGTCCCACTTTTTATTTAAAGACCGGGTAATATTTAATGCATACTGATTGGTGTGATATGATATTTACTGCATTCTGTAATTGAACGCCCTCGTAACTTCTTTTATGTTTATTTCGAGCTTATGAAGTTGCTTTGTGGAAGGGGAGGGTCGAGAAGGGTATGTTTGATAGTATTATGTTGATTGTGAAATAAGTCATTAAAAGGTGGCCGTAGTTCTCACCTTTGTCGCAGAAATGGCACTCAGGTATCGCATGATCGCTCACCCAGCACGTGAAAAGACCATTCAGGATATGGATCCGGTCTGTGCAAGGTCATCATTAACACAAGAACCAATTTGTTCCCTCCTCGTCCTGCTGGAACAGTCGGCCATTATTGCTCTATCACACGATTTAAGTCTCATTCCTGTGTGAAGCACTCCAGGCGTGTTTTGAACCACACACGTCTGCAATTGTTGTGAGATAATTGACACAACAAAAGACCTTCAAATGAAGAATTAGCGGGCTCCGGTAAACTGACACGAACAACCCGGGCAAGCCCTGAGCTAATCCTTTTAATGTATTTGGAACCAAGAGGAAATGGTAGAATCAGCTTCTTTTCAAATCCAACAATAATTGCATGTTCAGAAAGGCCTCAGACCAGATGATATATATTGCTGTTAGCTGGAGCAGGGATGATGAAGTTTGTGGTAAGGGTGCGCAATCCGTATGCCAGGATATCAAAGAGCTGAGATTAAAATTTCTTCATGGTACAGTAACAGCAATCTAACAAAGTTACATGAAACTGTTATTTTACCTGGGATTATGCATTGTCTTTTGCGATAAAGATTTTTATATATTACTATATTATGTAACAAACAGTGTTATTTTTTTTCTCCCGCTGCATTTCGAGAAAGGCACCGAAAGATCTGCAAGGTTTGATACGCTCTGCAAATTTCTAATGAGCAATGAACAATAATGACTGAAACCTGGAATAAGCAGTCTGTATAGAAGACTTCAAAGTTTTTAACAAAGCGTTTTAAATGCATCTGACTTTTTGTGTGAGATACACTATATCTGACAGCATTTTTTAACCCGTCTTTATTTGTTTGTTCGCTTGTTTGTTTTTATTTTAATTTTATTTTTTTTGGCCTTTTTAAAATTTTAGTTCAGTATGTATCATCATTGTTCCATTGATACCCTGATGTAGTAAGATTATTTTGCAAATATGCAGTACCAAGTTTGAATATATGCCTGTTTAGTAATTTACTTAGCTATTGTTGCGTGCATATTTTGACGCACATATTACAAAAATCGATATGGCTATTTAATATGGAAAAAATATAGACATTCATTCATTTGTGTATGAAAATGCTGTCTATGGGGAAGGCTAGATAATCCATAATTGTTTTACCCTGTTGATTATAGGAGTAATCGTTCTTGATATTAATTCGGCGCATGGATATGACACCCTTGTCTGTACCTATTTCTTAGGGCCAGAAAATAGATTAATTTGCTTATTATGTTTATGGCCTGAATTCATATGTATTACATATTATTAGTACAAGTAGAATCAGTCCTATATTGTATATTTTGGATGGGTAGGCAGGACTATATTCTTGTTACACCGCTCTAGCGGAAGTAGGAGTTGTCTTGTCTAGTGGTGATGAGTTCCGATGTACCGTGACAATGGCGGGTACGCATTTTTCCAGGGCTGGTAGATTCTTCAGTAAAGATGATTTACGAAGTGGTTTTTCTTCTATAGGAGATTGTGTCTCTACTAGAGTTGTGTTAGAGACTCTCCTAATGTACGGTACCATGTATGATTCGGACTCCAGGTAATTCCAGTCCCTGTTTTGATGATCTCAGGTCGGTTAGGCCTAGCGGGAATTTTGTGCTTCGCAACGCTAGGGTCAAATTTGTATCGACGGAGATGACAGGCTCCATACTGTAATTATGTCTACGTGAGGTAACTGGATTACGGTAGATCTGTATGGAGGAACTTTATGAAATTATGCATATGTATTGCAAATTAACTTTGGCTTATATATATATATCCTCCTGTGAGCGAGTGAGCGACAACTCAGGTAGGCGGCCATGTTACATTCCTGTCATCGCATTTTTTGGATCACTGTCTAAAGAACGGGGCATGTATCTTATTATTCGCACAGTGGCAAGGAGATCTCAATTTGGATAGAAACCCCTTATCGTGGTTTCACAATATGATAAACTGTGAATATAAAGCAACTTTAGTTACTTACCGATCCGCCTTCACTGACGCGCTTAGTCAGATAGGGGATGCGGCCATTGATGTACTACCTATTATTTATGAATGTGCCATGACATAGGATCTACTATGTATGCCTGCAAATTGATATGTCAACATACCCATGATTTACTCGTTATGTCCCAGTGTGAGCGTCCAAATAAACTGTGTAAACAAAGATTCCAGCAGTCTGCATTGGTGCCTTGTAGACACAAGTGAATGAGTGTTTAGATTGGTCAGAACACGAACAGTACACCATTCGCGGTAAACACACTCTACACTTCTACCCATATCTACACCATCCTGCGTCGGTTGAAGTGACCAAGTTTAGGGCCTGCTTCCCCTGGAGCCTTAGAGGGAAACTACTGTTTACAGCTGCCTTTGCCTTCCCTAACTTAGGACTAGGGTGAATTACCCATTTACAGCTGGGTAGACTGGAGCATGCCTGATCTCGACAACTCTGTACACTACCATGGACACATACAGTAGTGGCACCACAAACAACATGCTACAGTGATTGATAGTGGAGCTTTACAGAAGAAAGAGAACACACCACACTTTACAGAAGGTTTACAGTATACAACTGATACTTCTTTACAGACTGACATTTTACAGTAACAGTGTGTGCAAGCAAACTTTACAGCTATGCTGTACTTTAATTATTCTATATTATATCCCTCATGCTTCATTTTCTTTTGGAGGCGTAAGGAACATTGCTCACCACTGTTGCTGGAACATATTCTATGGACAAGAAAATATTGTGGGTGAGGTTCATGACATTAGAGATTCTGAGTTTTCTAATGCAGTTGTGTGTACTTTATGAGAAGGCTGAGAATGAACAAATGGATTTAGCGATCAAAAAGTATAATTTAATATGAGTATACGTTCAAGTAAATAGTGATAAGAGTTCAAAGTCGTTCTGCTTGTCACGGGTTGCCACCCCTTGCTCTGCAGTAGTGGTCCAACAGTGGCCAAAACCTAGGGTATCTAATGTGGGTCTTCAAATGTGTCTACCTTCGCACAAGATTACTCTTGGCAGAGTTGTAAATAGAAGGATAATGATGCTTCTACCTCGAGAGAGTGTTCACAAGATATTTCAGAAGTCAAGAACAATGCTGAATGAGTCTTAGCACGTTAACTTTTTATTTGACCTGCCGCATTTTGTGAAAATGTATATTGTATGATTTAGTTCGTTCAAGCCCCCAGCTGATTTAATTCAGCGAAATTCCTTTTAATAGCTCGATATAGATATGTATAAATATCAATGAATATATACTAGAGGTTCTGGATCATACATTTGCCTCTCTGTAATGATTAATTCAACAATGAATTTGTCAAAATTGACATCTACAAATTTAATGATCAATTACTTTGAAACAAATGTAAATAAATATAAATGGTAATTATGAGACATTATGGTTCATCATAGATCTCGGTTTGGGAGATGAAATTATAGTCTTTTGATGTAGCCTGCTAAACATATAACTTAGCGTACAAATTGCTGAAATGTTGGTGCTGCTGGTTCCGTCACTTCGTCTCTGTGGGAAGGGCACGTCTCCAAAGGATTCTGGAGGTAACCGCTTCTGGTCAAGGCAGGGATCTTCACCACCCATAGGATGTAAGTTTCACGTGTCGATCTCAAACTTCGAACCACATACAAGTACAGCTGGTAACGTGAATAGAACCTCAATAGGTCTCTCCAATCCGTAAAACCAACATTAGAGGGAATAAGATCACATTCCGCTGCTAAGTATTTGTTTTCCTGATTTAGATCAGGCGCCTCCCCGCTGCCCGTCACGATTTTTTTATCAGAATGTGTACTCTCCCTGAGTGTATATCATATAACTCGGGAGATATGATAACAAAATCACCATTCTTTTGGTGAATGTAATGAAAAAATTCAACTTGACAGCGGCAAGTGGCTTGTGCCTGAAGGAACAACTTTCAACATACATACAACTCATTACAAATGATAATATATATGATGTCATCATCATCCACTTCCTTTCTCCACTTGGAGTCTATGATTACCTCTGCTTTTGCTTCTTCCATGAGAACCAGCATGAAGCAATCACCAGCGCTTCCTGTGGTTCATGAATGTATCCTTTTCACATGCTGAGGTTGCCAGCCTCATATGAATCTTTACCACTCCTAGCTAGTATAAACCAGTAAAATTCAAAGTATAAAAATATGTACAACTCGCCCTAGTAACTAGGCAAATCTTAAACGTCTTGCTGAGGTAAATAGTCTTGGCAACTTAACACAGATGCCTCGAACACACGTCTGAGATATTATTTCTTATTCTAGAATTCCTATGTGACTTGTGAGTAGTTTCTGTAGGAATGCGGTTCGGTATTAATATTGACGAGCTTTTTTTCCAGTGGATAAAAGATGCTCTAATACGTTTTTCCGTAATTAAAAATTCAGAATCCTGACTATTTTTTTTTTCAGTGGCAAATGCCGAGCTGTCTACTTTGACGATTTCAGGAATGCAGTGCCTTATGTCAAACTTTTCCTATGTTATATCGTAAGTTCCCGGCCAACGCTTGCACCTGGCGTTTTCTGACAAACTCCCAATCAGCGCGGTTGTTTATTGGCGCCTCACATGCCAGCCAATACATTGAAAGTTCATATTATGAAAACTTTTCCTCATGCAGTATTCTGTATGACTCATGCGTTTGAAAATTTCAAACAGTCATCCTCCGTATATGGAGTTGCTACATCCGACAATTCTTGGTAATGTTTACGTTGCAACGTCTTACAATTTTCCTGCCGAGTCGGAAGTAATTATGCAATCTTAAGCAAACACTTCGTGCTCGCATTTACCTGGAGTCAATGTGGTATTATCACGTTTTAGGGACTCAGATAATCTCTAAGGGATGGGCGATACGCTTGTCTGGCCCTGTCATACATGTAAGCGTGAACGGTGACAATGACAGTAGGGACAAAGAGAGTGCTAACAACAGAATAATGCACCTAATTCAGTACGCACAACAAATGTACTTCAGTACTGCGGAGAGGAGAAGAGAGCACAAACATTATGTCACAGACCCCCTATCCTAAGACATTTGTGGAATATCCAGTTCTGGGCTGTCACTTTTCCGTGAATTTTGATGTCCACCGGGTTCTCTTTTGACAGTGTTCCTCTCCCCCGATCCCTTACATCGTTGGCGATGGACTGAGTTTCTTGCTTAGGCAGTGTGTGCAGTTTTGAACGTAATTACGAATATCTGCCCCACGTTTGCTCCAAAAGTAAACCTCCTTAAGGTTACTCACGGTGGTTCCCACCGAAACATGTTCACCAGAGGGTAACACATGTGCTGATTTTATAATATGAAGCCTTAAAGGGAGTGGGGCGACTAATTGTCGAGTTCCCGGCTTCGTTCGTCGAAATAAGATTCCATCTTCAGTGTGAAAAGTTCCAGCTGAAGCATAGCTTGTCGTTATCTGACGCTATTCAGAGTAAGACGACAGGGTTATATTGTCCATATGCGCTTGAAGTAACTCTATTTTACTACACAGAAGTGGTGAGTAGAGGCACGAGCTGTCCAGTGTTGGGTGTTGGATGCTCTGCTCAAACTCTTTCTAAGTAGTTTCATAGTTTTCACCAATCTGGTTGTCCAGGTTATGAACAGAGCAATCTCTCAAAAACTGTTGAATATTATGTCGCATACCTGGCCAGAAGTGTTTCAAGGAGACCTGTCTGACGGTCCCCATGAGAAAGTCTACGTCAAAGCATATGTTTTTTTTTAAACGGTAATTTATGTGGCAAATATTTACATGATGAGGTTGCCAGCCCTATACACAACCTCCGTATATTGTCCTTGTAGGACATGGGTTGGGGAGCAATAGTCCTATACACAACCTCCGTATATTGTCCTTGTAGGACATGGGTTGGGGAGCAATAGCCCTATACACAACCTCCGTATATTGTCCTTGTAGGACATGGGTTGGGGAGCAATAGTCCTATACACAACCTCTGTATATTGTCCTTACAGGACATGGGTTGGGGAGATATAGCCCTATACACAACCTCCGTATATTGTCCTTGTAGGACATGGGTTGGGGAGCAATAGTCCTATACACAACCTCCGTATATTGTCCTTGTATGACATGGGTTGGGGAGCAATAGTCCTATACACAACCTCCGTATATTGTCCTTGTAGGACATGGGTTGGGGAGCAATAGTCCTATACACAACCTCCGTATATTGTCCTTGTAGGACATGGGTTGGGGAGCAATAGCCCTATACACAACCTCCGTATATTGTCCTTACAGGACATGGGTTGGGGAGCAATAGCCCTATACACAACCTCCGTATATTGTCCTTGTAGGACATGGGTTGGGGAGCAATAGCCCTATTCTTTTTTGTCTCTTCAGCTACCCCCCCAGATGTGTACGGGGGTAACATTTATATAGTGAAATGATATTTTCAATATTATTGTTGCGTGATAAATTCTCGCAACATCGTTTTATTTCAATATCTATTTTATAACGCAAGGGCAACAACTGCTTGAAATTTATAGTCACTTTTCTCGGTAAGCATTTGTCTTCTCGCGTTGGTATCGAATGCAGTTAAGTTTGAGCTGTGGTCATTTTGCGCTGGACTGCGCATGACTTGTCTTGCTTCTTGGTCGATCGGTTTCCGCCCACCACTAGTGGAGTGAGCGATTTGGAATGGCGAAAGAGATGCCTCGTTGAAGAGGGGATCTCCGCTATTTTTTGTTCTGTCAGGGATGTGTAGTCCTCTTATGGATATTTCGTTTATTCGAGATAATACCTCTAGTGTATTTGCACATGCCGGGAGGCATAATATTTCTGTGTATTTCCGGAAGGCAAGGTAAATTGACATTTTCATTAACTCTATCGATTTTTGGTCGTGAGCGATTTCTGGTTCATCGCCTGTCTTCGAAAGTCGTCGTCACGAGATGTTTTCCTAGCTCACATGTCGCTGTATTGTACTGCATCGGTTGATGCAGGTACCAAGGACCATTACTTGCTACTTTGTTAAATGAACTAGGTTTGAAAAACCTTTATTATCTAGAGGATATTTTTGAGGACATTATTTATACTTCGGCAGACGTGTCTGTCTTGCTGAAGTCAAACTAAGGAGAGTGAACTGATCTCATACATCTGGTTATCTCCTGGCTGTTATAGAAAAGGATGGAGTTTTTCACCTGACTACATTTACAGCACTATGAAATATAACATGCATCTGACTCATCATTGTAATGCTGTCTACCGTCTATTGCTGTATTGAATGTTGCTGTGATAATGACTGTTTGATGTGCCTACATATTCGCGTAACCATTTTGTCACTGTGGCGTCCACAATAAATAATGAAGAAAAACGTCAACGGCTGTTTCAAGAATCATTGACTTTATACGTCGTGAGTTTACTGACGTCCTATGTGGATTGCCCTGTTATTTTTGTATGAACATTGTTTTGACTGAACACATCTGCACACTACACAAAACCAGACATGCGGATACCATCCATCATCATATGGCATCACGCATCATTTGGTGGCCATAAGCTGGTTTGATTCTGGTACCAGCAAACACGGGGTCCCTTACCCACTTCATTTTCAACAAGAATTCATCAGCATCCTTCAAGAAATTAACATTCTTCAATACAGTCAACATCTTCAAAATTTTCAAAGTACTCGGCGTTGCCCGGTAAAAGTCAAAATTTCAACTTTTTGACGGAAACAAGAATTTGACAGTACCCGGCGTTGTTACATGTTGCCGGATAACTCGGACTGCTGTTATCTTTTACGCAAGTCAAGCAAGTTGCTGCTGTCAAGGTTCCAGTGCTGTCGTTTTTGTGAAGGTCAAGTGCCGGTTGAAACGGGTTGTTTTCTGAAGAAGGCCAAGTACCGATTTCCATCAACTTACTTTTGGATTAGAAGGTCAAGTGCCGAAACAACTCAACACACAGTATTTCAGAAGCTCTTGTACCATCGTGTTAGCAGTGGAAGCAGTTCAGATGTGCCATCATCGTTGGAGCTTCGCTCTTTAGGACGTTGATTGACATCCGTTTTTTCTGCTGTTCTACGATTGGAAGCCTATAAGTTAAGTGGCCTGTTTGTATGTAAACTGTGCCCTTATACTTCTGCTGAGTCTTCTGTGTATCATCTCATTCTATATGTTATATGTTTATATGTTATTTGTATATTTATATGTTTATATTTCAGCGGGTTCTCGGTTGGGTGGTGTCTCCGTTAGATTATGCCACGTCATAGAGGTCGTCTATTGTGAGCGTTTTCTGTAGGGTTTGCAAATTTCCGATACTGGAATTTGCTAAGCGACTTCTGTTGCTATTTATGTTAGCTGTGATGACATGTTTTAATATTGTTTTCGTTATTATTTCGCATTCTTTAGTTTTGTTTTGATTTGTTTGTATTTGTTAGCCTACTCTTGTCTATAATTTAGTTTCATACAACATTTTTGTTTATACACTGTGGTGTCATGTATTTTGTTTAATTCTATCGCAGATATCGTCACATTTTTTGTGATATTTCATTAATTTCTGCTTTATTTTTAGTTGATTTCTGCGAACGTTTTTGTATTGTTGCTGATCTTTGTTATTGTTTACATTGTTATTGTTTACATTGTTTGTATTGTTTACATTTTCAATGTTTACATTCTGCATGTGTTTACATAGTCATTGTTTACAGTTATAGTAATTAGTTAATGGGCTATGCTAATGCACTGTTACTACTACACTGATGATAAATGAATGATGAATAGTGTCGTGCACTATTGAATGAGAAGTGCACTTATGATCAAGAATTGATTGTTGATATTTCATATACAAGTTCTTTGATTGGAGACTTGTTTCCCACAGAGACTGGGATAATATAATGTGATGTGAATATACAAGTGCTTAATTAAGACTTGTTACACTTAGGTTTGAAATAAATTAGTTAATTATTTCAGGTTTTGGACTCATATGTTAGACAACATGTCTACATTTGAGCACTTTATTGAGCAGGGTAAATTGCTTGGGAAGACTGGTGATAAGTTAGAAGAATTTGCAACTGCTCGATATGATAAAGCAATGGAAGCTGAACAAAGAAACTGCATATGGAAGCTGAACAAAAGAAACTGCAGATGCAGGTGGATGAAAAAAGATTCCAAATGGAAATGGAAAAACAAAAAAGGGAATCAGAAGCTGAGGAAAGAAAACTCCAGCTACAGCTAGAAGCTGAAAGACTTGAAAAAGAGGCTGAGAATAAAAGACTTGAAAAAGAGGCTGAGAATAAAAGACTTGAAAAAGAGGCTGAGAATAAAAGACTTGAAAAAGAGGCTGAAAATAAAAGACTTCAAAAAGAGGCTCAGGCTGAGGAAAGAAGATTACAGAGAGAGTCTGATGAGAGGAAAGAGAAAGCAAAAATGGAACATGAAGAAAAGGTCTTAGCTTTAGAGTTGGAAAAATTGAAATTGACGAGCATGAGTAATGGTAATGATTCAAACAAGGGTTCATCTTCTGGTAAGGCTAATAATGATACTTTTAAGATTAAGTTACCAACATTTAGTCCTTCCAGTGATGACATAATGTTCTATCTGGACAGATTTGAACAAGCATGTACAGCTCATAACATAGACAAAGCAAAATATGTTTATCAGTTATCAGGGATACTGACAGGTAAAGCTCTAAGTATATTAAATATGGTGGATGAACCTGACAAGAACAATTATGAGGTTGTCAGGGCCGCTTTGTTAAAGAAATATCAGCTTAACGAAGACGGCTATCGTCTACAATTTAAAAACATGTTACCTGAAAATGGAGTTGAATTCTCCGAGTTTATTGCAAGAATACGCATTACTTTCTCACGATGGGTTGAACTATCTAAGACGGAAAAAACTTATGAAGGACTTATGGACTTAATACTTAGAGACAAAGTCATGTCGTCTGTCAATGAGTCTTTCCTTGCTTTCCTTCATGAACGTAAACCTAAAACAATAAAAGAAATGGAAGATTTCTGTTGCCAATACGTAACTGCGCACCCACACATAACCATGGGTAACTCTAAGGTGAAAGAAGGTTTACCAGTTGCTTCGGCAGCTCCGTATGGTCAAAACTTTGCTCGTAGATTCCAACAAAATTTTGATAGAAAGAGTAGCGGTAATTTCTGTCAAAATCATGGAAATCAATTTCATGGTGATTCTTCTTCGAAGAATTGGAGACAACCTGATAGTACTCGTTACTATCACCCTAATAATTATAAGCATTTCAAAAGAGGATATGGTAATAGAGGTTATTCCTGCCGAAGACCTCAGAACCAAACAAATAGATGTTCGCATCAATGTGAACATGATAGTAATCGTGGAAACTGGAATTCGAACCAGGATAACAATTACAATAGAGACAATAATAACTGCAGAGATAATAATAACTCTGATAACTTCAGAGGTAATAATAGTCGGGGTAGATCTCAACACAAAAAAAAGAGATATCAGCAGGCTAATGCTGTACAACAGGAAACTGAGGGAGCCTGTAATCATGTTGTTGATAGTAAAAACTTTGACGCTGTCACTGGTTCTGCTTTTGACTTTGAGAGAGCAAACAAATGCCCCCAATGCAGTACTTTATTCGAACCGGGTACCATAACTACTTTGAGTTGTGGTCACCCACTTCCCGCTCTTCCTGCTGCTGTTGCGCATGACGGGAGGGGTTCTTTAATTCTACATAAGGGTCTTGTTAATGATACTCCGGTCTCACTACTTTTCGATTCCGGATGCACCACTATTGGTGTTAGACAATCGCTTGTAGATCCATCTTGTGCTACAGGAAGGGTTATTAAATGTGTCACATTTGGCGGCACTCTAGAAAAATATCCTACTGCTGTAATTCGCATTGCCACTCCTTTCTTTACTGGAGATGTGCATGCTTGTCTCTTACCTAATCCTATTGCGGACCTTATTATTGGTCGTATTCACGGAGTTAGGGAGTGTACCCCACAGCAGATTGCTGCTTGGGAAGATAATAACATGCAAGCTACAAATGCAGTAGTTACAAGAGCACAAGCTCTACAAACACCCGAAACTTCACTGAATAGTGATAATGAAGTTGATAGCCAAGATAGTCACTTAGTAATCACTCGTGACTCTTTCATAAAATTGCAAGAAGAAGATCCTTCTTTAAAAAAATTCTTCGTTCTTGCGAAGAAAGGTGATCCGAATCAGGATACAAATAGAAAATCTTGGATTGCAATGAGAAACGGCGTACTTGTACGTATGGTACAAGATTCGACTACGTCGGCACATTCGCAAATTCTTGTTCCCAAGAGCATGAGAGTCCAAATATTACAACATGCTCATGACTCGCAATGTGCTGGACATATGGGTTTTGCCCGTACGAAGTCGAGAGTCCTTGCGGCTTTCTTTTGGCCTTTTGTCAATAAGGACATTCGTATTTACTGCCGATCATGCAAGGTATGTCAGGAGGTCAAATCTAGAGGACCACGACATGCTGCGCCTATCCAGGCTGCTGACATTCCTATTCGGCCGTTTCAGAAAATGGCCATAGATATTATTGGCCCTTTTAAGGTCAAGTCGGCCAGAGGACATCAGTTTATCCTTACATGTGTCGATATGTGCACACGTTGGCCAGAGGCTATTCCTCTTAAGAGCATATCTACTACAGATATCGCAGATGCTCTTTGGTTGATATTTTCTCGCTTGGGGTTCCCCAGAGAAATATTGTCAGACCATGGCACTCAACTCATATCTGACACTATGTCACAGGTAATGTCTACCTTACATATTGAACGATCTCTCAGTAGTATCTACCATCCTATGTCTAATGGGTTAGTTGAGCGTCTGAATAGAACGCTCAAGACTTTGCTTGGTAAGATAACTGAAGATCATCCTCAAGATTGGGACAGGGTTTTACCCGCGGCTCTCTTTGCCTATAGAGAAGTCCCTAATGAACACACAGGATTTTCTCCCTTCGAACTTGTCTTTGGCGCGCGTCCACGCGGCCCTATGTCTTTATTACACGATCTCATCACTGCCGATGATATTAGCGATGAAACTCAATCCTCATATGAGTATGTCATTGCTCTTAGACAAAAGATCATTGAGGCATGTAAGCTAGCAACTGCTTCATCAGAAATTGCTAAAGAGAAGGCAAGGCAGTTTGCTAACAAGAATAGATGTCTACGACAACTTTGTCCAGGTGACAAAGCATTCGTCCTACTCCCCAGTAGGGAAAATAGACTTCTTATTGCATGGAAAGGTCCGTATGCAATAGTCTCTCGGATTTCCGATGTTGACTATGTGGTCGATATTGATGGAAAGCATAAAACTTTCCACATAAACATGCTTTCGGAATTTCACGAACGTCCGGACTATTTGCTGCCTATTTTCCAGGCAACGGATGATGCTCCTGCACCTCACGGTCATTATTCATCCCTGTCTGTCATTCAGGATGAGGAAGCTACCTTCTCTGATGTCAACCTTCCCCTTCCAGTGGTTCCATTACATTCCACGGAATCTTGGAAAAACGTTTCTGTTTCTCCTAATCTTTCTGGTGACGAACATCGACAAGTCTCGTCGATGTTACAAACATTTCAGGATGTTCTCACTGACATTCCTGGACACACAGATGTCATAGAACATGACATAATTCTTACCGACAATAATCCAATTAGGGTTAGGCCGTATCCTATTCCTATACACTTTCAGTCGCAAGTGGAAAAGGAATTGGATGAAATGATTCAATTAAATATAATTGAACCATCGACTTCACCATATTCTTCTTCCATGGTTATTGTCCGGAAGAAGGATAAGAACATACGAATTTGCGTTGATTATCGCAAATTGAATCAGGTCACAAAGTTCGACGCTGAACCGATGCCTTTGTTAGAAGATCTACTGATTAGACTTTCTAATTCTAGATTCTTCACTAAACTTGACTTGTCTAAAGGTTATTGGCAAGTGCCTTTAGCAGAGCATGCCAAACCTCTTACTGCTTTTTCTACACCTAGGGGTCTATTTCAATGGAATGTTATGCCTTTTGGTCTCATGAACGCCCCTGCCACTTTCGTTCGCATGATGCGTCGAATTCTGTCACATCGTTCGGATGTCATCGCATACTTAGATGACATCTGTCTCTTCAGTGATACCTGGGAAGATCACTATTTAGGGTTATATGACTTACTGTCCACTCTACGTGAGAATAATTTGACAGCAAAACCTTCTAAAGCTTTTGTTGGTTTTGGTGAAATCTCTTTCCTGGGTCATCGTGTTGGTCATGGTCTCTTGAAGACAGAAGACCACAATACTTCCAAAATACTGAACATCTCTGTTCCTAAAACGAAGAAACAAGTTAGGAGTCTCTTAGGTTTAATTCAATTTTATGGGAGATTTATTCCAAATTTATCTTCGATCATGGCACCTCTCTCAACATTGTTGAAGAAAGGTTCGCCTAATCTGGTCCGTTGGTCTGAAGAATGCCAATCTTCACTAGACCAAATCAAGAATATATTTTCTTCTCCTCCCATCTTAAGATTACCTACTCTTGATAGGACTTTTGTTCTTCGGAGTGATGCTTCATCCACTGGGATTGGAGCAGCACTGATGCAAGAATATGCAAATACTCTGCATCCTGTTATGTACATTTCTAGAAAACTAAATGCGGCAGAGAGGAACTACTCGGTTTTAGACCGTGAGTTGTTAGCGATGGTTTGGTCAATTCTAAAGCTACAAAGATTCCTCCTGGGCGCACATTTCATTCTAGAGACTGATCAGAAAGCTCTTACAGCTATTCAGACTAAGAATTTGAAGAGTTCGAGATCCACTCGATATGCTATAGCTCTTCAACCTTTTCACTTCACGGTACGAGCTATCCGTGGTGCGGATAATGTGATGGCTGACATTTTGTCTAGATGCCCACATGACTCCAACTAATACTTCTGTCCTATATTTCCATATATTACAGAGTCATAACACACCTATATTTCTACAATAGATTAGCACATCTGTACTTACTTTATATGTACACACTATCGTGCTTTGTTGTCATCTTCTTCTGTTCGTTTTTTAAGATGATAGAGGAGGACTGAGTAGTTAATATAAGGGCCGTTAGTTTACTAAACAGCCACAATTATTAATAATGTATTGTACCTTATGAAGCATATTAGTTATTAATTAGCATTATATTGCTTGTACTTTCTCAGAATGTCATTGTTGAGCTGAGGACTTACCTTACTAGTATCAAGCATGACGAGTTCTAGATTGTGTACTTACCCTCGGAATACCAGAGCATATGTCCTGGATCGTCATGTAGTTTAACTTTACTATGTACTTATGTCATTACATGTCAAAGAATGTACTATTTAAATTTTCCTATCAGATTTGTACATCCATTTTTAAAGACAATATTAGAGTATGCTGTTTAATGATGATTATAGTAACTTGCATACGTATATTGTGTTTACATGCTAACGTGATGTGTGTTGGTGACACCTCCCCGATGTGAATATTTTTTGAGACATATTTATTTTTCTGTTGAGGTATATCCTCACCAGACACTCTATAATTAGCCTATTGTTTGGCAATTTAATTAATTATCAGCGCATAATTCGTGCGTTTTGAGCCGCTTATCGCATGCTCTTTGATATTGAAAAAAAAAAATATGTTCCACATTTTTTTTTTATCGGGAGGAGGTGGTGATATGTTGCGTGATAAATTCTCGCAACATCGTTTTATTTCAATATCTATTTTATAACGCAAGGGCAACAACTGCTTGAAATTTATAGTCACTTTTCTCGGTAAGCATTTGTCTTCTCGCGTTGGTATCGAATGCAGCTAAGTTTGAGCTGTGGTCATTTTGCGCTGGACTGCGCATGACTTGTCTTGCTTCTTGGTCGATCGGTTTCCGCCCACCACTAGTGGAGTGAGCGATTTGGAATGGCGAAAGAGATGCCTCGTTGAAGAGGGGATCTCCGCTATTTTTTTGTTCTGTCAGGGATGTGTAGTCCTCTTATGGATATTTCGTTTATTCGAGATAATACCTCTAGTGTATTTGCACATGCCGGGAGGCGTAATATTTCTGTGTATTTCCGGAAGGCAAGGTAAATTAACATTTTCATTAACTCTATCGATTTTTGGTCGTGAACGATTTCTGGTTCATAGCCTGTCTTCGAAAGTCGTCGTCACGAGATGTTTTCCTAGCTCACATGTCGCTGTATTGTGCTGCATCGGTTGATGCAGGTTCCAAGGACCATTACTTGCTACTTTGTTAAATGAACTAGGTTTGAAAAACCTTTATTATCTAGAGGATATTTTTGAGGACATTATTTATACTTCGGCAGACGTGTCTGTCTTGCTGAAGTCAGACTAAGGAGAGTGAACTGATCTCATATATCTGGTTATCTCCTGGCTGTTATAGAAAAGGATGGAGTTTTTCACCTGACTACATTTACAGCACTATGAAATATAACATGCATCTGACTCATCATTGTAATGCTGTCTACCGTCTATTGCTGTATTGAATGTTGCTGTGATAATGACTGTTTGATGTGTCTACATATTCGCGTAACCATTTTGTCACTGTGGCGTCCACAATAAATAATGAAGAAAAACGTCAACGGCTGTTTCAAGAAACATTGACTTTATACGTCGTGAGTTTACTGACGTCCTATGTGGATTGCCCTGTTATTTTTGTATGAACATTGTTTTGACTGAACACATCTGCACACTACACAAAACCAGACATGCGGATACCATCCATCATCATATGGCATCACGCATCAATTATATATACATGACTTAACACTACGAGATTAGTCTGAAGTTTCTTTGATAGATCATTATGCGTGCAATTCGGTCCGTAAATATGGATATGGTCGGCAACATATTTGTGTTTTCCTAATATTAGACACATCTGTTGTTGCTGCGGTTTTTTTGTTTTTGTTTTTTTTTTTTTAGCCATTTGAGGTTATAGCAATAGAAAAGATGAAAACAAATTAGTCTGCCAGAGAAGAATCAGATGAAATTTTATACAGCATGCACGCTGAGAGATTTTAAACTTACTATCAGTCCATGCAGATGAGAGTAGTAGTAGTAGTAGTGGTAGTGGTAGTGGTAGTGGTAGTGGTAGTGGTAGTGGTAGTGGTAGTAGTAGTAGTAGTAGTAGTAGTAGTAGTAGTAGTAGTAGTAGTAGTAGTAGTAGTAGTAGTAGTAGTAGTAGTAGTAGTAGTAGTAGTAGTAGTAGTATCCCCTTCAGTCATTACTGACAATGGGAACACGCCCCTGAGATGATGTCTCCGTACCGCGAAATTAGGAGCTGTAATATGGAGATCAAGCTGTTGCCCATGCAGCGTGACGCCCGGAGCTGGTGGGTCCAAGGAACGACGGCAGTCGATACCGTTGGCACAGATCACAGATATATGATGTACCTCATGTCCAAGATGTATGCTATACCTCATGTCCGTACATCCTCGTTAAAGGATTTAAAGTGTACTCATTCCAATTACGGGAGCCTTAACCGGTGAGCTCTGCTCATGCTCTCTCACACACCACTAGCACATAGGATATTCAACGCCGTAGGGCACTGAAGTGTTATAGACTTCATAATACTAGGTCCAGCTTTTTTATGAAATAGAATGACCAGTTTCCTTCCTCCTTTACCTTTTCATTCCCTAACTCAAGAGTAGAGGCAGGTACCAATATACAGCTTCTACTTACACAAACTGTTAACTGGACGTTGCAGGACAGTTTGCATGGATTAGGTAAAGGCAGTTCCATAGCAGAAACACCCATTAGGGATGGGGAGGGGGTGAAATAATATAGACTTCACCATACTAAGTTGCTCTTTATGAGGTGTGGTGACCAGTCCCAATCCTCGCTACCTTTTCCTTCACTAGCTCAAAGGCAGGGACATGTACCCATTTACAGCTGGGTAGACTGAAGCGTGCATGGCTGATTGTACCCAATACCAGAGCGCTCTTTTAGTTTCGGTGACCGGAATTCTGACACCGGGTAATAAATCTTCCTGTGCACCGTAAACGCCTACTGCTAGTTTGACGGGGAAAATCAGCTGATGTGTGTGTAAAATCAGTAATTATATAAATCATTACACACTCGTTCTGGATAAACACAGCGCTAAAATTCTTTTGGTGTACTATAACTTTGTTCTGTGTTCTATTTTTGATTGCATTTTTATTTGTTTGAAATAATATTTGACGGAGTTACAGACTTTTGAAAACAGCGTCATCATTTGAGGAAATTCATAACAGAAGTAATCTATTTATTAATGTAATATCTAAAAATCGGCTCATTCTTATGAGTTTATAATTATATAGACTTCTCGAAGGGAAGCTGAAAATTATTTCCACATACTTTTTATTTTGGTCTCATATCTTGAGAATGTGTGGTAGTCAGTTTTGTGAGTTTGGCATTACAAGAACAAGCATATTGTCACCAGATTTTATAACATTCAAATCACTCTAAATGCATTCCTGATACTCGCAAATCTTAAATAAGGTTGTTAAAAAAATAACTTTTTGTAAAGTGCCATCTGTTTTTGCATTTTCATTCATTTATAATGATATTTAGCTACGTATATAAGCGTCAGAAAACATGCAAAGCTATAGATAGATTACTTCCACATACTTTGATCTATCTTTCAAGTCTTGTTAATCTTGTATTTATAATATGAATGTCTTTTTTTAATTTTGTGTGAGATAAGGACTGTTCCATTAGTGTTCTTTGGTAGACAATCCTGTGCATACGAAGGCTGCCAAAAAATTCTAAGTAACTGTTTGTATATCTTCTTTCATTCAAAGATAAAGCATTCTACAGCCTGGTGTTAGACTTGATACTCCCAAATATTCCATTAGCTTTATACATACACAAGTAAACTATACTACATAACAACGAAATGGAGCATACTCGTACTTTGTTGCATCATATGAATTGTGCCAGTGCACTGTACAGAGCCTGTGGCAAGAGAGCATTAACTTCCCAAACAAAAAGTTCAAAAAATAATGCACTGAACTGTTCGAATTACGTTAGTGATCTGTTCTTTGTGTTTGGAATTAACGTATCAGATGATAAACCGACAGAGCATTCGACTATATTTTGTAGGAAGTGTTACTTACGAATACAAAACGCAAAAAGGGGGCATAATGAGAAGTGTCTTGAAACAGCCAAGTAACTATCGGAAAACAGTCAGCACATCTGGAAAGACTATGACCATAATTTAACTATAAGTGAATGTCAACTGTGCAATTATTTTGCAAAGACATCTTTTGGTGTTTTAAAAACAAAAAGCTGCTCTATCCCCTGTGATGTTCTTTCTGACCCCTCCATGTCTAGTCAGTCACTTAGCTGTAGTTAGTCAGTTAGTTGTAGTCAGTCAGTTAGTTGTAGTCAGTCAGTTAGCTGTAGTCAGTCAGTTAGCTGTAGTCAGGATAGCTCTGTACAGCAGTGATGATATTGTTCAGCTGAAGGTTGATATGTCAGCTCACATTAAAGGCGATACCATTATTCATTTGGAGGTGGATAACATTACTCACCCTAGCATGCCAGTTTTTGTTGCCACATCTACATCTACCAAGTCAGTTATACATACGACAAGTACATCCACCTCGCCTGTCTTCAAAAGCAACATCACAGTACAACAGTTACTTGCTAAGCCACCTTCACAACCACTAACACAAGAGGAAGAAATCCTATTCACATCCATTGTTAAAAAAAAAAAAACTAGAAACAGCACAAAATAATATCATAAAATGCAAAACCAGAGGACAGCCTATTGTACTACAAAAACTAATTAAACATAGAAGAGAAACATCAGTCACCAGAACGCCAACAAAACGTAAGCGAAATTTTGGGGCTAGAGCAAATTATGGCAGTTGTGGCGTGAGAGTGACAGAATTAACAAAGTGTGGAAATCATTTAATAGGTGTATGTTTTATTTATTAAATTGCACATTTCGTTTTACATTTTTACATGACCATCGTGATGTATGATTGAGAGATAATTGTTAGCGCTCATGTTTAGGGGACAATTGGGTGTGTTATTTTAAGGTAATAAATGTGGACTTGCAATTTAATGTTTCAATAATTAATGTTTGACGCATGAATCCAAAACAAAACTATAATATTCATTTTCTGCAGGTTTTCTACTTTTGATTTCTGTAATTTGTTATGCATGTTGATTGTGATCGTTTTAGTGTAAATTGCATAAGAAACTAACCATAACAAAATGTTAAAAAAAAACGTAAATTTTACACTATTTCAGACTATTATATCTTCTGTTCTAATTGTGATAAAATGTTTGTTCTTGTTCTAAAATTTTCTTTAACATTTTTAGTCAAGCTTAACGCAAAATTAAAGCCGGTATTTATAATAATAAAGTAGCCTAAAAGCATTAATTAAGCCCTATCAAAAGTAAACACCGCCACATTTTTTTCCCGTTAGGAAGTTGACCACGTGACCTCTGTCACAATAGTTATAAATAGCGCGGTCAGGAAAAACTTAATTGTCGCTCGCAAACCGCCGTGCGTGACGCTATCATGCCTCGATCCCGGAACCCGGTAACTGTGCCGAGAGAGGAAAGTGGTCTAACCGCTGAACTTATCGGATGCTCTAATAACCATTAATACGATCACAAATTAAGTGGCTCCATGTAGGACATCAAAATTCATAGGAAGAGTCCAGAACCAAAGCACAATATGTTAGCTCTGCATATTTGGAGAGCCTCCTTGGATGGCGGGGAATTCACAGCATGCCACGCGCTTCTTCCTCCTAGCTTGGGACTGGGTGTGATGATCTTTTAAATGCAAGCCTAGCTGGAGAAACTGGATCTCATGACTTCAACTCAACACGCTTCGGAATTGCTGAAAAACCACAGGAAAAGCCTAGATCTACAGCGTAGATAATACCAAGGAATCTTTAACTTGGTATTGACCGCAAAAGAGCGAGAAGCTCAGCAGCCCTAGTTAAACAACAACAACAACGGAGGGTTTATGGTTATACTAGCAATAACCCTTCAATAATGATCGAAGTAAATCAAAAACTGTAATACATTTTAAAAATATTTTTAAATTGAAAATAAAATTTCTTTGATGACAACATTTTTTTTTTTAAGTGTGTGGATTTGTTTCAAAGAATGTTCCCTGATAAAAAGGGTTTTTAATAAAAACTTTCACGTTTTCATGATTTGTTCCTCTGGTGAGCTGGCCGTGTCCAAAAACAGGTTCAGGAAGGAAAACGCCTACGTGATCAAAAGATTGTCCTTCCGCCTTATTGATCGTCATTGCAAATGCTAAAATCACTGGGAATTGACGACGTCGCATCCTAAATGGCAAACTGCGCTCACTCGGTTCTAAGTCAATGCCAGGAATTAAGACTCGTTCTCCCTTATTACTGCCAGTGATAATTTCTGCATCAATGGAATTCCGATGCAAGACTTTTATGACCAAACGCGTGCCATTCAATAGTCCGTTTTTTTTTTCTTTTTTTTGCGTTCAGATTTCGCAATAGCATGATAAATGCAGCAACCTTTAATTTCAGCAAATGCGGTAGCATTCCTGATGGGCACTGCTCGCCAAGGAACTCGGTTGGGAAATCAGCTTGTCGTCGTATTGCTGCTTTTTCTACAGTCTCGCTTGCTCGTTGTGATTGACGCGATCGTCTCTTCCTCTTTGCATCTGCAGCTCGTTTTGCAGCCATCTTGTCATTTTGCTCCACAATAATAAGTCTGCAATACTTTACATTAAAATTTTGTCGTGAAGAAACAATCAAAAACTTACATTTTAAGGTTATTTTTAACAAAATGATGAGTTAAATCCGTTTCCGGAATGAAACTGCGTTCTACAATCAAAAACTTACATTTTATTCATATATCACTTTGTGTTGCACAATTCACCGACTCTTCTTCTTTGAGTGTTACTATTTTCGGGAGAGTACATATAAGGGAAACAATACAATTAATGTCTAACTTTCAACCACAGTTGCATCCCTTAGATGTGACCGACGTACAAACGGCGAGAATTGATGATTGATGATTTCCTGACGTACAAGAGATTTGTATGAGGATTCCATTAAATAATCAGTACTCAAGAATAAACATTGGTCTTTCGTTTCTCTCATCTGCATCGCCACCGAAGAGCCATCTTATTTATATTAAATTTTGCATTGACATTTTGTATATGAGGAGTTCACTGTGTTATGATTGGTACAGTGACCTTATTTATTAGTGAGCTGTACGTCAGTGAATGACACTGACCCTCATATGAACTTTGAAAGAGATTACCCCTTAGTTTTAATTATGAATTTTGTGCATTAACGTTGCAGAAAATTATTTTAAAATTTAAGAAAAAAAAAAAAATCGTTGTAAATAAATTTGTATCTCAGAAAATAAAGTTGAAAATGTATCTACAAATACGTTTAGTTCTTTTTTCCTCATAAAAGAGTGTTAAATAAGGCCGACACTGTCAATCAGAATCGAATCAGGGACAATAAAGAAGCATAAAATTAATGGCAATTGTGTAAATGCTGCTTTTACAGAAGAACTTATAAGAATACCGCGGTCAGCTAATGAGTCTAAACTAGAAAGTTCGATACAGGCCGGTATGCAAAGTAGTGATATTAGTAAGGTCTGGAAGAAACAGCGTATTTTCATCCAACATGTTAAGATAAATGGATATTAGACACATTATGACAACAGGAAAAACTGATAGGGAAAAAAACAAAGAGGACCATACAAAAAAAAAGAGAACAAGTAATCTAAGAAGGCACACAAGTGTTAACATGTTGCTGACACTACCGCTCTTTGTTATTAGGTTGGCAGTGAGCATTAGAGACTGGATGTTGTGGGAAGACGCTGGTATGTCCGAACTTAAAGATGCTGGTATGTCTGAACTTAAAGATGCTCTTCATTTAAAGAAAAAAAAAATACAAGACACACACTATGCTATGCAAAAGGGGGAGAAGTGTGGACACAGTGAAAATAATAATTTGTTGAAACCATAATCATGGAGTCTTGTTCTCTTTTGAATATCTTTTCGCGATTTACACAACATGACGACCACTGACCACTCGTTGACCAATGACCTCAACCTACTTTTGAAGATTAGAAGTACATTTTAGAACGTGAAGAACGGGAGCCTGTCCACGAGGGAGACAAAGACTGGGAGAGGCTTCAAGAAGAACAAACAAAACGGACATGATTAGGGTAAAGGAAGTAAAGGCGGCAGAAAGTTTGACGGGAAATCACACTCGAAAATTAGTTTTGGAAGACAGACATGCCATTACTCAACAGTTGACCCAAGTCTAAGGGTCACACGGGGTTATGAAGGTCACGGCATACCTAGTGAATGGTCAAGACATGATTCCCACACTCTGAGACTGGACATGTGTTCGTTTGACAGACAAGATAGTTTAGTGTTTCCGAAGGACGGCTAGGATAGACACGATGCAAATTAATGTATCCATTTCCTTAAAGAGAGGTACTCTTTTTTTTTAATGAAAGAAAAAGTATTAAGACAGAATGAATAAATGGAGGAAAACATGTTACAGACTGACCTTCAAATTTTTTTTTAAAAACAGGGTCACCCATAGAGTTCGTTCCCGGGGGTCTCTGATGAAACAAAGAAAGAATAGGGCCACTGCAACGTTAGGCGTGTCGTACATGGCAAGTAAAATTAAGCTGGGCATAGGGCGGGCATCTACCATCATGTAAAACAAATTGCTACTAAAGACACCGCTGCAATAGCATGAAACTGCTTGGTCAAGGGTTTCTGCAAGGGAACCAGTTGCTGTTGTCACTCCATGCTCCATATGTAGCACAAAGGAAAATTATTATGATGATGGTGGTGATGGTCATAATGATGATGATATTGATGATAAGGATGATAATGATTATTATGATAAAGGTGATGATGGTGATGGTAATGATGATGAAAATGATGATGATATGGTGATGATCATGATGATGATGATGAATTCACTGTTGGTAGAAAAAAAGTTTAGTATAGTCTCACAGTAGATGCTGCCATAGGGAAGTGGTGTGTTAGAGACTTCACTTATACTTGGTCTCAGCTTTATAAACATTTTTAAAGAGGGTAGACCGGAACGTGGCAACAGTCCCTTTGCCCCGAGAAGAAAGAGTTCTAACTACCTGTCACTCGGGCGCCCGTTGGTAGAAAGGCATCTTTTTGTACAAGTAACTGAAACGTATACTTTGTTTACTTAATTGTACGATGATAACTCATCATCCATTTCGTCGTCATGATGTGTCTTTTAACACAGGAGAAGAGATTTGGAGAGAGAAATATAAGAAGGATTAAGTAAGACATGGAAAGACATATTTTTCAAGACAATTGCGGATAATTCTTTGATTCAGCTTCCTTTGCAGCTGGTTACGCCTCGTGCGCCAAACCCAGAAGGAATGTACATGGGATACGCAGTAGTACTTGTAGGAGTAAAGTAGCTGAGGTTTTAGTATTAGAAAAGTCAGTAGCAGTAAAATTAGTACTAACAACAGAGCAAGACAAAACAAACAATAACCGATTAGTAATGGCAGGGATATAGTTGGAAAATAATAGTAGTAGCGGCAGCAGTAATGGTTATAATAGTAGTGTGTGGCATTCATACTGTAAAAAGGTAAAGATTGTCCCATAGCAGATAGTGCCGTAGGGTTGGGGGGGGGGGGGGGGGGGGGGGGGGGGTGAAGTTTTCGAGACTTCACTATACTATATCCAGCATCGAGAGGTAGGGTGACGAGTTCCCTTCCTCGCTGTCTTTTCCTTTCCTAACTCAAGAGCAAAGTCAGGTACCCATTTACAGCTGGGTAGAGTGGAGTGTATCGATACCGTAAATCGAACCCGGCACCTTTGCCACGAGATACCAGCGCTCTAACCACTCTGTCAATCGGACGACCATTAATACTGTATCCGACAATAACTATCATTTTAGACCGCAGTATCATATTGTGATTTGCAGTATTATGTCACCACTACTTTTTGGAATAGCTATTGATTGGGTTATGAGAAACTATACCCACAATGAACAATTGGGTATAAAATGGACAAATGGAAAATTCCTGGGGGACCTGGATTTCGCAGATGATGTAGCATTCTTAAGTTCAACACCAAGACAATCCCAAGAAGCAATAAATAATTTGTGTCATCTCTCGGTTAAAATTGGTCTCCAAATAAATGCCTCTAAAACTAAAGCTATGAACTTTTCTAACGAGACCTTTGATATCATCTTGAACGGGGAAAAACTACAGAAAGTTGAAAGTTTCAATTATTTAGGCAGTAAAATGACTCAGGATGGTGACACAACAAGAGAAATCCATACTAGAATTGCTTTGGCAGCTAGCGCCTTCAATAGATTATCTAACATTTGGAAATTACGATCATTGAATATACATACCAAGCTTCGTCTGTTTAATTCAAATGTTATCTCAGTGTTAACATACGGCTGTGAGAGTTGGAAAATAACAAAATCATTGGAGAACAAGCTGAATACATTCGAGAACAAATGTCTTAGAAAACTCATGAACATCAGTTGGAAAGAATTCAAGACTAATCGACAAATAAGACAAGACTCTAGGCAGAAATATGTCTCCGACTATATAAGGAAAAGACGATGGTCATATATCGGTCATGTCCTACGAATGCAAAACAACAGAATACCACTACAGGCGCTCACTTGGGTTCCTGAGGGTAAGCGGAAAAAAGGAAGACCAAAAGAAACACTCAGAAGAACAATAATAAGAGAAGGAAGAACGTTGGGCCTAAATAATGTGCAAGAGCTAAGAGGAGTGGCGTCACAACGAACAACCTGGAGAGCACTGGTTTCTGCCTTATGCGCCGTGTTTGGCGCTTAAAGAATTTATTATTATTATAATGTAGCCATGGGACCATTTTTTCTTTGGTCTATATTGAACGAAACAAAATATTCATTTAAAGAAAACTCCAGTATCTATAAATAGGCCTACGTTATAAATGTTGGTATCCTGTGACGTTTCTCTTTTAATTGAATAAACGATAGCTGCTATCAAAGAATCATTAATCGTCTTCTGGCATACAGAAATAAACGATGTTGAATATTCTCATCCTGTTTATCCTCAATTATCAGTGTCATTGTGTTTTGACTAGGATGCCAAAACAAAATGAACGCACCGGAAGTGCGGTCAAGGCGTAAGAGTCAGCCGAAACAGAAGCACCATGAGAAAATGTGGAGCCCAACTCGACCCGGCAAGTTGTCCGTGTGCATTCTTCTCCGCTATTGTTACTGGTCCGGGCTTGAAATGACACAGCTTGCAAGGTATGATACATCCTCTTTCACAAGAGTTCAACCAGTGGCTTCTTTTAATTTTCAAGCTTTCTTTTCATCCTCTCCTCTGATTGCAGTCGTTCGTCCGGGAAAGCTGGGTTTGATGTGAGAATTTCAAAAGTGGGTCAGGCACTAGGGCAGAAGTGCAAAGGTTGAGGCTACGAAGTGTAGGCGGGACAAATAATGTTAGGGTTGATGGCTGTTACAAACGGCAAAATAATAACAAAGGTGATTGCCGGTTTGAAAGCACAAAGGAAACCAGATAGTCGACCAGGAGGTAGGTGGCGATACTGTGTAGGCGAAACAACAGTTGCAATAATCGCTAAGGTTCTGCAGGAAGTGACCTCACTTTACGCCCGTCTTTGAAAAGCTGGGTCAGGGCAAACAGAAGCTACATGAACTATCCTCCCGGTGATATAACCCCTTTACATTTCTGGTACTATAACACTGGCGACGTGACCGGAGTTCTAATGAGTGTGCAGTCGGTCGTGAAAAGACAAGAAAACACATAAAGAATAGAGAGGCAGAATTAAAAAACAAAAATAACAAAGGCTCGGCCGGAAGTTAGACTTCGAACAGTCTTTCTGTCATATACGGAGACATTCATTGAACGACTAGACCAGTTCTTTTCCATCTAAATATAAAACAAGACATCCTCGTATACAACTATCGTTGTTATCTTAACCCTTTGTTTGCAGCGTATGGAGCATGGAACCACCATTGTAGCTGGTCCACAGGAAGCATGTATCAGAGCATTTTTGTTCCTGAACCACTGCTGTATCAGACATGTCGTAAGAGGCAACTACTGCGAGGTTTCAGGAGACTATCAAACTTTGCATGTAAAACAAATTGTTACTGACCACCAGCGCAAGAGCACATGAAATGCTATGGCGCAGACTTTATACGGGGGGGGGGGGGGGGGGTGGGTGGTGGGGGTGTGTGAGGTGGAGGAGGAGCACAAACACGATGATGATGAGGAAGATGATGATGAAACGGGCTTCTGATACAGTCTCAGCGAAATTCCTCACTAGTTTTGACTTTTATGAGAATGCTTTCAAAAAATATATTTTCCTTTGAATGTCTAAAGTATGTTGATCTATAACTTTAAACAATTTCACTATTTAAAAAACAATATCCAATCTCAAGTTTATTTACTTTATTTAAAATCTTTAATTTGAACCTTTAGCTACCAATTATCATAGTTATCGCTGACATCAGCTCCCTCCACCAGGGCGTACTTAGGGGGTGTGATGGGGCGGTCCGGCCCAGATGGAAGCCAGGGGGCGGGTGCTATCGGAAACTATTATGACAATACTGTACTGTTTCAAAATCCACTTGCAAGCATAATATATTTTTCTGAATGTTTTATGAGGGGTGCAAAGGGAAGCATTCGCTCCGTAGCCAAATACTTTAAGTACGCCCTTGCCCTCCCCGTTCTGCGTTGCGGCAGTGGTTCTTGGTGAAAGTGCACATAATCAATTATTGAAGACACCACTGCTGAAACTAACTTTACAAATGGGACAGACAGACACGTGGCCATACGGGGAAAGCCAAGCAAACAGTAGAACACGTGCTCCAACAATGTCGCCTCCACCAGAGAAGAAAATTGACAGCACAGCCTTCAGCAACCCCTTCATAAACTATAAGGCGATGTGAGAAGCCGAAGATAGATCCCCATCTTTATGAGAAAGATATATCCGATTTTGTGAGAGCGAACGGTGAAAGAGAAGAATGATTGACCAAACTAGAAGATTCATTTTGAATAAGGGACCTTCAAGGGACCTTAGGGACCTAAGGCAATAGTCTTAAAGCATTACAGAACAAATCTCCGCAGAACCAATCCCCGCAGCACAAAATAGTTAACAGAACTGCGTAAAAGGTCATATTGTGGCTTTAAAAATATGATCAAGGAGCACGAAATCACGCATATCACAGGGAAAACATTAAAGTCGTAAAAATGTTCTAGAATTGAGCGTGCCGTGTCTAGTAAAATCTAATGGACAAGTAAAAAATCGAGTAACAGTGAAAGAGCTGGACGTGCAAAGCAGAACATAAATCCAATTAAACCAGCCAAAACCCAATGAAAGAAAGAGCGGCAGATTATTGAGTGATTTAAAAAACTGACCTAATCTGAATAATTGCTCGGCGAAAGTCAAGATGTCGTGAACTTTACGTGGAATTCCAATTCAGCGTCACTGCGTGACATTGTTGTCTTAAAATTAGACATAGCAACAGAGTCGGCGGCGACCCTGTAACAAAACAGTGACCTAGGTGATGTGCAGGTGTAACAGAAACCTGTAGTCCTTGGAGCAAGGGGGGGAGAGACGAGTAGGCCATGTCAGTGTTTTAGCAACCTGCAGTGTCACCCTCTCGTGTCACACTCACATGCCAGACCATGCTCTTCTGCCCCCAATTCCGAAACCGTTTCAGTAGATCAACAAATATTGTTAATGTTGTGAGATAAAAAGCGTGAAGATACACAGTACAGGGCATTCGCATTCTTCCAATGTTAAATTACTGGTCTGTATTCTTGCCTGAAACATTTTATCTTTACTGTTATCCGTTATTTATGATTATATTTAAGACTTAGGGGCTGACATCAGAAAATGCCGAGGGCAAGATTACCGCGGTGCGCCATCTTCTACGAAAAGTTGTATTAGTGAATGCGTCTTTAAATTGTCTGGGCCGTCCACGGGTCCTATTACCATAGTTGTGTGGGTGTCATGAGAATGACCTCAGCGAATGATGCACTTTTTTGGAGGTGCAAAATTGGCTGAGCGTCCTTTCACGATGTACGAGTACTTTCACAGCAAGGTGATGGCGCCGTGTGGTTTGTCCTAGGTTCAATTCCCGGGTAAGCCCTATCAATATTTTCATTTCTGTTATCTGGTGTCATCCTCTTATGTCGAACGAGTGCATCTTAATTACCTTTATTTATTTATTTACTGTTCACAGGACTTAGGTTTCCTTCATTATTCATCTTCTACGAGCGCAGTTAACTCAGGACTATCGCCACGAATGAAAAACAATCATGTCCCAAATAATTTTAGTGCATTGTGCTACACAATGTAAACCTTGTATAAAGGACGGTGCGCAGAGTAAAAGTATAGGTAGTCATATAGCAGATACTGCAGTAGGGGAGTAAAGTGTTAGAGACTTTTCCTACGCTAGGCTCAACTTTATCAGTAAATAAATATTAGACAAACATAAAGGTATGTTTTCAGGCACTCGTAAGAAATAAAGAAGTAGAAAACTAGACAACAGAAAAACAACAGACGTGAGGGGCTTACCCAGGACTCGAACCCAGGATCTTCCGTGCGACAACCCCGCCTAGCTATGCAAGCGAATCACACTATTCTCCCTGCCATCTAGGCATCACCAAAAAATGATGCTTCAACTTTATCAGACACGGTAACCAGTATTTTCGTTGCGACTTTCATCTTCCGTAACTAAAATATTCATAATTTGTCATGTTTGTCACGTGGTCCAAAGAGCATTTTTGAGCCTAAACATCTCTTCTTTAATCGCAAACAATCGATAAAACAAGTTTCGACTTTGCAACAATTATTTGCATCGTTATCATTATCATAATTTTCCTGTTCGATCTTCATGAACCATGCAGCCACCATTGTAGCTAGTCTCCTAGCAGGAAATCAGCACAAAGTATTCACTCACTCTTGCAATAGTGGTTTCTTTAGCAATCTGTTGTATGCGGTGGAGTTGGCAGCCTCATACACAACCTCATATTAGTCGCCTTGTACGACATGCTTGAGGGAGCACTAGTCCTATTTTTTCTTTGTCTGACCAAAGACCACGAGGAACTACACGAGGCTAGTTTGAATATAAAAGCTACGGTCTACAGAGCGCGAAACATTCATAATTCTCTCATTTCTTTAATACCAAGCCCGAAGTTTCATCGATGCATTACCAATAATAGCAAGGCCAAGTGTTATGGGCGTAACATGCCAGTAGGGTAATCATGTTCCATTATTTGGTTAAAATATATGTCGCGTGCCCTAGGTAGTTTCTGGAGTTTCTGAGGAGACTAAGAAAGAAAAGGCCTACTACAGCTAACTCAGGAATGTTGTTGTTGTTGTTGTTACTGAGCCAGCGGTGTTTGGGCTCTCGCCTTTCGGCACAATGCCCAGGTAGTGGTTTCTGTATGTACTCGCAACTTGTTGATTTGCTCCATATAAGATGTTCCATTTATCTGGCCTCGGAGGAAGGCGAATTTTATTAACATCATCGAGTGCTGGGCACTCATAGAGCCGTTGGTCAACAGTTTTATAGGGGTAGGCTCATAACTGGCACTCTGGACTTGGATTTAATTTAAGTGATTTTTGAGTGGTATATGTTGTGTGGTATATGTTGTGTGGTATATAGCCGAAATTTGGTGCTCTCATCCCTCTTTGTAAGATGGCTCATGTTGTCATTAGAATCCGAACCGGCCATATGTCTGTACAAATAGCTACAGAAACCACCGCTCCCAGAGCATATGACGGCTTTAGTGCAGGCTTCCTGCGTGACGCGGGTGGCTGTAGCGGTGGCTCCATGCTCCTTAATGAGCGGCAAGAGAAATAATTAAGATAAATATAATGATAATGATGATAATAAAAATAACACATTACATATGTTAACAAATAGAAATATGGGGAACACGCCTACATTGTCAAGTTCTGCTTCAAACATTCGTATCCCTAAACCTCTGAGTATCTTATTTGTTCTTATTTGTATATGTTGGAGTCCAGTCCTCGGTACACCTCGGATATAACACATGAGAGACATTCCCAATGATTAGAGCTAATGAGCAAACAAAGCTTGAATATATGAAAACTACTCACACAACAGCCGTAGTGATAGTTCGAGTTTGACATCATGCGGACAAAAATCTGCAAAAAATTATGGGATGCGCATCTTAATTAACAGAGTGCGACACTGCGCACTAGGAACACGAATCAGGACAAACGATGGTCGGGGAGAGACCAGTGATGGAAATGTCATGTCGAGGAAAGGTGTGGAAAAACAAACAGTCGTTAACAATGTACTGGCTCCAATCAAGGCTGTGACCTCTAGGTCAATAAGCTCGCCTGGGACTTGTGATCAAGACCGGATTTGAATATGGTCCTAGATCCCGGTGAAGAGGACAAAACAGAACCCCTGCTCTAAGTCAACAAATCGATAAGGTTCTAAATAGTCTCTTTTGACGCTGCTAGCAAAAACCACTGCTACATCAATAAGGGATAATCTCTTCTGCTTGTCGAGATTTGAACAGCAGATCATAAAAAGAGAAAGTGTTGCTCACAAACGTTTTGAAAACGACTACCACTTAAGCTGGTTACGTTTCCGCATTAGCGCAAGAGGATCCCGGCCACCGATAACGATGCTATGATTGATTCTGGCTTGCGGTCGTGTCCCAAACGGCGGTTTGTCAACAATGGCTTGTTTCCATGCGGGTCCGCTGACCACAAAAGGGCACAAGCACACCCATATTTATTACCCATAATACCGAGCAAAACACACACAAAAAAAGTTTCCTGGGTGCAAGGAATCGCTGTCGCAGAAATGCACAATAAACAGCAGTACCGATTTGGCCAGCTCGCCGTTTTCATACTAATGACGGTGAAGAATGTAACAGGGACGTTTTTTTTTTTAAAACCACTTTTATTTAAGATCACCTGAGCTTAGTATATTTGTCGCGTTTAAAATGTACGACGCTCCGAATCTCAATGTTCAACTTATCGTTGAAACTGTGCATTATCCTCCATTTATTTGAATATTTTTATATCTCAAGCTTTTGCCAGCGTTCACCGATCCGAGTTTATATATTTGTCACAGCACCGTTGGTTAAGATAGATATAAAAATGTGTAATGTAAGAAAGATATATAGCATCTCATTAGTGGCTAGTCAAATGATAAAGCTTCTATAAAATCTAGGGGTGAATTAGAAAGGCGAATATTCTCACTAAGAGATAATGTCTCAGAAGGGCACTTGAGAATGGATTCTATTTCCTTACTGAATAGTATGATTATTATCATATTATGAATAGATAAGCCCCCATCCTCGTGTGACACAGAAGTGCCACATATATGGATTATGAAACTGTACAGATAAGAAAATAACCTGACCCCTTGGTAAAGGGTGTAATTTATTTACATATATTGAATTCAATAAGCTTTCTACCTTCCCTGACCTTCTTTGAGGGATAAGCATTTTTCACGTTTTGATGAGCACTCAACTGAATTAACTCAGCAAAATATTACTGTGATAGCTCTGTTAAAAGTATTTAAAATGACTGAGTCATACTGGTGCAGTTCACTCAAAATGACTGAATCAACTATAAATTTGTATATCTACATATAATAAATTTAATAAGTAATTATAGTTAACAATGTAAAATACACAATGGTAGGGGTTAATTAATCACCTTTATTAAAATTTCATCACTGGTGATGATCTGGATAGGGTTTGTGTGTGTGTGTGTGTGTGTGTAGATTTTCTTAAAGAAAAGAGTTCTCTTGTGTCACAGTAGAGATATTCGCTGAAATATATTTAGTTGGTTACGCTGCAGAGTGGCAACAGCGTAGAATAGAACACCCGTTTGGCGAGTCGGGCCAGAACGGAAGAGGATGTAGATTTTTTAGCGCGATTCAGTTTAGGAGATGTCAGCGGTCCTGTACGGACGCTTGTTCCCTTTGTCAGCGGTTTTGCTGGGATTACATGAATGCCATTCTTGTTCATTGCTTTCCGATTGTTTCAGGTGTTCAGAATTATTGTTAGATTACTAGAAGGGTGATGTGATTTCTGGTGGTTCTTTCCTGGATATTATTTACGGTAGAATCTTGCAATTATGTATTGCCTTGTTTCAGTATTGGACGTCGCCTGTGAGCGATAGTCATTCTGTAGTCGCTGGTTAGATTATGTCGGTGACTGTTTTGCTATTATGTTGAGCTGGTGATTTTGGGAAGTAGTTTGGCATTTTCATTGTATTGTGTATTGCATTTCATGTGTATTGTTAGCCGTGTGTGGCTCATAAGTGTGCACCGTACTTATTAAAGGGTTATTACCTGATTTAGGTGTTATTGGATTATTCATGTCAGCTACTGTGTACTGTGGTCATACCTTTGAGACAGCGAGAGAAGTGTATAGTGTGAGTGTGCCTTAAATCCATAGTACCAGTAGAGGGGTTTGTTCACACAGCACAAGTAGCCCGGTGTGCTCTGTGTGTGTGCTGTGTACCATTAGATACATATAACCTATTCTGACATCTGGGGTAACTCGTCGTGTTTAGGCGTGGAGCCTGTATGATTTAATAGTTTAATTCCCAGCTAGCTGGCAGTATTGTTTCATTTTATTTGATAGTACAGCCTTAGAGCATGCATTGGTGTTGATCAGGCCATTATGGTGCACACAGTATTCTAGAAGGTGGTAGGCCACTGTGTTGGCGCCTTCTTATTTTCTCGTCAACTCACGGGTGTGAGTTGTTGTCATCCGTCCAGTGAAAGGTTAGTGTGTGTGTCAGTCTGTTAGTGTCTTGTTTACGGTCGTGTGACCTGACCTCGTTTACGGGCTCTGACCTATTTTCAGCGTCCAGCAATGGCTACGTGTCAGTTGATTTTTGCAGTCTATTGTCGATGAAGTATTGTACTGTTCAGTTCCAAGTTCTTTGTTATGGTATCTTGTCAGGTCTAAGTACGAGTGTCAAAGTATTAGACTAGTGGTACAGGGGGCGTCAGACGGGTCAGTTTGACACATCTCTGAGTCATTTTGGTATTTGGCGACAGTGATCCAGGTGGAGCAGCGGAGCTTGGGGTGTTGGTACCACTTAGTTAGGGGCCCAGACGGCATGTAGAGATGTCAGATGGGAAATAGCTTGGTCAACCTCGGTATAGGGTGGTAAGAGATGGTGGTTAGGTGTTTGTAGTTGTTAGGAGGTTGACAGATTGGTTGGTACCTCAACTCATCGAGTTGAGCTTCTGGTCCTGTCCTTGCTACTCAGACGTGCCCAACCAAGGGTGAAGGTCCTTGCTACTCAGACGTGCCCAACCAGGGGTGAAGTCTTTTGTGTTTTGTGCCCTGCCGACCTACCGGGCGGGTCCAGAAGATGTCACCGTGTAAGCTGCTGTGATCTGGGAAGAGTGGATATTGTGTGATTAACTTTTGCTATAACACATATATTGAACAGTGCCAAGGAACTTACTCATGTGTCTTTTCGACGTATAGACGGTTAATAGTAGCTGTGCAGCTGATCTTTACAGAAGTAGACTTTGCAGTATATCATGAACAGTGCTGTGTGAGCACCGTAGATAACAGTATATTCATCGAGGAAAGTATTTGACACTCAGACTTGCATAGCAAACTGTTTCCTGGACTAAGTTTCTTCTGGATTTTACGTTGTCCAGTGTGGAGTTTCGTTTGTTCTGTGATCATCATTCATCGTCAGTGCTGAGGATTCTCCTTACTCAAGCGCCGTTGGAGCTTCAGATAAGTTATTGTTTGTCTGCTTTTGTATTATATATTATATTGATATTTTCTTGTTTTTTTGTGAATTTAATTTTCTTGTCTGTCTTTCTATCTGTTATTAGTTATCATTTAGCTTAATCTGTATTCTAATATAGTGCTGATTCTTTATTTACTTCTTGGTTTGTTATTGTTTTCTTTCCTTTTGTTTTGTCTTTTCCTTATTGTACGAGTAGGACTTAGTCTGTATGTAGGTATGTTAATTGTTAGTTAAAGCTGATCTTGCTGTGTTTTCTTTGTAGTCAGGAAATATTTGGATTGTATATTTTGAATACATTATAATATAATTTTACTGATACTTTACTTAGCTTTCTTTCACTGAAGTGAAGATAGTGCTTGGTGGAAAAGATAGCTTCCAGCACCTCATTGTTGAGTGTGGTTTTCGTGGAGTCTTTGGAGTTATAGTGTGTTGGTGTGTTCAAGGGAGGAAGGGCGGCGAGTTTAATCCAGTCTTGGCCTCTCTTGTGGAAAAGATTGGATTAGACCGATTCTTTTAGGGTGTGGCGGTGTTTGTTTTGTGGTGGAGTCTGGCAGAGGGGATTTCCTGCGACTGCCCTGCTTAACATTCCAAGCCCTGTTGGTATTAGCTGTGTTTGTGGTGTGTGTATTTATAGTGTCGTGTACATTTAGTAATTCTTTTGTGGTGTTTAAGTGGTGTTTTCTCTTGTCTCATCTTACTATCTTGTAAATACGTTTACAGGTATCCCTTGTTTTCGTTCGTGCTCAGTCACGCATTGTAGATATTATTCTTCCTCTTCTCTTCGTGTTCTATCATCTATTTCCTCGTGAATGGAATTTTGTTTTCGTAATGTGATGTATGCGTTTCTTTCATCTGTGTTGTGCTCATTTTGCCATAGGTAGTACTTGCATAACAGAGACTATAGAGTTTAGTAATAAGTGAAGTGTTATTTGAATATAGCACCAGTGTGGGTGCCAGTAACAGATTTTGAAGCAATATCTATTGTGAACTAAGTTGATATACTGGTGTCAAGGTATCAGGAAGTTGTTATTATACAACTAGTGACTATTGTAAGTTTGTTGAGGATATCATAGAGACTAAGTGGTCAGTTAGACCAAATTTTCACAGTGATGAGACAGTAGCCAAGTGGCAAAGTAAAACTTTATACTAGAAGAGGCAAAGATTGATGTTGTGTACACATTGAGAGGTGAGGTGATATTTACTTACACGCATATATATATATATATATATATATATATATATATATATATATATATATATATATATGTGTGTGTGTGTGTGTGTGTGTATTGAGAAGTGATATCAAGAGTTACTATTATTACTGCATATTTTGTAACCAAAGAGTTTTCTGGTGAGATAAGAGAAATATATATGACTGAATAGTGGTATAGAAATTTATAGCAAGAGATAAGAGTGAGTAATCTGAGTGTACACCATGGACCTACAGGCTTTCATTCAGATTGGTAAAGAATGTGGGTACACCCAGAAAGTACTCATGGATTTTACTGAAGCAAAATTTTACACAGCGGAGAATCAAAAAGCTTTGAAAGGGAAGGAAGAGAAGGAGAGGATTGAGAAACAGAATGCTCTAAGAGATGCTCGAGCTGAAGAGCTAGAGATAAAAAGAAAAGAATTTGAATTAAGGGAAAGGAAGATGAAAGAAGATAAAGAGTTACAAGAAAGGAAGATGAAAGAAGATAAAGAGTTACAAGAAAGGAAGATGAAAGAAGAAAGTGAGTGGAAACAGAGAGAATTCGAGTTGCAAGAAAGGAAGATGAAAGAAGATAAAGAATTACAAGAAAAGATGATGAGAGAAGATAAAGAGTTACAGTTGGAGAAGGAGAAAATGAGAATAGCTCTGGAAGAGAAAATGATGGAAAAGGAAATGCAATTGAAGAAGTTAGAAGTTGGTGCGAGTAGTCAGAACTCAATTTCTGGTGGGGCTCATCGTCCTTTTAGGCTGCGTCTACCAAATTTCAATGATAAAATTGATAGTTTAGATTTCTTCCTCGAAAGATTTGAGGCCGAATGTGTGGCCTATAAGGCTGATAGGGATCAGTGGCCATCTCTTTTATTGACACTGCTAGTGGGGCCCGCGATGGAGACTTTTTATAGCCTCCCTGTAGAGGAAAGGGCCGATTATGACAAAGTGAAGGAGAGATTGCTCCGGAAGTTCCGTCCGACTGCTGACGGCTACCGGACGCGTTTTAAAAACGCGATGCCTTGTGCAGACCAAGACTTCGAGGATGTTATCTCGAAGATCAAACTTCTGCTTAATAGATGGATCAACATGGAGGGAATAACAAAGGACTATAAGTTATTGGCTTGCTAGATTTGGTGCTACGGGACAAAGTTTTGTCCTCGTGTTCCAGTGAGTTCGTGGCGTTTTTCCAGGAACGTCAACCAAAAGACATTGAGTCCATGGCCCAATTGGGGCACCATTATGTCCTGGCTCATCCGGGCAAACCTATTCAGAAGTCGGGTCTGTCAGACGCGTTAGTTGCCGGGGTTGGCAAAGTGCAGCGCCAACCATGGCAACGCCGAGTAGGTAGCGCCGACAGGTCCATGAGGTCAAGATTTGATAGGTCACCCCGCCCATTTCAATTAGGTAGAGACAGTTACAGAAACTTTAGACCACAGCGACATTTTCAGCCCAGATGGTATAGTAGACAATCCGGTAGCGATAGTGATGGGGAGAATTTCCAAGGACGGAAACAGGTTCGTTTCCAAGACTCGAAAGATAAGGGCAAATTATTTTATAAAGATAAAGGGTCCAAACATATAAGTGGATCGTCAGATGGTCGGGGTTCGGACTCCGATACGCGTTCTTCATCGAACCATAGTCCTAACAAGGACAGGAAATATATTATTTGCCACGCGTGTGGGGGCCACAGGTCATATAGCTAGGTGGTGTAAGGCTGAGCCGGAGAAGGCTAATGTGGCATTTGTGCTAGACACTATTAATAATGAAGACTGTGAGGGGTGCAGACAGTTGTTTGTACCAGATGGGAAACCAGTGTTGATTTGCGGGCACACTTTGCCCTGTCTGTCTTCCCTGGATGAAGGTGGAAAACTCGAGCTTTGGACAGGGTCGGTGCAGTCGAGGTAGGTGTCCGTGCTTAGGGACACAGTGTGTACCACCATAGGGGTACGTCGCTCCTGCATCGAGGAGTCATGCCTGACAGGTAAGACAGTGAGGTGCATCACTGTTAAGGAACTTCTTCTTCTGGCTCTAGTATTTTGAATGATGTCTAGGGATGTTGTATTAATGTTCTGCAAAGTAGTCACCAAAACTCTGGCCACAGTTATTCTATTTGTAATCGAACTGTTTTACTTATACGAAGTCTTCTTTCATATGACCCACTGTCATTAAATATTAACTGGTTATCTCTATCACTTCATGCTTCCAACTGGAAATCAATTCTCGAAAACTTCTGTGATTTCACTTTAATTAACACAGGAACTTATGTGAGCGACACATTGCTCTTAATACAATTTGACATTGTTCATTTAAATCATCGATTCTTCATTTCATAGATTACTTCTGCATAAGTATATGCTTCTTCACAATTCTCTGGGCTATCAAGACTTATCTTCTTTTGAGTGCTTCCATAGCATAATTATTTCCCTCATATTCTATTCTTAGGAATTCCACTTGATATATTTAGATATCATTTCATCTCAATACTGTTTCAATTCGGTGCCTTCCTGCACATCTTCTTTTAGTCGGCAATTATATTTTATTCGGGTACTCATGCCCTTCCAAGACGGTTGCGATAACCTCTATAAGTTCAATTATGTCTCTTTGGCTATACTCGCCTAAATCTTACCCGAAATCTCATACTACCTTGACGAGATGGGTTTATCCTCAAATGAATTAGAATTACATTAGATTTCTGCTTGAAATCTACATCCAATATGAACACTTTTAAAGTAGAATCAAGTACACTGCCATAAGTGGGCCTTGCCACACCAGCCGACACTGTGGAATCCTGTAACTATCTTCTGCGTCATTTTACGCTACTTCGTAGTCATAGTTAATGATCGCATTTATTTTGTGTTTGGTGAGTGTACAACATGGTGCAAAGCGATCTCTCTCCAACTCCACTTTAACATAATCGCTATGCCCCATGATGCGCACTCATTACCCCCTCGTCCCGCGAGCGTTTACCTAGGGTGGACGCTAAATATAATATTAAGTAAACACAAATTATTCCCAATCAAAACCGATTAAATATGATTAATTTCGATTAAGAAAGATCAATTTCGATTAATATCGATCAATATCGATTAATATTGATTAATTTCGATTAATTTTGATTAATTTCGATTAAACCCGCTCAATTTCCATTGAATAATTGAAAGTGCAAATAAAATGTCATTAAAAGTTATGTGATAAAATAAATACACTAATTGTTGCCTATCAAGTTTGTGTCACTTTCCTGAAATGGAATTCCATATGTCAATATGTATAATATCACATAGTTTATATGCGCGTGAGTCTGTATGTTTTCAATGTGAACGTGACAGAACTTCTGTACATGCTGTACCATATAGTAAATGTCAACACTCTGAATAATGTCACTATTCCAGTTCATTTATGATATATCCATAGGAATCATGAAATAGTAAGTCACTGTTTAAATGTCCACTGTTGTATAGTAACTAGTCATGGTAAATAGTTATACCACTTTTGTATTTGTAATTAATATGACAATCTGTTCATCTTTTCCACTTTTGAATAACTGTACATGATATGACCATCTATTCGGATATATAGTCTTTAGTTATTTTCATTAGACCATCTCGACAGCAGATCTGCTAACCAATTTTCGGATCCACGAATTGGTTGGATGTCGAAATGAAATTCTTGCAGCAACAAGAACCATCTGTGTAATCTTGGGTTGTTGTATGTCTTTGTTTTCAGTGCTGTCAGCGGTAAGTGATCAGTCTGTAAAATAAATCTTCGGCCGATCAGGTACTTAGAAAGCTTTGAGATAGACCACACAATCGCAATCAACTCCCTCTCTCCAGCTGCGTAGCGTTGTTCTCCTGGTAGAAGCTTTCTGCTGATATAGACACATGGATGAAGCTTGTTGTCCCACCGTTGCATCAAACAGGCCCCTATTCCTGTCCCCGAAGCGTCAGTTCTGAGAAAAAATATTTTCCGAGCATCAGGTATGGTTAGAATAGGATGCTTTGAAAATGCAGTTTTTATCATATTCAAAGAACGATTAGCATTATCCGACCATCTGACCTTCAATGGTGCACCCTGGCACGTCAAGGCAGACAATGGTGCAGATAGGGAGGCGTAGTTTGGTATAAATTTATGATAGTAGTTAATTAAACCTAATAAACTTATCACTTCTTTTTTTGATGACGGGATTTTGATATCCAGGATGCGTTTAACTGTTTTTTCATCTGGACATAACTTATTTTGGCCAATACGATGTCCTAGAAAAGATATCTCCCGAAACCCGATTCAAACCTTTGATGGACGTACTGTCAAACCATGTGATCGTAATAGAAGTAATAACGAGGTTAAGCCTTGAACATGTTTGTTCCACGATGAGTGAAATAAACAAATATCATCGATGTAGGTGATGATATCCTGTCTGTTGCCCAGTAAGAGGCGCATCATGCGTACGAATGTCGCAGGTGCGTTAACCAGACCAAAGCACATAAAATTCCACTGAAATAAACCAAGTGGTGTCGTAAAGGCTGTCAATGGCTTTGATTCTTCTGACAATGGGATTTGCCAGTATCCCTTTGATAAGTCCAATTTGCTAAAATATGTTGCCTGCGATAGCTGAGGCAAAAGATCTTCTAAGATTGGCATTGGTTCACCGTCAGTAACTGTTATACTGTTTAATTTTCTAAAGTCAATACAAATTCTTAATGATGTATCTTGTTTCTTCACCAATACCATGGGAAAGGCATATGGTGACGAAGAGGGTTCTATTATACCCATGTTGAGCATTTCCTTAATTTCTTTCTCTACATGCTCTTTATAGTGAATAGGAATTGGATGTGGTCGCAATTTAATTGGTTTATGGTTGGTAATAATGATTTTATGTGTAATCAAATTAGTACGACCAGGTAATTCCGTTAATACATCATGGAAAGATTCAAGAATGTCTCTGATTTGTTCTTGTGAAGAAGGATGAAGTGATTGAGAAATGGAAACATCCTTCCAAGATTCAACTGATTCCAGTGGAGGTAAAGTAAACCTCAAAGGAATGGATGAAACAGTGTCCTCTGCATGGACCACTGCAAAAGATGACGAAATAGTCTCATCATTATTGTTCCAAATGTCCTGTAATTCAGGAGGACGTTGAGTATATGCCTTTAACATATTTATATGATATGTTTTGCATTTTCCCTTGATGTTTATAGCATAATCGACATCAGTTATTTTCTTGTTTATTGTGTATGGCCCTTGCCAAGAAATTAGTAGTTTATTTTCCTTGGTAGGAAGAAGTAAAAGAACTTCACCTGGTAAAAATTTCCTTAGCTTTCGAGATTGGTTGTGAAGTAACCTCAATCTCTGGGTGGCATTTTGAATTGATTGTACTGCGACCTTACAGGCATCCACCAGACGCTGTCTGAGATCAATAACAACTCGTAACTACTGCGAGTTTCTTCGTTTTTGATAGAGCCAAGTAGTAAATCTTTTAATATGTGTACAGGACCTCTCGGATTTGCCCCATAGACGAGTTCAAACGGAGATAATCCTGTACTCTCGTGTGGTACTTCTCTAAAAGCGAAGAGAACTGCCGGTAACAGTTTGTCCAAATCACGAGGATTTGACTCTGTAACCTTCCCTAACATTCTTTTTAAACTCCCATTGTAGCGCTCACACACCCCATTTGAGCAAGGTCTATATGGACTAGTAAAAGCATGTTTAATACCCAACATATCTTCAATCTGTTTCATTAACTGTGACATAAATTGAGTCCCCCTGTCAGATAAGATTATCTCAGGTAATCCTATTCTCGAAAATATTAAAAATAATGCCTCTGCCACTGAAATAGTAGTAACTTCTTTCAATGGTATGGCCTCGGGCCATCTTGTACAAAGATCAATGCATGTCAAAATATACTGGTGTTTTCGTTCTGACATGATTATTGGACCGATGATGTCAATGTCAACTTTCTGAAAAGCGCGTGTTGGTACATCTGTTATTTGTAAGGGTGCCATATGATCCTTACCCTTACAAGATACTTTTTGGCATGTCGGACATGAACGACAATATAGTCTGACGTCTTTATTTACGCCAGGCCAATAGAAACATGACGTAACTCTGCTTAAGGTGCGCTTAACACCCATATGACCTGCCATAGTGATATCATGACTGGTTTTTAAAACCAAAGGTCTAAAAATTCTAGGTACTACAATTTGTGTATAAGTATTTGTACCTTTATTGAAACATCTAGTCAAAACAGAGTTTTTCAATTTAAAACAAGATGTTGCTTGTTTTGTAGGTATAACCTCTCCTGATTGAGCTAAATTAAATAAACGTGTCAATGATTCATCTTCTTTTTGTTTTCGTACGAACAACTATGGAGTGATGTCATGCGCATGTCGTAAAGATGCTTCTTCAGTTACTACTGGTGTTGACTCAGCTTGTAAATCAGCTGCATGTTGAGCCCTAGTGACTACAGCATTAGCAATGAGTGGGTTGAATTTAACCCATTCTTCAGTCTCACCCGGAGAACATTCTTTTACTCCAGGGATATTTCCAATTATTAAATCTGTAATTGGATTTTTAAAAACACATGTTGTCACCAGACCAGTATAAAAAGGTGTGTCTATTTCTACCTTTGCCAGTGGGAACCATTCAATAGTCCCACCAAATGTGACACATTTTACTGACTCACCTGTCAAAGCTGTTTTGTCAATAAGCGATTCTCTAATACCTACAATAGTTGACCCCGTATCCCTCAATACAGTGACGGGCCTATTGTATACAAAACCCTTATGTATAGTAAGACGTCCTATGTTCTCACATGATGCCATGGTAGGCAAGGTATGACCGCATAGTAATCTCGTTTGAGATCCTGGTACATACAAAGTTTTACATTCTGTACACTCCTCAGTATTATTTGACCTTATGGCACAGGCGTTTGCATGGTTGGTATCCGGAGTAGTATTGCTTTGCCCCACACAACCATTGGCATGTTGTTGTTTTCTGCTGGCATGTCGTGTATTATTTTGGTTACCACCTTTCTTGTAATTTTGTCTATCACGCTCATTTCGATTGTTATTGTAATTATTAAATCTGCCACTCCATTGTGGTCTTTCATTATATTCTTTATAATGGGTACCATCACTTCCTCTATCATTCTGGTATCCTCGACTTCTTTTTGAGAGATTCTGAAACCTATTTCTCTTATATGGTGCAGGAGAATATCTTCTTGAAAAATTGTATCTTCCTCTATTGGAGGAGCTAAAATTAAACCTGTTTCTACCATCCGAACTTTTAGAACGTTGACGGTAGTCTCCATAGTCATGATAGGCAGCACCCACCGGTAAAGAATCATCTGGTGCAGATCTCTTGATGTCTCTGTCTGGATGGGCGACGACATACTGGCGACCGAGTTTCTCACACTCATCAATGGTCTTGGGACGTCTTTCCAGCAAAAAAAGCTGTTACGTCGGCACTACATGCCGAAAGAACCTTATCTCTTAACATTAAATCAATGATTCCTTCATAAGTCTTAGGGACTTCAGCTAACTCAATCCAACGATTGAGGTAAAGTTTTATAGAGGAGATAAATTTTCCGAAGTCAACCTTTTTATCTGGTAAAATTACATGAAATTTTTCCCTGAAACCTTCTTCCGTATACCTGAATTTTCTTAACAGGGCTTGCTTGACTATATCAAAGTCTAATCGACTTTGTTGATCTAGTTTTATGAAACATTTCTGGGCATTTCCTGTTAGATGATCTGATAGTAAATTACTCCAACGATATTTAGGTATTTTCATATCGTTTGCTTTCATTTCAAATTTTTCTATAAAACTATCGATACAATCTCGAGTATCGATAAAATTAGGCAATTTGAATTTTGGCATCCACGACAAATGATCATTATTTGATCCAAAGTTATCACCGGAAGCTTGAGATTGGATTTTTGCTAATTCAATTTCTTTTTCTTCCATTTTCATTTTATGCTCTCTTTCCATTGCCAGAGCAGTAGCTTCCATTTTTAATCTCTCTTCTTTCTCCTTTGCTTCCATTTTCAATTTCTCCATGACTATTTCATGTTCACGATCTTTTTCTTTTTGGGCTAATTCAAACCTCTTAAGTTCATCCGACCGTTTAATAGCCTCGCGTTGTTCTATCCTTTCAAGACGCGATAAATGTTCCTGATATTTATTCTCCGCATAATCCTCTAATTTCGCATCTGATAAACCTTTTTTAATGCCTTCCTGTCTGAAATCTTCTAAGGATGACATGTTTATAGGTACTTATCTGTTTTATTCAGTATTATTTTACTTATCAATATCGATAACAATATATATATATAATGTAATGGCAATTCAATTAATATAAGAGCAATGCTAAATTCAATGATAATGAATGGCAGAAGTTAGCCAAAGATGATGATAATGATTTACAAATCACAAAACAATCCACAATAGATATAAGAAAAGAAATATAGCAAGTACATAAATAAAGAAAATGTGTATCAAAATATTAATTAATCAGACAAGACAAAAATTGACGTACGATTACAGAGAGTCATATTCGATTATAACAAGAAGACAAGATGGGGATAGTGGACAGACGAATAAACAATGACTTATTACGTAAATAAGAATATTAACTAAAGTAAACGCGATACTTCGACGACACAACTAAACAATTATTAAATATATTCAATGGATTATCAAAGACTACTATTCAACAGTGAACTCACTGGACTCTTTGACAATGCATTCAATAAAACCCTTCAGAATCGTTAACATTTATGTATCTTCCTAAGAAGCTAAAGAAATATTAAGCCCTACCAGCCAATCCCGCAATACATATAAGGATGATAAACGTATAATATAATGAGAAAAGATTGTGATTAGCAAGAAAAGGTGACGTGTGGGTATTCAGATGATCAAATAATACATCTCGCTATTCGAATATGAACTTATCTGCAGTGGTAAAATGTCCCAGTCCTAGGTTTAGACTGTTTGATTCTTCGAAGGAACGACCTCACCCAGATCCTGGAAAGTACCCTTATCTAGCGAAGCTGGTATTGTAGTCTTGGTTGCTTCGTAGATCTGTTCGACGTGTTGAACAAAGGATGCTGATTTTGAATTATTTTTGATTGAAATCTCTAGTTTCTTCGTAGAGGCCTTTCGACTCCTTGGCAGTTGGGAACATTTGCACATGACGTCACTGCTTTGTGTTGCCGGTTAAAATTCTCCCGGTCAAGAAAATAGTTCAAACTGTTCAGTTTACGACACTTTTCTCGCTGATGACAATTGTTTCTGGCGATATTCCTGCCTTATTTAGGTTGCTCCAAACCTTGATCCCTTCTTACAATTATAAGGTTGCACCTTGACCTTGACCTTCTTGAAGCGATAACTGTTCTTGATAAAGTATTTTCAATACCTTGTATATTGGAGTTGCTTCTTTATTGAAACGCTTGACTATTGTAGAATATATTTGTAGTGGTGACTACCGGACGAGACACCCCATGAATTTTCCAGGTTGCTATCTGTTAAGGAACTTCTTCTTCTGGCTCTAGTATGTTGAATGATGTCTAGGGATGTTGTATTAATGTTCTGCAAAGTAGTCACCAAAACTCTAGCCACAGTTATTCTATTTGTAATCGAACTGTTTTACTTATACGAAGTCTTCTTTCATATGACCCACTGCCATTAAATATTACCTGGTTATCTCTATCACTTCATGCTTCCAACTGGAAATCAATTCTCGAAAACGTCTGTGATTATGACTTTCACTTTAATTAACACAGGAACTTATGTGAGAGACACATTGCTCTTAATACAATTTGACATTGTTCATTTAAATCATCGATTCTTCATTTCCTAGATTACTTCTGCATAAGTATATGATTCTTCACAATTCTCTGGGCTATCAAGACTTATCTTCTTTTGAGTGCTTCCATAGCATAATTATTTCCCTCATATTCTATTCTTAGGAATTCCACTTGATATATTTAGATATCCTTTCATCTCAATACTGTTTCAATTCGGTGCCTTCCTGCACATCTTCTTTTAGTCGGCAATTATATTTTATTCGGGTACTCATGCCCTTCCATGACGGTTGCGATAACCTCTATAAGTTCAATTATGTCTCTTTGGCTATACTCGCCTAAATCTTACCCGAAATCTCATACTACCTTGACGAGATGGGTTTATCCTCAAATGAATTAGAATTACATTAGATTTCTGCTTGAAATCTACATCCAATATGAACACTTTTAAAGTAGAATCAAGTACACTGCCATAAGTGGACCTTGCCACACCAGCCAACACTGTGGAATCCTGTAACTATCTTCTACGTCATTTTACGCTACTTCGTAGTCATAGTTAATGATCGCATTTATTTTGTGTTTGGTGAGTGTACAACATGGTGCAAAGCGATCTCTCTCCAACTCCACTTTAACATAATCGCTATGCCCCATGATGCGCACTCAACAATCACCTTTGGGGGTAATGTAGAATATTACCCCATAGCCATTGTGGACATAGACACCCCCTTCTTGGCAGGAAGGGTGCATGCGTGTGTCCTTAACAAACAACTGGCAGACCTAATCATTGGTAACGTGCAAGGGGTTCGAAACTGCACACCGGGAGATATTTACGAATGGGAGAATAGGACTGTAGTAGCTAATGCGGTGCTAACTAGGGCGCAGGTAAGATTGCAGGAAGAGGGTGATAATCGCGATGCTTCTCGTGTTCCATCGGCAGTGTTCTTCTTCTTCGATCCTTAACCACCGACCGTCAAAGCAGTCAGTGGCCATCACGCCTAGTGGCGTCTTGTAGGGCAACAACAAATTGATTCCACTTTGCACGGTCGGTGGCCATCCTTCGTACAGTGCCCCAACTCTGGTTCATTCTTTGCATTTCAGCCTCCACAGTCCTCCGCCAAGTTGATTTTGGTCGGCCTCTCTTTCGCTTTCCTTCAGGGGTCCAAAGCATAGCTGTTCTTGTGATGGCATCGGGGTCTCTTCTGAGGACATGACCAACCCAGCTCCAGCGTCTGCCAGCTATGATGGTATGCATGTCCTCTTGCTTGCTACGAGTAAGCAGATCTTGGTTGGTGATGGTATTCGGCCAAAAGATTCGGTGAATTTTTCTTAGGCATGTTGTGTGAAAAGAGGACAATTTTGTCATTTCCTTCTCTGTGACTCTCCAGCATTCCGCACCATAGAGAAGCACAGAAAGCACGCAACTCTGGTATAATCTTAATTTTGTGCTTGTGCTGTATTGGGAGGACTTCCAGATGTTATTTAGGCTAAAGAAGGCTGTTCTTGCCTTATTCATTCTGATGTTGATGTCTTTGCCTGCCCCACCGCCTGGTGTTACTATGCTTCCTAGGTATGTGAAGGTATCTGTCTGTACCAGTTGCTGATTCCTTACTGATATGGGCTCAGGGTTGCTCACATTGAGCGTCATGACCTCAGACTTCTTTAAATTGATGTTCAAGCCCACCTGCTGGCTAAATTTATTTAGTCTATCCGTTTTTTCCTGGATGTGTTGATGTGAATGTGCCAGCAGTGCAATGTCATCTGCATATTCCAGATCTTCCAATGTTGAAAATGTAGTCCATCTTATTCCTCTTGGACTGCCCTCTGTTGTCTGGCGCATCACCCAGTCTATGACTGTTAAAAATAGAGTGGTTGATAAGGGGCATCCCTGTCGTACTCCTGTCTTCACCTCGAAGGTTAGGTTGCTCTGCCCAACACTACACGTAAAGTTGGCATAGAGGCTTTTTATGATTGACACTATGCAGCTTGGAATTCCATAAGCCCTCAGTATTTTCCATAAACTGTCCCTATGTATGCTGTCAAAAGCCTTTTCAAAATCAACAAAATTTATGTAAAGCTGTCTTTGCCATTCTGAGCACTGCTCTATAATGTTCCTGAGAGTGAATATATGGTCTACACATCTTCTGTTCTTTCTAAATCCTGCTTGTTCTTTCCTCAGTTTGTAGTCTACTGCCTTTGAAATTCTCTGTATAATTATCCTGCCTAGTAGATGAGGTTTTAAGAGTGCGAGACGTTTCGGTCGGTGATTTCGCAGTGGGGCAGAAAACAGACAGGATGCTATTGAGACTGTCGGAGTTAGCGAAAACAAGAGAAGCGAAACAGACCAAAACATCACGGTACTGGTTTGAGTATAAGGACCAGATCTTGACTCGGTGCTTTGAGAGACAACAGCAACTCATACGTCAGGTGGTGGTGCCAAGCTAGTGGAGAGCAAAGGTGCTGGAGTTGGCGCATGACTCTCCTTTTGCTGGTCACATGGGAGTTGCTAGGACTCGATACAGAGCTCTCTCCCAATTTTATTGGCCAGCATTGAATAAAGACATCAAGGCATATTGTAAGTCTTGTGTTGTTTGTCAACAGATGTCTCACAAGGGCCGGTCGCCAAAGGCCCCGGTTCAGACAGTAGACTTGGCACTGCGCCCATTTCAGAAGGTCGCGGTTGATATTATAGGCCCGTTGTCCGTGACGTCCGACAGAGGATTTTGTTTCATCCTAATCATGGAGGACTTGTGTACTAGGTGACCAGAGGCAGTGCCTTTGCGATCTATTACCTCACAGGCAGTAGCGGAAGCAATTCAGCTGTTATACAGCCGTTTCGGTTTCCCAGAGTGCATACTCTCTGATAGGTGAACTCAATTTATTTCGCACGAAATGTCGAAGGTAACTAGATTACTGGGGATTTCCCAGTCTTTCACCTCTCCCTACCATCCGCAGGCGAACGGGGTTTGCGAACGCGTAAACGGCGCATTAAAACATATGTTAGCTAAGATGACTGCCGAATTCCCTCAGGATTTGGATAGATACCTTCCAGCTGTATTGTTTGCATACAGGGAAGCCCCGCACCAGAGTACGGGCTTCTCGCCATTCGAGTTGCTGTATGGTGCAAATCCCAGGGGTCCAATGCACGTACTTAAGGACTGGCTGGTAGGAAAACACGTTGACGGATCGGTAGTGTCCGCGTATGATTATGTCGTACATCTACGCGAGAGGATAATTAGGTCCTGTGCGTTAGCGCGGGAGAACTTGACCCATGCGGGTATTCAGTACCGCCGGTACGCAAACCGAGGTACTAAGCTTATATCATTTCAGCCAGGGGATGAAGTGTGGTTGCTTTTGCCCACTAAAGAAGATAGATTGAGCATCTCCTGGCAAGGGCCATTTCGGGTTCAGAAAAAGGTAACTGATGTCGACTACATTGTAGAGGTTAGACAGAGGGAGAAAGTGTTCCACGTGAACATGCTCAAACCGTACGTGGAACGTCCTCCCGAGCTATCTTCGGTGGTTAAGGCCATAAGTACGCGACGTTCGGAAGTAGCGGTGGCAGTGGTGATAGATAATGGTGACAGAAAAACTCCCGAGCTATCTTCGGTGGTTAAGGTCATAAGTACGCGACGTTCGGAAGTAGCGGTGGCAGTGGTGATAGATAATGGTGACAGAAAAACAACATACATGACTACGAGTGCCTGATAACATACCTTTATATTTGTTTCATATTAATTTACTGTTTACAGGCCTCGGGTTTCCCTTCCTTATGTGTTATAGATAATGGTGAAGACAGCTGCGACGATGGAAACTTACAGCTGTCTCTCGTGCCAATAGCTCCTTCCGAATCCTGGGCAGACGTGTCGGTTTGTTCAGATTTAACCATCAGACAGAGGGCTCATCATCATCAGTTGCCATCTCCACAACGAAGGTTGGCTGTAATGGATCTCCAACGTCTTCTGTCTCTTGTCTTGGTGGTGCACTCTGATAGACTCTTTCCTGTCCATCTCTTGATGTTATCTTCCCACTTATAGCGCTGTCTTCCCCTTGCACGTTTGCCTTCAACTCTCCCTTCTGTTATGGTCTTCTGCAAGGTATTATGCCTTTTTATGTGGCCAAAGTACTCGTATTTTAGCTGCCGAACTTTGACCTCTCTCATTAGTTCTCTTTTCATACCTAGATTTTCTAGGACCTCCTTATTTGTTTTCATCTCTTTCCATGAGATATGCCCCATTCTTCTATATATTCACATTTCAAGAGCCTCAATTCTTTCTTCCAAATGCTTATTCATCGTCCATGTTTCTGCACCATACAGAAACGCAGAATATATATAACACTTTATGATTCTCAGTTTTAATTTGTGAGATAACTGTTTGGATGTCAGTATATGTTTCATAACACAACGGGCTGATCACCCGTTTGCCAGTCACTTTGATTACGGAAACAACAGCAAATGGATTGATTTGCCATTGCCCTAAAGACGCCACTAAGCGTGATGGGAAGCAATGGCGGAGAAAACCTATCTGCTGTTGCCCTAAGACGCCACTAGGCGTAATGGCCACTGACTGCTTTGACGGTCGGTGGCTAAGGACGGAAGAAGAAGAAGAATATGTTTCATGTTGTGGAATGTAGCTTTGGCCATTCCTATTCTCTTCTTGATTTCTGTTTCACATCTGCCATCTTCTGTTATTATATGACCAAGATATACGTAGCTCTTGACTTGTTCCAGGATTTTCCCATTTACGCTTATCTTTAATGTGGGTTTATCGTCGGTTTTGCTAATTATCATAGTTTTTGTTTTCTCAATATTGATGTCGAGTCCATATTCATGACTTATACTGTTCACTTGCTTCACTAGTTCTTGTAACTCCTGTTCGCTTTCAGCTAACAAAACGGTATCATCTGCATATCTAAGGTTGTTTATTGACCTTCCACTGATGTTCAGTCCTGGTATTTCCTGTATCTGTTTGAAAATTTTTTCGGTGTATAAATTAAATAGGCAGGGGGACAGCACACAACCTTGTCTGACACCTCTTTTTATGTCTATGTATGGTGAATAATTCCTTCCTGATCTTACTGTGGCAGTTTGCTCCCAATAAAGGTTACTGAGTATTCTTATATCTTTTCCATCAATACCTATGTCTTTGAGGCATTCAATTATTTTCTCATGATGGATTCTGTCAAAAGCCTTCTTATAGTCAATGAAGCACATATACATACTTTTTTGGACCTCTGTATATTTTTCTGCTAATATTCTTAGGCAAAATATTGCCTCTCTTGTTCCACTGTTCCGTCTAAAACCAAACTGTTCTTCTTGGATTTCGCTGTCTACTTTACTTTTTATTCTTTCCTGTATGATTTTGAGCAGTATCTTAATTGCATGACTCATCAGGCTGATTGTTCTGAAGTCTGAACATTCTGTTGCATTTGGTTTTTTGGGCAATGTTATAAAAACTGATGTCTTCATGTCGTATGGTATATATCCTGTATTGTATATATCGTTGCATATTTCTGTGATTGTATCTATACCAAAGCTCTCCAGAGCTTCTATCATTTCAATTTTTATGTTATCCATGCCTGCTGATCTTCCTTTTTGTATCATATGAATGGCATTCTCTACTTCTGATCTGAGAATGTTTGGACCTTCATTAGAATCTGGTGATGGTTTTTTACCTCTGTTGTCCTCGAATAGTTCTTTTACGTATTCTGCCCATCTGTTTGATATGTCTTTCTCATCAAGTAATATTACACCATGTTTGTTCTTGATACAGCTTCCTCCTTGTGCACACCGCGACCGATTTGATAATTTCTTTATTTCTTCATGCATATCTCTTGTCATGTGCTTTGCTTCCAAGTCTTCTATTTCCTTACATTTTGTTTCTATCCACCGTTCTTTTGCTTCTCTACACATAGTACGTATGTCATTGTCTATTGTTTTATATTCTGGAGTGTTTTTTGCTTTCTTTCTTTCTGCCATTTTATTCAAGATGTCATCTGTCATCCAAATTTGATTTTTTTTAGACTCCTTTTTAGGTAAATTTGCATTTGCTGATTGTATGCTTGTTTTTAAGCATTCCCATTTTGCGGTTGCTTTTTCTTCTAGGTTTTCTCTTCTATACTGCTCCATGCTTTCTGTAGCATAATGGATAAATACGCTTAGTTAGATTGTATTATGTATACACACTGCCTTCGCCAAAGAGTTAATCGCGAGTGCCAAAGAGTTAATCGCGAGCGACAATATTTACCAGCACACGCATGCGCAGTCTATACCTCGAAGGGAAGGAGAGAAACGGAAATATTCATAATGGCGAAGCAATTTGTGCATTGGGACGGATGGAATTTCTTAAAGGACGACTTTGGGAAGTGTCGTTATACAAGAATAATAACGGAGTTCGCTGGTGGGAATGTTCATACATGGAAATCTAAAAGGAAATTGGTAAGTAGGATGTATCTACTGAGATATCGTTTAGTTTGTGAGATGGCCACTTTCGAGGGTTAGGCCTAGTTTTAATCTAAATAAATTTATTTAGACTGCATACCCACATGGAAAGCCAATATCAAGGAATGGATTTGAAGCTTGTCACAGGGGATTTCAAAGGATATTGACCAGACAGTGATAACCTAGGCCAGTTAAGAGATTCAGGCCTTAATAAATTGCAAGGTTACACACAATGAGCCCATAGACAACATTTTCTATAATTATTTTGGGCCAATCAGATACGACTCCCTCTGACGTACGCTCCATTAGTATATAAGGGAGGCAGTTTCAAAATTCATTTATCACACACAACCTTGTTAAGCCCAGCCAGAAGAAGCAGAGTAGACCACTGTCATTGCCAAGCCAATTTTGACTATGCAGGGCAGGAATCCTCACTAAAAGTGTAATTCTGTGTTGGAGAAAGATTCTGAGAGGGTATGTAGGGCTATCATAAGTATTTATGTGAATAATGTACATTTTATTTCAGGAATTAATAGGCTTGTGAATATACCAAACATATTGATTGTGTGAATAGGATGGCTAAAGCTTGGCAAGCCTTTAAAACTACCCACAGCAGTCATTGCTAACCATAAGCATATCCAGTAGGGTTTATTAGTACTATGTTACTAACTACCATAAAAGGACCAACTATGACTTGGCATGAGAGTGAGGAAGGCAAAGGCTGCATCAGGAGTCATAGTTTCATATTGATTGTTTATTATTGGATTGAAAATGTTTTGCAGTAGACACCAATCTGTCTCCCTACTCTGTATCATACAGAGCCATTTATCATTCATTGTACACACAGCATCTGAATAAAACATTCTCATCTCAGCACACAGTAGAGATAACAAGCATCATAAGCAACCATTGGACACATATTCATTGTTTCAGGATCCTAGTGCACCATCACAAGTGTGATCATGTTCTGAGGTCTGAGGTCCTTATATCCTGCTATATGTGAAGCCCAGAGATAGAAGGAGCCTATTACTGTCATTCCCCTTACTGTTTGGGAGTTTGTGCAGCACAGACTATCAGTGTGTTAGTACAGTGCAACCGACCTGTACCAGAGTTACTGACTTGGACCAGAGTTAAGTCCCATGTTCCTAGAAACCAATGTGAGACCAGCTACTACTGTCAATAGAATGTTTTAAATGATGAACTTGAGCTGTAAAGATAGGAGAGACAGATAAACTTTAATTATTCATTATTAAAATAAATACAGAAGGACGGTGAACATTCCTGTTGGACAAGATCTAGTGTAAAGGAACTTGTTAATTAATAGATCCAAAGTGGATCCTTGTTCTTTTGTATTTACTTACAAATAGATTGGAATGTACATACTCTACCATAATCACCATTGCCGCAACATTCACCCATCATTACAATAGTACATAGTGTAGATAATAAATTATTTGAATTGTAAGCCACTTGAGTTATTAATTACTTTTATTCAAAGGAGTTACAGTTCAATTTTCATAATTACATAAGTACATCATAGGAGATCAAAAGTGAGAGGGCACCAGTATAATCTGCTTGTCTATATCTAATTCTTGCTACAGATTATTCACAGCATTGATCTTCTCGTGAGAGTGAGACCAGTGAACCCTAGACACTGGGACTTCACCTTTGTTCAGGAGAGAACCCTACTTCTGTCAATACTATCACTACATCTATATATATAAACCTCTCGCTACACTGGGGGCTCGTCCGGGATATTCCTGTGTCCACAGAACCATATACTATCTACACTATCTATCTCTTGTCTGTCTAGAGCCACTAGTAGTGTGTAAAGTAAATGTTAAAAAAAAAAAATTGAATTCTAAAGTAAATTTTCATTAGGAAGTACCATTGAGTACTAGAAAGACAGTAGAGGCTCACATTGGTTACTTGGATTGTATTGTGGTTAATTAATTAAGTAATTTAATTGGTTAATACAGTTGATAGAACTATATACCCTCTTATTGGTAATACATCATGGCTGAATTGGTGAAGTTTAGAGCTGCGATTATGCAGGAAGGAAAAGACTTGGGTTTGACAGGAGATGCTCTAATTCGACATATCACAACTGAAGTAGATAAATATTTAGATAGAGAGAATAAAAGAATGGAAGCTGAAGCTGATAGAGAGACTAAAAGAATGGAGGCGGAGGCTCAAACTAAGAAATTAGAAGCTGAAAGAGAAGCCGAAGAACGAAGGTTGCAAAGAGCTCATGAGTTGAGTTTAAGGGAGCTTGAAATCCAGGGAACTGCTAGCAATCATGGTGGTAGCTCGCCTCAGTCTGAAAGTAACTCCAACCAAAGTACTTCTACGGGAGCCATGAACTTTCATTTGGATCCTTTTATTGAAAAGGACGAAGGAATAGAAGACTTCCTTGACAGGTATGAGCGGGTGGCTACCTCATATGGTTTGGAAAAAGAGAAGTGGAATTTGAAGTTGTCACAAGGATTGAAAGGAGTAGCTTATAATGTGTTCTTAAAACTTCCAAGAGAAGATCAGAACAATTATGAAGCCTTAAAACAAGCATTGTTGGTTAGGTATGAACAGAATGCAGACTCTTACCATAGAAAATTTAGAAGTGCTACACTTCTAACAGGAGAAACATATCAGCAGTTTGCCGCAAGGTTAGAGATGTATTTGCTGAGGTGGTGTCAATTAGGAAATTTGGTTCTTGTGCGTTAATTCACCGGTTAAATCAAATTCTGGATATTTATTACCCAAACTGATAACCGTACTTTTTCTTGACTGAAAAAGGTTGATTTCACATTGTGATTTGGGAGGCAAGTTAAAAAAAAAAAAAGCGTTTCTCGTGCATTCTTAGTTGACACGCTTACGACAGACCCGCCCTCAACCCCCCCGCCCCCCCCCCCCCGTATTTTTTTAAAACTTTATAAACCAATAGAACGGAATTGAATCAGTTCTACAAGTTAACGGTATACAGGAAACAAGGGAAATCGCTGCCGTTGCCTTCTCTAACTCAAGATCAGAGTGAGGTACCCATTTACAGCTGGTTAGACTGATGCGTGACACCTGTTCCCTTCCTCGCTGCCGTTGCCTTCTCTAACTCAAGATCAGAGTCAGGTACCCATTTAGAGCTGGTTAGACTGATGCGTGACACCTGTTCCCTTCCTCGCTGCCGTTGCCTTCTCTAACTCAAGATCAGAGTCAGGTACCCATTTAGAGCTGGTTAGACTGATGCGTGACACCTGTTCCCTTCCTCGCTGCCGTTGCCTTCTCTAACTCAAGATCAGAGTCGGGTACCCTTTTACAGCTGGTTTGACTGATGCGTGACACCTGTTATGGAGTGTTAGAGACTTCACCATACTAGGTCCAGCATCGAGAGATGGGGCCTACCTAGCTATAAATGGGTACTTAACTTTGAGTTAGGGAAGGAAAAGACAGTGAGGAAGGAAACTGGTCTCCCCACCTCTCAATGCTGGACCTAGTATGAGTCTAACACTCCATAACCAGCTGTAAATGGGTACCTGACTCTGATCCTGAGTTAGAGAAGGCAACGGCAGCGAGGAAGGGAACAGGTGTTACGCATCAGTCTAACCAGCTGTAAAAGGGTACCTGCCTCTGATCTTGAGTTAGAGAAGGCAACGGCAGCGAGGAAGGGAACAGGTGTTACGCATCAGTATAATCAGCTGTAAAAGGGTACCTGCCTCTGATCTTGCGTTAGAGAAGGCAACGGCAGCGAGGAAGGGAACAGGCGACCCCACCTCATAAAGCTGGGACCCAGTACATCGAAGTCTATAACACTTCACTCCCCAACGGCAGAATGTGCTACGTGACTACAACCTTACAAACGGCAGGAGTGTTTTAAAAAAAAATTCTAAGCAACGGGGGAGGGGGGGGGGGGGGGGGGGAGAGGACAATGTGAAATGACACTTTTTCAGTCAAGAAAGAGTACGGTGCTCGGTTTGGGTAATAAATATCCAGAATTTAATTTAACCGGTGAATTAACGCACAAGTACCGGAAATTTTACTCCGGATTTTGAAGGGATCAAGGAGATGATCTTAATAGAACAACTCCTGGAGTCCATGTCGCCTGAGACAAAGACCTTCCTAATAGAGCACAAGAGAGAGAGACTTGAGGAAATAATCATCTATGCAGAGAGTCATAAACTGGCTCATCCCATGTCTCAAGTGAATAAGAGGAAACAAGGAGAAAGCTTTAAAACAGACCCAAACTCACATAAGTTTGAGCAAAAGGACAATACAACCAGATACAAAACCAGATATGAAACTAAAGACAAGGACCCTCTAGAATCAGATAATAAACCTTCAAGAAAGGAAGGAAAGTGGTGTAAATCTTGCCAAATGAGTAACCACTCTACTGCGCAATGCAGAAGAAAAAACCCTCCTCTTTTTGCTGCATGTCTCCAGGTGAGGACTTCTGATAGGAAGGATCTGACAGTGAGTCAGAACAGCCTCCATCACCCACCAATACAGGAGGAAGTGACTGTAAATGGCAAACAAGTCACAGGGATATATGACACAGGTTTGTCGTATGATGCAGTCATTTGTGCATCTCTAGTGCGCCCTGAACAAATCACCACAGAAACAGTGGACATTCAAGGGCCACTTAAGGGAGCATTACCCCTAACTTTGTCCATAGCGAAGATTCTAGTCAGTTGTCGCTATGTGTAAGGGGAAATAAATGCAGCAGTAATAGAGAATCCCCTCTACCCCTTGATGTTGGGGCGTAAATATGTGTTCCTGGGAAATCCAATAAAACCTGTAGTTGTGGAACATAACCGGACCAGGTCAGGCTCCCAGAACCAAAAGAGGGACAATAAATTTAAATTTCATCCTATTGAGATGAAACAGGCTCAAGCAGCAGACAGCACCTTGAAGCCTTGTTTTGGCAAATTGCCAAAGGCCCATAACCCTCCAGAGAAAGGAGACTACTATATAGAAAATGGCCTACTCTACCGACAAGCTGGAAAAGGACCTAAAGGGCATGGACAGCTGGTAGTGCCAAAATTCTACAGGGAGGAAATTATGGAGCAAGAGCATGCTACATCAGGCAGTGGTCACAGAGGAAAAGGGGCCACTGGTCAAAATATAGCATTGCGATATTACTGGCCAGGAATAATTGAAGACATAAGTCGGTATATTAAGTCCTGTTCAGAATGTAACCAGGTAACCTCATTCAGAAGCATAGACCAGTTACAGGACCTAGGGAAGCATTGCTGGGGACGTAGGCCCATTAAGAAAACTCAGAAGAGAAAACAAAAGGTAGATGCGGTGATAAAGAGAAAACAAAATCACAAGTCTACTGTTACACCAGTACCCATGGCAACTCTCTGTATTGTACAGAGAGGGGACGAAAGAAATCCCACCCCGACTAAATATTGTTCGGAACACCATGGCCTTGATCATCTGGAAGAATTGGTTAGTCAGCAACCAGTATTAAATAAGCTGCGGAAACCAACCAGAATCATAGGAGGTAGGAACCAGGGCTGTACCAGACCATTGATGGATACAGGCCCCACTTCGGTATACTGCCCCTTAAAATAGAAATAGGTGTGGATCCGGCAACGCTGTTGTTTGGCCGTACCATACACAGTCCACTGGAAGCATTGTTGCGGACATGGACTGAACCATACAAAGCACTCAGGGAAGAGATTAATCACTTAGTAAAGGAGAAAATTATGTCCAAATCAGAATCTCCCTACAGTGGTGTTGTTAAGAAAACATAGTGGAGTTTATTACTGGCAACTTACTCAGTTACAGTACAGTACATTCCTGGTAAGGAAAATGTTGGAGCAGACTTTTTAAGTCGTCATCCTACAGTTCTGGAAGGAAAGAATGAACAATCATAACTTCAGCGTATGTTCCCACTAAATAGACTGTACGTAGTACAGTCTAAAAAAGATGGGGCCTATGTAGCATAATGGATAAATACGCTTAGTTAGATTGTATTATGTATACACACTGCCTTCGCCAAAGAGTTAATCGCGAGTGCCAAAGAGTTAATCGCGAGCGACAATATTTACCAGCACACGCATGCGCAGTCTATACCTCGAAGGGAAGGAGAGAAACGAAAATATTCATAATGGCGAAGCAATTTGTGCATTGGGACGGATGGAATTTCTTAAAGGACGACTTTGGGAAGTGTCGTTATACAAGAATAATAACGGAGTTCGCTGGTGGGAATGTTCATACATGGAAATCTAAAAGGAAATTGGTAAGTAGGATGTATCTACTGAGATATCGTTTAGTTTGTGAGATGGCCACTTTCGAGGGTTAGGCCTAGTTTTAATCTAAATAAATTTATTTAGACTGCATACCCACATGGAAAGCCAATATCAAGGAATGGATTTGAAGCTTGTCACAGGGGATTTCAAAGGATATTGACCAGACAGTGATAACCTAGGCCAGTTAAGAGATTCAGGCCTTAATAAATTGCAAGGTTACACACAATGAGCCCATAGACAACATTTTCTATAATTATTTTGGGCCAATCAGATACGACTCCCTCTGACGTACGCTTCATTAGTATATAAGGGAGGCAGTTTCAAAATTCATTTATCACACACAACCTTGTTAAGCCCAGCCAGAAGAAGCAGAGTAGACCACTGTCATTGCCAAGCCAATTTTGACTATGCAGGGCAGGAATCCTCACTAAAAGTGTAATTCTGTGTTGGAGAAAGATTCTGAGAGGGTATGTAGGGCTATCATAAGTATTTATGTGAATAATGTACATTTTATTTCAGGAATTAATAGGCTTGTGAATATACCAAACATATTGATTGTGTGAATAGGATGGCTAAAGCTTGGCAAGCCTTTAAAACTACCCACAGCAGTCATTGCTAACCATAAGCATATGCAGTAGGGTTTATTAGTACTATGTTACTAACTACCATAAAAGGACCAACTATGACTTGGCATGAGAGTGAGGAAGGCAAAGGCTGCATCAGGAGTCATAGTTTCATATTGATTGTTTATTATTGGATTGAAAATGTTTTGCAGTAGACACCAATCTGTCTCCCTACTCTGTATCATACAGAGCCATTTATCATTCATTGTACACACAGCATCTGAATAAAACATTCTCATCTCAGCACACAGTAGAGATAACAAGCATCATAAGCAACCATTGGACACATATTCATTGTTTCAGGATCCTAGTGCACCATCACAAGTGTGATCATGTTCTGAGGTCTGAGGTCCTTATATCCTGCTATATGTGAAGCCCAGAGATAGAAGGAGCCTATTACTGTCATTCCCCTTACTGTTTGGGAGTTTGTGCAGCACAGACTATCAGTGTGTTAGTACAGTGCAACCGACCTGTACCAGAGTTACTGACTTGGACCAGAGTTAAGTCCCATGTTCCTAGAAACCAATGTGAGACCAGCTACTACTGTCAATAGAATGTTTTAAATGATGAACTTGAGCTGTAAAGATAGGAGAGACAGATAAACTTTAATTATTCATTATTAAAATAAATACAGAAAGACGGTGAACATTCCTGGTGGACAAGATCTAGTGTAAAGGAACTTGTTAATTAATAGATCCAAAGTGGATCCTTGTTCTTTTGTATTTACTTACAAATAGATTGGAATGTACATACTCTACCATAATCACCATTGCCGCAACATTCACCCATCATTACAATAGTACATAGTGTAGATAATAAATTATTTGAATTGTAAGCCACTTGAGTTATTAATTACTTTTATTCAAAGGAGTTACAGTTCAATTTTCATAATTACATAAGTACATCATAGGAGATCAAAAGTGAGAGGGCACCAGTATAATCTGCTTGTCTATATCTAATTCTTGCTACAGATTATTCACAGCATTGATCTTCTCGTGAGAGTGAGACCAGTGAACCCTAGACACTGGGACTTCACCTTTGTTCAGGAGAGAACCCTACTTCTGTCAATACTATCACTACATCTATATATATAAACCTCTCGCTACACTTTCTGTCAATAACTGTTGATATTTATTTTTGACGTCGATTAAATATTTCTGTTGCATATCTGGTTGTTTCAGTGCTGATATTTCTATCTGGGGTTCCTCCTGTCTTCTGTTTCCTGCTCTTTTCAGCTTTATATTTACTTTGATGATGACTGGATTGTGATCTGAATTTATGTCGGCGCCAGGATGTGTCTTTGCACTTGTGACACTGTTCTTAAATCTATGTTTTATCATAATATAGTCGATTTGATTTCGTGTTACATCTCCTGGGCTTTTCCATGTGTATAATTTCCTTGGGTGGTGTTCAAAAAAGGTGTTACATATGACCAGCTGGTTTTCTTCACAGAACTGGATAAGTCTGTCTCCTCTATCATTTCTTGTCCCTAATCCATTCTTCTTCTTCCATCCTTAGCCATCAACCGGCAAAGCAGTATGTGGCCAGTACGCCTAGTGGCGTCTTAGGGCAACAACAAATTGATCAATCTATCGCTGTTTCCACCACGCCTAGTGGCGTCTTTGTGGAACAAAAACAGACCAAACAATCTATCATTGTTTCCGTAATCAGATTGGTTGGCAAGCAGGTGATCAGCCCATTGTGCGAAGTTTTTACGGGATGGGGTAAACAGCCCCATGCCCATACCCTCCTTAGTCGCTTTTTACGACATGCGTGGTAGGGTGCAGTGTTACTATTCTTTGCTCCCCTTTCGGGCCCCGGTAACACACTGGTGATCCCTAATCCATACTGTCCTACTATTTTCTTGAATTTTCCTTTTCCTACTTTTGCATTCATATCACCCATTACTATCAACACATCTGTAGATTTGACTGGTTTAAGTGTGTGTTGTAGCTCTTCATAGTATTCTTCTATTTCTTCCTCGCTGTGATCTTTAGTTGGTGCATAAGTTTGTAAGATTGATATGTCGAATGGCTTTGCTCTCATCTTTAGTAACATCATTCTGTCATTGTGTGTCCAGTATCCACATACGTATTTTTCTAACTCCTTCTTTATCAACATTCCTACCCCTCTTTCATGTTTTTCTCCTCCTGAGTGTATAAGCGTGTACTGGTCTCTTGTTATGTAGCCTGTATTCAAAAGTCTTGCCTCTGCAACTCCCAGTATATCGAGTTTCATGTCGGTTGCCTCTAATATAAGATTGTCAAGCTTTCCTTCTCCGTTTAGAGTTCTAACATTCCATGTTCCTATTTTTAGGCTTCTCCTACTAGTTTTTAGGTGGTCTTTCTCAGAATGCTCCCTTTCAACAGAATTTAAGGAACACTCGTCATTATGTACTTCCTTACTCATTAGAGGAGTTGCCTCTTCCCTGTTAATTTGTACAGTCAGAGGACTCAGGTTGATGCAATACTGAGGGATTTCAGTGACGTGCTCACGGATTTGTCGGGTAAAACAGATTTGATAAATTTTATGCTGTGAATTTGACATGTTCATACTTGCAAGGGGGTTTAAATTTCATATTAGGCTGGCAACCTCAGCATGTGAAAATGATACATTCCAGAACCACCACAGCAAGCGCTAGTGATTGCTAGTTCTCATGGAAGAACCAAAAGCAGAGGTAACCACAGACTCCGAATGGAGCAGGGAGTGAACGAACGAACGAACTTTATTTTCATATGGTTAATAATTGGGCACACAGTCCCGTCTGACATTCTGCCCTTCCTCTCTCTCTCTCATCATGTATACTGAATCCTTTCATCCTTACATTTACTTTAAGCATTAATTAGGCATTTATCATTATAAAAGTAATATAACATCATACATTTGCAATAATCATCATAATAAAAGTATGTTTTTAAGATAAATTTAAAAAAATAATTAAATGAAAAAAACAAACAAAAACAAAACAAACAAACAACAAGACTGATAAAAACCGAACACCTCATTTAGTAAATTAGACAGTGATTTGAGACATAATTAGATGGTGTGTTTTAAGAACTCGTGAAATATTCGAACAGTCTGCTACTGAATGACTACGGACTCCGTGTCTTATCCAGTGCATGCGAAAGACTTTACCAGAGGTGAGCAGCTTTGAGTCTCATTGCAGCTACTGCTGCATTGAGTGAATTTTAAGTCTTCACAAATACTAGGTCCATCATAATGAGGTAGGGTAACCAGTTACTTTCCTCGCTGTCTTTGCCTTCCCGAACTCAAGAGCAGAATCAGACTAGGTAGATAGTTAGATAGACATATACAAAAGAAATTAATTTTCCAAGGGTTGAAAATCTGGCACACAGTCTCTTCTTGCATTCCTCCTTCCTCTTGCTCATTTTTTATTACTGTTACTCAAACATTCTCCAGCGTACTTAAAGTATTAATTTAAGAGTAATGCAACATTACAAGGTAGTATAACTGCATGCATTAACAGTACCTGATCACAAAATTAAGAATAAGCATATTGTAATGAAAAACTAGATCATCAGATCCTCCATCAGTATATTAGATAAAAATAAAACATAATCAGTTAGGGTGGCATATAATCAGCGCTCATAAAGTATTTGAACAGTATACGATTATATGAGAAGGGACTGTGTGTGTTTTTCAGGTCATTGGGAAGATTGTTCCAAAGATGAGCAGCTGAGTAAGCCAAACTATTCTTAAATAGGTCTAGCCTGGGCTTGGATACCTGTAATTTGTTTAAGCGCTGACTTCGTCTTTCATTATATTTTAATAGCGGCCAAAGATACTTTGAAGCATTATGTGACAGGATTGTGTGAATAAATTTCGCTTTGTTAAATAGGAAGCGCTTCCTGAGGGGTAATATTTGAAGATAATTATATAAATCTACACAATGTGATTGGTGTTTTTTATGATTACATCAACCTGTGATAGTTGTATATTATCATTGTGACGACACGTCTGTACCTGTCCTTTTGTGTGATCTCTCACACCTTCAACCCTCCGGCAGTATCCTTCCTCTTTCTTCATTTTTCTCACTCATCGCTTTTATTTGGCATAAATCATGCCTTTTCATTCGTTATTTTCAATATTTTGCTCTATGCTGGACATAGCATGGTGAATTCTCTAACACGCCGCTCCCCTATGGCAGTATTTGCTATGAGAGTAATGCATATCTTACTGTTTCACACTCCACTCCCAGACTGTTGTTACTATTCGCCAGGTTTGGTGACCCGGCCAGCGATAATATTTTATCGCCTAATCTTTCTGAACACCTGTGGTAACGTGTCCGTCAAACATTTGACCCCACTGGAAAACGGCTGATCGTGTTGACACAAGCCCGTATGTGATGAGATGAAACAAGACCACACGGGCTGTCCAGACATCTGTCTGGCGTAGGCACGCAGATTATTCTGATAACCAGACGTGTACCGGAAGTCTTAGGTAACGATATGACATCACTGTGTAAGAGGCCATGCGTGTATATTAAATTTAATATTTTCAAATACGCGTGGGATGAGTAATGCTAAATTTCCCCACCCAAACAGCGCTAGAGAGATTGGATTGGTTCGCCAGAATCTACTATGATTTGATTGGAACTTTCGGCGGAAACACAGCTGGGATTTGAAACTAAGAATTGTGAGATATAATCTAACAAACTCGGAGTCACAGGACACAGAACAGACAGACTGCATCGCAGCGTCAACTAAATACCTCCTACAAGCCAGAGGAAAGAGGATAGGACTTATCATTCCACAATTATAAGTACCAGATCGAGTATTGAGCAACTTTGGAATTCACAAGTAAACCCGCCATTTTAATACAAGACTGGGAACTTGGGAATTTTATCACAAGAAGCCATAAGAGAAATTACACAAACAGTTTTCCCAGGCCAGGAATTCGCAGAACACCAGCCGTCAGAGGAATTAACTCATATTTCCAGACCTTAAGTGATTCGAACAGCATCTAACTACAGGGCTGTTGGTCCATTCTAAATCTGTGCCAGGAGACGTGTGTATTCCCAAAATTTTGGGGTAAGTGTAAACAAATTATTTACTAATGTAAATTCTACAGGTTTGTTGCTAAGTGGTTATGTATGACGCTGGCAACCTCAACATATGAAAATAGTATATTCATGAACCACTACTGCAAGAGCTGGTGATTGTTTCTGATTAGTCGTGCGGGGAAACCCAACAGCAGAGATGATCTAGACCCCGACGGTGGAATCCTGATCCTATTCCTTATTCTAGCTTGTCTGGCTGTCTTCTTGATGAGTTGAATTTATCAGTGGCGTAAGCTCAAAAGGCGCCAGATTATAAAGCAACATTCGGCCCATGCATTCACATCAACACATTCAAGACAAAACCGATAGACTGAATAAGTATGCCCAGCAGGTTGGCCTGAAATTCAATTTGAAGAAGACAGAGGTCATGACACTAAATGTGGGCAATCCTGAGTCAATAACAGTAAGGAAACAGAAGTTAGAACAGACAGACACATTTACTTACTTAGGATGCATAGTAACACCTGACGGCGGAACAAGCAAGGACATTAACAACAGAATGAATAAAGCGAGAACAGCCTTTGCTGTTCTCAACCACATTTGGAAGTCTTCCCAGTACAGCACAAACACCAAATTAAGACTGTATGAGAGCTGTGTACTTTCTGTGCTTCTCTATGGTGCGGAATGTTGGAGAGTAACAGAGAAGGAAATGTCGAATCTGTCCTCCTTCCACACAATCTGCCTAAGGAAAATTCTCCGAATCTTTTGGCCAAACACCATCAGCAACCAAGAACTACTTATTCGGAGTAACCAGGAGGACATGCACACCATTATAGCTGGCAGACGCTGGAGTTGGGTTAGCCACGTCCTCAGAAGGGACCCTGCTACCATCACAAAAACAGCTGTGCTATGGACGCCCGAGGGAAAGCGAAAGAGAGGCCGACCAAAAACAACTTGGCGGAGAACTGTGGAAGCTGAGATGCAAAGAATGAACCACAGTTCGGGCACTGTAAGAAGGATGGCCGCCGACCGAGCAAAGTGGAATCAATTTGTTGCTGCCCTACAAGACGCCACCAGGCGTGATGGCCGCTGACTGCTTTGACGGTTGGTGGTTATGGATCAAAGAAGAAGAAGAGTAAGCTCAAAAGGCGCCAGATTATAAAGCAACATTCGGCCCATGCATCCACATTGCTACTATATGAGAAGGCTCCAGTAAGAAATTTTATATTTTAACATCTCAAATGCCCAACCAATAGTATTCAATTTGCGTATATTGGTATGGGTATATCCCACTACCCTCTCATGGACGATGTATGTGTGACACACCAAATGTGATGTTTATAAGTCACTTCCTATATAATGTATTCTCTCTTCCGTTTATTATCGATCATGTTTACACTCACGACTCCACAGACTCACCACAGACAATCTCTTTTGCCCGGAAATGATAATGTCATTTACCTGGTCCAGCGAACGCTGTCAAGCAGCAACCTGGCCCGACAGACAATATTATCAGTGATAAGACAATCGACTGTGGCCAGCTCAATGTCGTTTACTTATTAATCGGGCGCTCCAATGCACTGTCTGGTCAGAAATGTTTTACGACGTACGTAAACAGCATTTCGCTCCATATATACAGGTGTCAATATGGGTTCAAACGAAAGTTACTGATTACAATAACTGAAGAAAGGGAGTGTAAACAATGAATCGAAAATACCAAATATTGTTGGAGGTGGAGAAAAGTAAGTGAAAAGCACATAATTAATTACAGGATGGCACAGTTAAATGTGACGCCTGAGGTTACGTTGTCACAAGACTGTAGTGCTCACTTTGTAATAATCAGGAAAGCACTTGTAGTAATGTTCCTTGATTACTCTGGTTGTGAAGTTCTGATTTATGATCTGACTGAGATATATGGAGGGAACATCTTTAAGCTTATTTAAATTAGCTGTAATCATGTGTTGTCAGCCCTGACAAAATATAAATTTTCATTCCTAACGGAGCGTGAAGCCAACATTGCAGCCAGAGACTTTGAATGAATATTCAAGTTATCTCTTCAGCTGTTTGTTTTCCATGATGGAAGTGTTAGTGCCATGCAAAAGAATCCCGTAACACGCCTATTGAGGCATATTTGGAATACAGTGTTAGGCCCGTATTTTCTTGACCATCGGCACACTAGGGGTGATGTGGTCAGTATCACGCCGGCCGCCTTAACCTTCACAGAGTTGTTCTGGTACCCAATTCACGAGGCTGGGTCGACCCCAGCAAAACCTGCGCCAAATTGGCTCTTACGAGATGAGATGCCTAAGCGATAAGTAGTTCTGTTCTTTCATTGTCTTGTCATAAGCTTCAGAAAACTACACAAGGCAGGATTAAGTTAACTGAACTGTAAAAGCCTCAGCTCATGATATATAGACTGTTAAAACCTCGGATGAGATTTTTATATTTAATGAGCTGAGGCTTTTACAGTCTCCTGTAAAAACCTCAGCTCATTATATGTAAAAATATCAGATTATGTTACATAGACCGTAACAGCCTCAGCTTATGATATATAGACTGTAAAAACATCGGATTGTGTTACATAGACTGTAAAATCATCAGCTCATGATATATAGACTGTAATAACCTTGAATTATATACTGTTCAAAAAAAGAAACTCATAGCTATCCGACGGCGCGTTTTTATGAGTTTGTAAGTAAGATTTGGTGCTAGGGTATATAAAAACCAGCCTCAAATGTTCTTTACAGCGTCAAATGCACGTGTTGACCTGAATTGCGTTCGTTTTTGTAATCGTTACAACGCAGTGGTCAATAGTGTTTATGACGCAATTTTTGACCACAGCTCATGTTGCGCGCACGTGAAAGCAACAAAATTTGGGGTGAACACTATTCACTGACTACGCAACTGAAACCATATAAAAGAATAAAGCTACACACAAAAAATTTAGTTCATTTTCAAGCAGACATTTATGGCGTCTCTATCGATAAATTTAAGGAACATTGCTATTGGCCGACTGCATGCAGGAGAAAGTCAAAGTCAGATTGCCAGGCATCTAAACGTGCATCAGAGTGCCATCAGTCGACTTTGGCACCGGTTCCAAGCCACTGGCTCAGCTGAAGACCGGCATCGCATTGGACGACCCAGAGTGACAACAGCAGCGGAGGATCGCTTTATTCGGCTTCGTCACCTCAGAGACAGGTTTACAACAGCTTCCTCAACTGTCCAGTCATTGCCTGCAGGACGTCATGTGTCTGATCAAACTGTCCGGAATAGACTGCATGACGCTGGATTTTGGGCACAACGACCTCACCGAGGACCTGTCCTTACGCGCCGCCATCGCCAAAATCGACTTCTTTGGGCCAACCAACATCGTCCCTGGGCAGCTGACCATCAATGGAGACGTGTCTGGTTTAGTGACGAATCTTTCTTTTTGTTGCAGCGTCATGATAGACGGCGTAGGGTCTACCGTAGGCGAAATGAACGTTTTGCCAAAAATTGCGTTGATGAAGCTCCGCCGCACGGTGGTGAGGTGCAATGGTGTGGGGAATGATCAGTTACAACGGAAGGAGTCAATTGGATCACATTGAAGGAGGCTTGAATGCGCAACGATACGTCAATGAAATTCTTCGACCCCATGTCCTTCCACTTTTGGCTGCTGTAGTGGAATTTGATGGTATTGTATGATTGTGATCTTACTTAATGTGATGCATGAGGTCAGCTGTGAAGGCTCCTGAGATAAGTGTAGCTGTGAATTTTCAGAAGGCCCTTCTTGCTACCACTACGACCTCACACCTATCTTTTTTTTTTCTAATGAATGTGGCTACGTTAAAATTCTAGGGTATGATAGGTAATGTGTTGTGGTAGTTTACATACACACACACAGATATTTAATAAGTTTAATAATATTAATAAAATGTTATGACACACTGAACTAACTCAAGCTGTGTAAAATTTTTGATAATAAATTTTCTTTAAGTTTATTTGTTCTGAACCAAGGTTTTATTTTGGTCAGAACATATGAAAGGTTTTGCAATTATTAATGAAATGCATGAATATATGGCATAATAAATGAAAGGAGTGTACATATGTATTTTACAAGACTAGTTAATATTACTACTGTTTATGGTTGTAATTTTTCTGGGAGAACGTTTAATGGATGTGCTGTTGGGGTGGCCTCATCACTCCCTGTCTATGGCGACTACACATTGTCCATTTATTGATGATATAATTGGTGTGTTAGAAATTAAGTTGGTGAGTATTCAGCAGTCCAGACGCTCACGTATCTTGAATGAGTAATCTGGTGCTGGAATCAGGTGGCCCCACCTCTCCGTGCTTGGGGCAATATCAGGTTGCTCTGCCAAAATATAAACTGCACGGGTCCACTCTTGTAATATTCAACACCTCATTTGACACCACATTGGTGCCAAATAAAAACTCACAGTTCTGCAATAAAGTATTGGTCATGTGTCAGAATTCCATCCTCTAAACCATTTCTGGACACAACACCACACACAACAACAACACCACATAGACGGGTCAGATCTCTTTGACCAGGCAACACATCTTACCAAGTTGGTTTCACATAGGATAAGTTCTCCCAGACTACATATTCTGAAATATGTTCATTAGCTTCCTGCCATAGAATAGGATAGGTGATATGTTCCACTGATCTCAACACCTGATCTGTCTTTCATAATCCTTGCTGGAGTTTATGTATTTTATTTGCCTCTAGACCCTGAACTGGGGCGGGGGGTCTAGAGCGAATCCTTACTTGTTGTAAGGGATAGATTTTGATATGGCAGTATCAAATCACTCGAAACATTAAACAAATATTAAAATATACAAAGAAATACTTTCAGTCTTACCAGAATTATGAATATAGAACACAGTTATCTGCTAGCAAAACTCAGCTGAGCTGCTGGCTTTAGTATGGCGTCCCTCTAAATATTTCAATTAGCTTCTGGGAATTACACCACTAAATAATTCACTGTGTCTACTAGGACAACTTATGACGAATGGCAAAAATGCGCGTCTGAGCGCCGATAATATATTCATCTATGGCCAATCACCGCCTTTTTTCCTTTTCAAATTCAAACCTCCTACCAAAAAGTCATTTCAGTCATACCTCAGTCAAGTATGCATTATTGTCTGTTGGTCCGTCTGTCTCTACTTGCGTTTCACAAAAAAACACACTTGTTTTTTGAACCAACTCCGCCTTCCCCTACACAATTTTGCCTTTAAAGTTATTTTTAGCCACAGTTCACCATCCCATCCCGTCTCTTTCATTCCAACTAGATTTTAGCACTTGAGTCTCAAGGCTACAGTTTTTTGAAAATTAGGGACATTTTTTGTTTCAATGCAGACGCTCGCTGATATGAACAACACAGTCTTTTGTCAATATCTTTCTTATTATCTATCCGTCTGTATAAATGAAAGCATATTATTTCACTGCTCAAGATGGGCCATCCGGCCAGCTAGGTTTTATATTCCTAACATTATTATTAAGAAAAAGTTACTTTTCAAGGTTAGTTGGTTTTTCGAAATATTTCTAGCATCTTCTATACTGCGTTTGCCGCTGAATTCAAATAAACGGACTAAGTTATCGCAAAAGCGTCCAAGAAATGACTGTTGCGTATAATAGCTAAGGTCCCTTTTGTCGATTTCTTTACCTTGTGTCAACTTGGGGACGTGACTTTTTCCTCCTTTCCCCACCAATTGCGTCTTTTAGCCTTGCTAGTTTCAAGCACGCGTTCAGTCAGATTTTTCCTTTTGATCTCCGTTCTCATCCCGTTCCAAGGGTAACGTTTTGCCTTCACGTCTAACAATTTAATTTCCATGGCGGGTGATGACCCGCGGCGTGGGCGATCATGTATTCTAGTAGCTTACGCATTAGTTTTTATCCCTACGTTGTATCATTGGAGATATTTTAACGTTGTATCACGGTTAATTTTATGACACATCTCCCCACTTGAAAACATGCCTACGGCAAGTTCTAAAACCAGTGATACACATAGATAAAATCTCTCCTCACGCCTGCCATTACTCTAATTTTGATCACAGGGGTGCCGACTGAGGAAATCTGCACCGACATTCAATTTGCCTGGGATATATTGGATACTAAACTGATAAGGTTGAAGCAATAAAGACCACCTCAGCAATCTTGCGTTTTCATGCTTAGCCTGAGATAAGAATACGAGAGGCTGATGATCCGTCTCGACCACAAAAGTCCTACCATACAGATAGATTTGAAACTTCTTTATTGCCCAGATTAACGCTAAACATTCTTTTTCGCTTGTGGAGTATCCTTGTTCCGCCTTATTCAATTTGCGGCTTGCATAAGCGACTGGTTTCAGTTCCCCATCAGGTGAAGATGATCTTTGCAACAAAGCCGCTCCGAGTCCTACATTACTTGCATCGGTTCTTAAGACAAAGTCCTGTGTCAAATCAGGCAGTTTGAGAATAGGCTTGCTAGTGAGTTTTTCCTTTAAGTCTTGGAACGCTAATTCACTTTGCGCAGTCCAAATAATTTTATCTGGAAGTCCCTTGCGAGTCAGATCAGTCAGAGGAGCACAAATAGAGTTAAAATCTTTGATATATTTTTGATAAAATCCGCATAACGACACGAATGATCGCACGTCCTTTTTTGTTTGTGGTCTAGGTGCTCTCTGCAGTTTTTCCAAGTTCTTGGGATCAGGGGTCATGCTACCCTGATATACAGTGTGTCCCAAGAATTCCAACTCTTTGCATCCAATACAACATTTTGTTGGCCTAGCAGTTAAGTTCGCCTCCCTAAGCCTATTAAATAACATTTCTAGAGCTTCAATGTGTTCTTCAAATGTCTCTGTGGCGACGAGAATATCATCCATGAAATTCGTGATACATGGGTTATTCAGGGGATCCAACAATTTGCGCATCATCCTTGAAAATACACTCGGAGCATTTTTCAGTCCGAATGGTAGCATGTTGAATTCATAATGTCCATCCGAAGTGCTAAAAGCCAAATAAGGTCTCACTTCAGGCTTCACTGGGATCTGGTAATAGCCTTTACTAAGATCCACCTTTGAAAAGTATTTTGCCTTGTTCAGTCTGGCAAATAACTGTTTTGTGTCTGGTAATGGATCCACTTGTCCTTCTGTGACAGCATTCAGTTTCCTGTAATCTATGCACAGTCTGTGTTCCCCAGACGGTTTTCTCAACAAAACGACACTAGAGCTAAAAGATGATTCACTGTGTGAAATAATCCCCTCCTTCAACAAATAATCTATTTCTTCCTTCAATGCCTTCTCCTTCGCGAACGGAATAGAATAGGCTCTCATACAGATTGGGTTTGAGTCTACCAGTTTCATGTCATACTGTAGCAAATTTGTATGGCCTGGTTTATCTGTTAATACATCTGTATGTTCCTCCAGAACCTGTTGAACTCTCTCCCTCTGGTTTTTAGTCAGGTGCTTACTGACTTTTACCTGTGCTGCTGTTTCACAAGGATGTAATGGGTATTCATGTGAGGTGAGTGGTTCCTTTTGCATTTGAGTTGCGATAGCTAAGGTCAGTAAGGGGGTGCTTTCCTGGAGTGGTCTGTCCAGATACTTCTTTAACAGGTTTACATGATAAACTTTCTCCTTCCCCTTTTTGTCAATTTTATAGTTTGTTCTAGACACCTTCTCTAGAACCGTATATGGACCTTGCCATCCAATTTGTAATTTATTCTGGCTACCGGGTAGTAGAAGCAGCACCTTCTCTCCCACAGCTAGTTCTCTGTCCTTTGCCTTCCTATTAAAATATGCTGCATGTTTCTTCCTGGCTTGTTTCAAATTATCATTTGCCAGTTTCCATCCAGCTTTCAAACGAGTGGTCAGTTCGTTCACGTATTGATAAGATGAGGTAACAGTCTCTTCCGCCTTCTCATCTGTCCAGGTCCTTAATAGGGCTTCTAATGGACCTTTTATTGGCCTCCCAAATAGCAGAGTTGCGGGAGCCATCCCGGTTGAACTATGTGGTACCTCCCGATACGCAAACAATGCGGCGGGCAGGAATTGATCCCACAGATCCGGTTTTTCGTGTGCCAGCTTTCTCAGGATAGAAATGAGAGTCCCGTTGAACCTCTCTACCTGGCCGTTCCCTTGCGGATGGTACGGACTACAATGAAAGTGTCTGGCTTGAAATAGCTTAAAAACTTCTTCCGTTAGTTTCCCCTTGAACTGAGAGCCATTATCCGTCAAGATTTGATGCGGGAATCCTAATCGGGTAAATATTGTAAGTAGTGCCTCTGCTACATGTTTTGAATCAATTGATGGCAGGGCTACCGCCTCTCCCCACATAGAACAAGTGTCCACCAGAGTAAGGATGTAACTGTTCCTCCTCTTGGTCCGAGTGAGAGGTCCCACAATATCCACTGCAACCCTCTCAAAAGGTGTTCCCACTATGGGCATTTCCCCTAGAGTTGCAGGAGCAGTCCAGTGCTTTGGAGCTACCCTTTGACATTCTGGGCAGTATTTGACATATCTTTTTATATCCTCCGTTATCCCTGGCCAGAAGTAATGACAAGCTATACGCTGTCCTGTGGCGCTGATCCCCATGTGACCACTGAAGGGAATCGCATGCCCGAGTTCCATCACTTTATCCCTATATGAAGTGGGAAGAACCAGCTGGTTGTGACCATTTGTTCCAGTTCCGGCCTTCCTGTATAATAGTTTGTTCTTCATAAAATATTCCCCCTTGCTCGGAGGTGTGTGGCATTTGGGCAATTTTTTAAAACATGGCTTGAGTGTCCTATCCTCAGCCTGCGCCTTCCTCATCTCCTCTGGATGAGCATTTATAGGTTCACCTTCTTCCTCCTTCTTCTGTGACCTGGTCTGCACTGTCGCCATGATCACAGGTCTCTCGGGATTCCCCAAGAAGACGTATCTACACCCCAATATCAGAGGGTAGATTGGTTCATCTATCACTGCTGCTCTGATTTCTCCTTCCACATAGCGAGTTTTCACCGTTATCCTTGCGATGGGAAGTGTCATGAGTGGTATGTCCTTAGTTGCCCCTTGTATTTCCACTGTTTCTGTGGTATACTGACTTGGGTCCACTAGGCTAGACTTCACAACTGAATCATAATCCAAACCTGTATCATAAAGGCACCTTATGGTGACCCCATTACAAATAACATCCTCACAAACTGGGGGGTGATAAGGTTCCTGCTGTCCCTTAGGATTAACCTTTAATCTTTGAGTCCCCGACTTCATTGCAGCAATGTTTGAAGGTTTCCTTCTACAAAATTCGGTGTTATGGTTATCTTTCTTGCACCATTTACACCATCTTTTTCCTTGGTTAAACGGTTTTCTTTCATTGGATTTTTGGTCATTGAACTGTGAGTTTCTGTCTCGGTAGTCATTTCTTGGCCGCTCAAAGTTTGTCCTACCTTTATTTCCCTGCTCTCTATTATCAAATTTATTAAATTGCTGTGGAGCTTTAAAATTGTCTATGTGCTTCTTTTTAGCACCACTTACCTCTGCCTGGGCTGCCTGATACCTCTCAGCGACATTTAAAACCTCCCCCAACTTCTCTGCACCTTGTTCCATGAGAAATTTTCTCATGTCTGGAGCCATGGACTCTCTCAATTGCTCAATCATGATCATTTCTTTAAGATCTTGGGTCTTCCCCAGAGCAGTCCATTTCTCCAAATAGGTTTCCAGTCTGGCAGAGAATTGGTGGTATGTCTCCCCAGACAACAGTTTGGCATTTCTAAATTTCTTACGATAAAATTCACCATTTTTTTCGTACCTCAATAACAAAGCCTGCTTTAACATGTCATAATTGTCTGGTCTTCTCTGTTCATTTTTGCGAAGACTTCATAAGAAGTACCTCTCAGTCCCTGTGATAACTTTAAACTCCACCTCTCTCTCTCTAACCCATATGTAGTAGCTAATAACTCAAAACGTCCTAGGTACCCCTCTATGTCATCGTCTTTTTCAACAAAATGGTCTAAATGAAACCCCATAGCTGATGTTGAGGCTCCCAGACTGGGCGTAGCATCTGAGGCAAAAGGGCTGGCACCATTTTCAGGAGCCTGGCCTTGTAGCTCCAGCTCCCTTAGTCGTAATTCGTGCTCCCTCTGCAACCTTCTATCTTCTGCCTCCCTTTCGGCAGTCAACCTTTTATCTTCTGCTTCCCTTTCGGCCTTTTTATCTTCTGCCTCCCTTTCGGCCTTTTTATCTTCTGCCTCCCTTTGCTGTCGTTTTTCTTCTGCCTCAATCTGCAGCCTCTTAATTTCTTTTTCAGCGTCTAACCTCTTCTCTTCAGCCAACCTTTCAGACTCTAATTTTCTTTCAGCCTCTTTTTCTAATCTTCTTTCTTCCCGTTCAATATACTTATCACATTCAGCCGTTACATATTGAATTAAAACCTGACCATCCATTCCCATATCCTTTGCCGTTAGCACAGCAGCTGATCTGAATTAGGCTAGCTCCGCCATACTTTTAAAACAATTTAGCAATGAGCAAAGTAAAATTTCCAACCACTAAAGTAATTCTAATTACTCTAGTCTAAAATAATTCTAATTAATTAATTAATCAATTAACTACCACTGGCTGTGAAGATTCACCAACTTTTATTTTCAGGGACACTTTTAATTTTTTTAATGTGTTCCCTTAATTTATTCCCCCCCCCCCCCAGGAGATCCTAATATTATTGATAGGCTAATTATCCCGGGACAAGAGACCCCAATATATGTAGTGGATTTGATGGTATTGTATGATTGTGATCTTACTTAATGTGATGCATGAGGTCAGCTGTGAAGGCTCCTGAGATAAATGTAGCTGTGAATTTTCAGAAGGCCCTTCTTGCTACCACTACGACCTCACACCTATTTTTTTTTTCTAATGAATGTGGCTACGTTAAAATTCTAGGGTATGATATGTAATGTGTTGTGGTAGTTTACATACACACACACAGATATTTAATAAGTTTAATAATATTAATAAAATGTTATGACACACTGAACTAACTCAAGCTGTGTAAAATTTTTGATAATAAATTTTCTTTAAGTTTATTTGTTCTGAACCAAGGTTTTATTTTGGTCAGAACATATGAAAGGTTTTGCAATTATTAATGAAATGCATGAATATATGGCATAATAAATGAAAGGAGTGTACATATGTATTTTACAAGACTAGTTAATATTACTACTGTTTATGGTTGTAATTTTTCTGGGAGAACGTTTAATGGATGTGCTGTTGGGGTGGCCTCATCACTCCCTGTCTATGGCGACTACACATTGTCCATTTATTGATGATATAATTGGTGTGTTAGAAATTAAGTTGGTGAGTATTCAGCAGTCCAGACGCTCACGTATCTTGAATGAGTAATCTGGTGCTGGAATCAGGTGGCCCCACCTCTCCGTGCTTGGGGCAATATCAGGTTGCTCTGCCAAAATATAAACTGCACGGGTCCACTCTTGTAATATTCAACACCTCATTTGACACCACATTGGTGCCAAATAAAAACTCACAGTTCTGCAATAAAGTATTGGTCATGTGTCAGAATTCCATCCTCTAAACCATTTCTGGACACAACACCACACACAACAACAACACCACATAGACGGGTCAGATCTCTTTGACCAGACAACACATCTTACCAAGTTGGTTTCACATAGGATAAGTTCTCCCAGACTACATATTCTGAAATATGTTCATTAGCTTCCTGCCATAGAATAGGATAGGTGATATGTTCCACTGATCTCAACACCTGATCTGTCTTTCATAATCCTTGCTGGAGTTTATGTATTTTATTTGCCTCTAGACCCTGAACTGGGGCGGGGGGTCTAGAGCGAATCCTTACTTGTTGTAAGGGATAGATTTTGATATGGCAGTATCAAATCACTCGAAACATTAAACAAATATTAAAATATACAAAGAAATACTTTCAGTCTTACCAGAATTATGAATATAGAACACAGTTATCTGCTAGCTAAACTCAGCTGAGCTGCTGGCTTTAGTATGGCGTCCCTCTAAATATTTCAATTAGCTTCTGGGAATTACACCACTAAATAATTCACTGTGTCTACTAGGACAACTTATGACGAATGGCAAAAATGCGCGTCTGAGCGCCGATAATATATTCATCTATGGCCAGTCACCGCCTTTTTTCCTTTTCAAATTCAAACCTCCTACCAAAAAGTCATTTCAGTCATACCTCAGTCAAGTATGCATTATTGTCTGTTGGTCCGTCTGTCTCTACTTGCGTTTCACAAAAAAAACACACTTGTTTTTTGAACCAACTCCGCCTTCCCCTACACAATTTTGCCTTTAAAGTTATTTTTAGCCACAGTTCACCATCCCATCCCGTCTCTTTCATTCCAACTAGATTTTAGCACTTGAGTCTCAAGGCTACAGTTTTTTGAAAATTAGGGACATTTTTTGTTTCAATGCAGATGCTCGCTGATATGAACAACACAGTCTTTTGTCAATATCTTTCTTATTATCTATCCGTCTGTATAAATGAAAGCATATTATTTCACTGCTCAAGATGGGCCATCCGGCCAGCTAGGCTTTATATTCCTAACATTATTATTAAGAAAAAGTTACTTTTCAAGGTTAGTTGGTTTTTCGAAATATTTCTAGCATCTTCTATACTGCGTTTGCCGCTGAATTCAAATAAACGGACTAAGTTATCGCAAAAGCGTCCAAGAAATGACTGTTGCGAATAATATCTAAGGTCCCTTTTGTCGATTTCTTTACCTTGTGTCAACTTGGGGACGTGACTTTTTCCTCCTTTCCCCACCAATTGCGTCTTTTAGCCTTGCTAGTTTCAAGCACGCGTTCAGTCAGATTTTTCCTTTTGATCTCCGTTCTCATCCCGTTCCAAGGGTAACGTTTTGCCTTCACGTTTAACAATTTAATTTCCATGGCGGGTGATGACCCGCGGCGTGGGCGATCATGTATTCTAGTAGCTTACGCATTAGTTTTTATCCCTACGTTGTATCATTGGAGATATTTTAACGTTGTATCACGGTTTTTTTTATGACAGCTGCCCAAAGGTCTGTGTTTCAACAGGACAACGTCAGACCCCATTGTGCATGGTTGACCACGCAGTTCCTGACTGCCAACAACATTCTCACCCTTCCCTGGCCATCCCTGTCTCTAGACTAGAGTCCGATTGAGCACCTGTGGGATGAGCTGCATAGACGTGTTTGTCACCGAGACGTTGCTCCAGCCAATCGTCGTGATCTGTTCCAGGCACTCCAGGAAGAGTGGGAAGCCATCCCACAGGCCCACATCAGACGTCTGATCGCATCCATGCCCAGGAGATGCCAGTCGCTGATCGATGCAAGAGGAGGCCACACACCATACTAACGGGAAAGCCCGTACGCCAAAAAACTCTCGTGACCCAGATGCAAAACAACTGTAAATTGATTGGGCGAACCCTAAGGTATTCTTGTGTGCAATTTGAACAATTAACTCATTAAATTAAAAAAGTTATTGAATGTCAAAATTATGGCTATGTGTGTGCCTTCAGTAGCTATGCGTTTCTTTTTTTGAATAGTATATGTTACATAGACTTGTCACAAGGTTAACCCGAGGATTAACCAGGGAGAGTTATCTTTGTGGTGCAGGCGTTGTCAATGGCTCAGATTTGCCTTGCAATCGGGTAAAGATAGACAGCAGTAATGGGAGACGGCGAATTTGAGACTTTGTGATAAGTTCCCAGCAGATAATCCCAGTGATTCTGGATCTCGTGACACTGTCACTCATACCAATCTATCTGTCCTCTCCTATAGCTCGCAAGCCCCCAACCCCTCTACACTCTTGAGTGGACAGAAGAGTAAGAAAGAAAGAAATGTATGTCTCTCGCACACTTTCTTTCCTTGTCTATAGATAAAATAACTAGTGTTGGTAATGAAAACCCGATTACCCATTTATTGAATTACTATATGTAGCACAACAATCAAATAAAATAATACAAATACAATGACACCTAATACTAACTATACCTGGAAAAAAAGAAGGTGGTAATTAATTCATAACATACACAATCTAATCTTAAGTCTATACTAAGGGATGATGATGATGAATTTAATCTAATACTAACTACTAAAAAAGGATATCTTGTTTCTTGGGCTCTTTCTGAAAGTCAATAAATCTCTGGGCGTTTGTATACAATAGGCCTGGTTTTGTCTGTATTCGTGAACAACACGATCCGTCATGGACAGTCGACGGTCGGGTCTTTTGTTCTTCACCACGCACGAGTTTACAATGTAACGCGCGGCTGGGTTGGCGTATTCAAAGGTTGTGTTGAACGCAATGCCAGGTTACGGAGTCTTCGTCTGGTAGGCAGATGTCCGCTTGTTGTGATGACGTTTGCTCATGTGGCACTTGATGTAAATATGTTATATATTTTTATGTGTTGGCGCGGCAGTTTTACTTGTAGAATCTGTCCATTACCGCAGGTAATTTAGGATCTCAATAATTTTCGTAGGCATTGGTTGTAAAAGATCGTCCGTATGCTCCTGCTCACTTCTGATCAAGCTTTCTCGTGGGCGGCTAATTGTAATTTATCCATTACTGTGTAATTTCTGATTACTATTCTGTGTGGATGGTTGTTTGTAGAAAGGCTCCTTTGCCCTGGCAAATTCCTTCCTAAACCCCCAGTTGCTTCTGTAGGTTTGGTGCCGTTGATTATTGATATCTGTGAGGTACGTGTTCGCATTATATCTGATTGGCCCTACGTATTTGCTCGTCCCAACGACGCCAGCCAGGTAAGGCTGAGTTATCTCAAAGAGTCCCTGTCTCTACCACTGAGATGGATAAAATGATAAAGCCTCATAAGTACCCCGTAAAATCTATGCTACGCATGTGGTGTGTGGGTGTTTTCTTGTATGCGAAATCTTACCAATATAATGAATCTCTGCGCGGTGTTTACTGCACCGTTTACCGGGTAACGTAAGACGTAATGGAAAAGTGTCTAGTATTGACCTCGTTATGGTTATAGGAAATTGTATTATATTATATTATATTATATTATAAATATAATAACTCCCTGTGCGGTGTTCATTGCAACCTGTACCTAATAGTGTAAAATGTAGTATTATGGTGAAAAGTGACTGGTATTTACAGTGTTATATTTATGGCAAATATGTATATATAAATAACTGGAATTGAAATGGGTGTATATTAATAATTTACAAATTATAGTACACTAACCTTGGTTTCCATATAAAGAATTCACTGGACACAGGTCCCTGAATTTCCTCTTGACGAGTGGAATACAAAGTCGCTGGCGAATTACTATCGTAATTCTCCAGGATTTTTTTTTTTTTTTATTAATGTGTTTGCTACTTCATTTTGTAGCACGCCCCTTTCAACCATCTACCATGTACATGGATTTGTTGGTTATATCAGGACGTGTTTCTTTTATTGTAATATGTTTTTTTTGTATTTGTTTTATATTATATTATCTCTAGTCGGTATTTTTCCTTTTGTAGTTATAGTTCAACATGGTTTTTAAAAAAAAATTCCAATATATGCTATTTTCTAAGTTAGTATGTTTTTGATTTTTACTGGATGGTTTATTTGGTTAATCTGTATGTTTCTGGGGCGAGTCTTTCACCAGTTTGGACTACTGGTTCAATTCCTTATTTGATTTTTATATGTTAGCTTTAGTTTTTGTAATATAGTGTTTTATTAACTTTTGCATTTCTGAAGGGCTCTTTGTGCCTATGAGATTTTCTACACTCATTTCTACCTTGTGGTTACTACAGTATGTCTTAATGTTTTGCCTCTGTTGGTCATATTTTTTGCAGTCCACTAGAAAGTGCCTAATTGTGTTTGGTTCTTGACACTCTTCACATGTGGGTTCCTCAATCATGAAATATCCAGTTCCCAGCTTGAGTCTCAGCAATTTTTTATTAATTGGTATTTTTAGTTCATCTTTTATTTGACATTTTTTGCTTGGTTTTTTAAGGATTTTATATGAGTGTCTTGCTTTTTTACTTAGGTCCCATGCTGTTATCCATTCTTTAGTTATTTTTTGAGCAATTAAGCTCTTAATTTCAAACTTCCCTAAGCCTACTTCAATTTGGTTATGGCTAGTTCTCCCCCCTTTGGCTTCTTTGTCTGCTAGCTCATTTCCTGCTATCCCCACATGTGATGGTATCCATGTTAGTGTTGCACTGCATCCTATATTTTGTAGATATGTATTAACCTGTAGTATTTCCTCTATAATGTCTGGCCTGCTGCTTTCTGTTCTGTTTCTGATTGCTAGTACTGATGATAGGGAATCTGTGAGAATGGTTACTTTTTTTGGTGGATTTTCTGCAGCTATTTCTAAAGCTTTTAGGATTGCCACTAATTCTGCTGTAAAGATAGATGTATTACTTGTTACTTTGTATCTTTTATAAATTTTTAATTTTGGTATTGCTATTCCTGCTCCTAATTGTCCTTCTTCATCTTTGGACCCATCTGTATATATAGTTAGGCTATTATTTGTATACCGTTCTATGTACTCTAGTGTTTTACTTTTTGCTGAGATTATGTCGTTAGATTTATTTATGATCTTTGATAAGTGGGAGTCAGTTTCTGGCACTTTTAATTCCCATGGTGGGATCTTTGCTTTATACAGAGCACTACTGTTTATCGCATTAAACAGGTCTGGGTATTGATCCACTTCATCCATTGTTTTCCACCCTGACGGGTATCTATTATGGTTTAATGGAATGTGGCCTATGTACTGGTTACCCCTATCAAAGGTTTTATGTGCCGGGTGAGTTGGATCTTTTGCCACTCTTGCCCAGTAGCTGAATCTCAGTTCTTTTCTCCTTAGCTCCAGGGGTATAATGCCTAGCGCTACTTCTAGTGCTTCTGCTGATGTTCCCTTTGAGGCACCTGCTATTATTGACAGTGCCTGGTTTTGGACTGTGTCTAGTTTCTTCTTATTGCTTGGGGCGGCTGATGCATAGACAACACTGGCATAGTCAAGTTTGCCTCTAATAAATGATTTATAGAATGTTAACATTGTCTTATTGCAGGCGCCCCAACCACTTCCTTTCATATATCTTAGCATATTAATAAGTCCTCTACTGCTTTGCACTAAAAGGTCTATGTGTTTGTTCCAGTTTAGTTGCTGGTCTAGTACCATGCCAAGAAATCTAGTTGATTTTGCTGTGCATACTTTTTGCTTATTAATGCTTATGTCAATTATATTGTTTTTAATTACACGCCCTCTACTGAAAATCATTCCTATGGTTTTTTTAACGTTTAGATTAAATCCCCACTTGTTCATCCAGTCAGATACTTTATCTATTTGTTTTTGTACTGTTTTATAGAGGAATGGGAGATTTCTTCCCGTTCTCCATATCGCAGCATCATCTGCAAACTGAGATAGGTTGTTTTTTAAGTCCTTAAACTCGTCGCCTAGGTCGTTGACCATAATCGTAAAAATTGATGGTGATATTACTGATCCCTGGGGAATTCCATTCTGTTGCTCATATACCTCAGATCTATCATTGTTTATTTGTACCATGAAGTATCTATCCTGCAGGAAGTTTTCTAGGTAATTGTAGGTTCTGCCTACTATACCTAGTTTCCTGATTTTATGTAGTGCACCCTCCCTCCAACACTCATCATATGCTCTTGCTACATCAAGGAATATAGCTACTGTCTTTTCATTCCTTTTGAAGCCTGTTTTAACATCATGTTCCAGCCTCAGCAGTTGCTCTATTGTACTATGTTGGCTTCTAAAGCCTGCCTGGGTTGGACTGTACAAATTATGCTTTTCGAGATGAAATTTTAGTCTGCTGTTGACTATTGTTTCTAGAATTTTTCCTAGATGTGATGTTAACGATATTGGCCTGTATGAGCTGACATCATGTGCTTCCTTATCTGGCTTTAGTATGGGGATGACTACTGCTGTCTTCCATGAACATGGTATTTTTCCCGTGTGCCAGATTTTGTTGTAGAGGGATGCAATCACTCTTAGAGTTGTATTTGGTACCTTTTTGAGGATTTCATAGCTCAGAATGTCTTCCCCAGAGGTAGTATTGGTTTTTTCTGCTAAAGCTCTTTCTATTTCATCTACTGTAATATCTGCATTTAAATACTTAGCATCCTGTGTGGTTTCCATATTTTCTTCTTTTAATTTTTCTAGCAGTGTTTTTCGTCTATTTATTTCTGCCTTATCTAGACTGTCTATTGAACTAACCTGATAAAAGTATTTAGCTAGTATGTTGGCTTTTTCTCTATCTGTTTCAGCTCTCTCTGGTATTTTAATTGTTGGGATTTTAAATTTCTTGCTGTTTCCTCCTTTAATTGCTTTTAGTTTTCTCCAAACTGTAGTTATTTGGGACCTATGGTTTAATGTTTGACAAAATTTTCTCCAACTCTTTTCTTTAGCTCTGAATATTATTTTATTTGTTTCATTTCTTATTTTTTTATAGTTTGTGTAATTCTCTTCAGTTTTGGCTTTTCTATACTTTGTAAGGGCCCTCTCCCTCAATTTCAGTTGTTCTGAACATCTGTCTGTCCACCATGGTACTGGATTTTTATCTTTGTTTCTTTTCCTATTTTTACCTTTTTGTGTTGGTTTTAAGTGCTCAGGCATATTCCTGTTTGGTATATATTTTATTGCTATTTTTAAAATCTCATTTGTTAGTTTTTCTGCAAATATATCTATACTGTTAGATTCAATTTGTTCTATGCTTAGTTTACCTAGCTCTAATTGGAAGGACTCCCAATTTGCCTTTTTTAGGTTGAATGTGGGTTTCGAGCTTTTTGGACTAGTTCTATATTTGTCGTTTAGGTTTATTTCTATGGGTAAGTGGTCTGAGCTGGAGTCATTCAGTACTTCCCATTTAGTAGAGGCTAGGTTTGGTGTTATAATACTTATGTCTATTGCTGTATCTCCTCCACTGTTGCATGGGTTAACCCTTGTCACTGAGCCATCATTTAGTATGATTAGCTCAGCACTTTCAATGTAGTCCAACAGTCTTTTTCCTGCTGGATCATTACTGTTGTTACCCCATGCCTCATGGTGTGCATTAAAGTCACCTACCAATAATGTTCTTTGGTCTATTTGTGTGTTAATAGTGGCAATGTCCCTATCGGTTATATTACCCTTGGGGCTATAAATGTTTATTATTTTTAAGTTATCTGGCTCACTGTCTAATGTTATACTTATTCCTTCAATATTTTCTGTGTTGAATTGTTCCCAATTTAATATTTTGTAGTCTTCATGTATTAAAAAGGCCACGCCCCCTCCTCTTCCCCCAGGTCTATCATTTCTAAGTGTTATATACCCTTGGTAGTTCAGTTTTTGTTTGGGGTTCAGGAGGGTTTCTTGTATTGCAAAGATGGGTTTTGCCTCCTTATACTGTCCCATAAGAGACATCAAGTTCTTCCTGGCACCCCTACAGTTCCACTGGACTACTTTGATAGCTCTAGAGTCTTTGGTCCCCATTTAGTATGGTTAGCTTAGTTATGTTATTGTTTTTATTAGGTTTTTTGATAAGGGATCTACTTTTTTTGGTTTTGCACTTTACCTCTTATGTTCTCTACAAACTCATCATTCCAAGTAACCATTATACTCTGAACTCTTTCTGCGAGGTATGGTAGGTGTAGTTCCACTGTTTCCTTAAATTTTTTTTCCATATTTTCTATAGGCCTAGCTCTTTCTCTCTCTATTTTTTTTAGGATTTCTTCATTAGCTTCTTTTATCTCTGCTATTTTTTTGAGGTCTCTCTCTATTTCCTTTTGTGCTGTTTTCATTTCTTCTAGTACCTATCTGGCTTGGATGAGGATATGTTCCGTCTCTTCTGTGTTGTCATCTTCTTTACTGTTTATGGGTGTTTTGATTTTATCATCTTTCTGGATTTTTTCCTTTATGTCTTTCATTTCACTGGTTATTTGTTTTATTTGTTTCTTAATGATATTTTCTTGAGAGTTTTGGAGATGGTTGTTGGTTTTCTGTCTTTCTTTTATTTGCCAGAATGGTTTGTTTGTTTCTAGTGATTCTTTTAATATGTGTTTTGTCTCTTGATAGACTGGGCATCCCTGATACCTGGCACTGTGGTTACCCTGGCAGTTTGCACATTTTCTGTTTTTGTTTTCTCGTTTATAATCTTTGTCCTCCTTAGCCATTGGACAGTCCACATGTCTGTGTGCTCCCGCACAGAAACTACACCGTGTCGCTCTTTTACACACATGTTGGGTATGGCTAAAGCCTTGACAGTTTGTGCATTGTATAATGCTAGGTATGAATACCTCTGTCATTTTGGCTCTCTGGTGGAGTTTGACTTGCTTGGGTATTTCTGTGCCCTTTACACTTATCACTACCACTGTCGTATTCTTTTGCTCTTTGGTTTTGATTCTTTCTACTTTTTCTATCTCTGTTTGTGGGTTTTCTTTCGTTATGTTAGTGTGGATCTCCTCTTCTGTTAGGTTTGAGTCGACCCCTTTGATGACGAATCTTCTAATTTCCTTGATCAATTCAATCTTTACCTTTATCCCATGTGCGAGTTGTGCTTCTTTTGGGTTACTTTTTAATTCATGTAACAGTGCCTTGCCTTTTTCTGTGTTGTTTACAGTGATTGTTACTCCATTTCCATGTCTTTGCACTTTGTCAATATATTTTTTTCCTATTATTGCTTCTAGAATGACCAGGATTTTGTCATCCGGGAGAGATCTCAGTGTGGCTTCTGTTCCAGCTATCTGAGTTATTTTGATTCTGTTTTTGGTTTCTTTGTTTTCTCCTCCTCTGGTTTCCTGACTTTTTTTGCTTGTGGTCTCGTGGTTGTCTTCTTTCCTGTGTCCTGTCTGTTTGTTTGCTGTCCGGGTTCCTGCGTCTTCGTTTTTGTTGTTTCTGCTTACTGCAGTTTTAATTGCGCCTCCTTTCAGATTTTCCTTTATTGTTTCTATTTTGGGTCCAATTTCTGTGTTTCTGACTATAGGGCTAGTGATCCTGTTCTTTTCTGTCGGGTTTGGTGTTCTACCCTTTTCAGCTGGTTTGACCCACGCTTTTCCCTCTCCGGATTGCGACCTGAGCATTGGTGGCATTGTGATTTATCCTCTGGTTCACTCTGTCTAATGCTAAATAACACAAATTAAGATAAATTATGACTAGGCCTATTTATTTTACTAAAAATAAAACAATTTAAAAAATAATTAGTAGATTATTTCCCTTGGCATTATAAGCTGGCTGCACTTCTTTCTCTCTTTTTTTTTTTTTTAAATATTGGCTAATTACTCTATCTTTATTTTATACCTATCACTGATGACTTACAATTAGTATTTATGCTCTATCTATGCTAAATTAACACAAGACTAGTTATTAATATTTTTTTAATATATAAATTTTAAATTATGTTTAGATATCAATAGTTAAAAGCTGACTAGTCCTACTACTAAGCTAGTAAATTTGAATTAACTTTAATTTTGTTCACGCGCGTCTCAACGATGAAAGATGCCTGTATTAATTACACAAAGAAAAACAAGATGGCTACGGCACTTTACAAAAGAAGACCCCACGTGGTTGGCCTACCTGGGCTTATTTATTCTATTTCACTTATATTTTTATTTAAACCAATACTCCAATCAATTATTAACTAACGTTAAAAGCAATTAACCAATACTAGAGGTTATTAATAATATTGAGATTAAATATGTTAGCGAAGAGAAAAAACTTATCTGAAATTCGTCTTGTGTAGCGTACTGAGAACTTTCACTGGTGATGTCTCCTTCGAAACAAACGTTCTGATGAATGGTTTTCGTTATCCAAAAAAATGTTTTGTGTAATTCTCCAGGATGGTTTGTCTCTGGGTTATATGCTGGTAAATTGCCTTCTAGCGATTCCTGTGTTCTCTTCTGATGTCCTGTGAAGTTTTCCAATCCTTTGAAATGTCCCCTTTCATAGTTGTCTTAGTTCAGAAAGTATGTCTACATTACTCTAATATTTATTCGTCGATTCCGTGAGAACTGTTTATCCAAATTTTTGTTCCTCCAACATATTATGCTAATCCCGTCTCAGATCTTATTGCGTTGATGTTTTTAAACAAAATATCACTTCAGTGTTATGGCCAGTTGTTATGGCCAGTTCCTTATTTGTTCCTCTGCTCGAGTACACAAACCTGCGCCATGTAATCTGTCTCGCCGACGAAGTTTCATTGATACTTTGTAGGGCTATTGTGCTTCTCTCGTGTGATCGCTTCGGTCTGAACAGTCTCTATGGTAAAGCGAGTGGTTTTTCCCAAGGGTTGAAGAATAGCATGGCAGGTCATAACTCCATAAGTACACGCAATCGAATATTTTCTCAAGTCCTGTGATGTTTCGGCAACTATTAGACAATCGGTTTAGAAAGTCAAAATACACGCTCATTTGCCTCGTGACAAGACTGTAAAAGCCTCAGTTCATGATATATAGATTGTAAAACTATCGGATTATGTTACATAGACTATACAAGCTTCATCTCATGATATATAAACTGTAATAATCTCGGATTATGTTACATAGACTGAAAAAACCTCACCTCAGGATATATAACCAGTAAAAACCTCGTAATATGTTACATAGACTGTAAAAGCCTCCGCTCATGACATATAAACTGTAAAAACCTCATATTATGTTACATAGACTATATAAGCCTCAGCTAATCGATATATAACCTGTAAAAGTCTCGGATTATGTTATATAGACTTTAAAAGCCTCAGCTCATGATATGTAGACTGTAAAAAGCTCGGATTATGTTATATAGACTTATAAAGCCTCAGCTCATAATATACAGACTGTAGAAACCTCGTAATATTTTATTGAAGACTGTAAAAGCCTCAGCTCATGATAAATAGACTGTAAAAATCTCGGATTGTGTTACATAGGCTGTAAAAGCCTCAGCTCATGATATAGACTAAAAACCTTGAATTATGTGTCATAGACTGTAAAAGCCCCCAGTTCGTGATATATAGACTGTTAAAAATCTAATGTTATGTGGCACAAATTTAAAAAAAAAATAACTAGGATCATGCTACACAGATTTAAAAAAAAAATAGGATCGCGCTACACATATTGTAAACAAAATAGGATCTTGCTATACAGATTGTAAAAAAAAAATAGGATCATGATACACAAATTGTAAACATCCTAGGATCATGCTACACAGATCGCAACAAGCTAGGAATATTTTACATGGGTTGTAAATATGAAGGAACAAGTTTAATATAGATTGTAAAAACACATTAAAGGATCTATGTTACAACGTGTACCGCCTGGTCATTTGCAAAAGCATGAAAGATGTAAGATCTCTCTCTCTCTCTCTGTTTCTCTCTCTCTCTCTCTGTGTTTCTCTCTCTCTCTCTCTCTCTCTCTCTCTTTCTCTAGAACCCGTTATACTCTCTTGCTCTACACACTACTGAAACAAATGTGACAACGTCATTTTAGCTACTGCACTCATACTGCACAACGTCTGGAACCAGACAAAAGGGATTTAGCTTCAATAGTTCTTCATCCGGTATCAAAGTATTGAGCAGTTCTCCAAAAGAACGGCCACAAAAGACGTGCAGAGTGGTGTACGGAAGCCTCCGTTCCAGACGGCCTGGCACGACTTTTGTCTCTCATGGTCACGCCAGCTTGGTCTTAGATTTCCTGGGCAAAGCCAGGTTCCTTGTTTCTCGAACCGACTGATTTGTTACTCTGGCTAGTTGGATGAAGAAAATGAGTCCGCTAATATGAAAGCAGGGAAGGGTACAGATTTAAAATCTTTTAAATAATCTACTTTATCAGTTCATTGCATCTGCGGGGTCGGTATTTCATTATAACCCTGATAATAATTTAGCATTTTATATGGACAGATTGGCAGGAGTTACTGTTTTTTATTTATATACAAGCAATTGTACCACAGTCACTCATACCTCAGATGCTGCTCGTAGACTGCAGAGCTATAATGGTGCCTTTGCCACGTATAGGTAAAAATTACTCAGTAATGACATATATATGCTGTTCAAAAAAAGAAACGCAACATTTTTGGTGTTACTTTTATAAAGGTTTTCGCTGATTGGACATCAGTCAACCTATCGACTGTGTCCACCTGGTCATTAACTTCTCGTGGTTACCTGAATTGTACTCACCTCATGATTCGTGAGGTCATGAAAGAGGTCAAGGTCAAAACAACATTTTTGACAATAACTCGTGACATGTTCATGAGAATCCCGTGAAACTTACTGAATACAAAAAACTCTGACCATAGTATTGAATGCCTATAACAGATTGACGCTCCTCGAATAAATTCAGTTGAAAATCCAATGCACAAGTATGGCTCATCTCACTACAGAACAACGACTCATCATCATTGGACGTTTACAGACTGGACAGTCACAAAATGTTGTGGCCAGACAATTTAATGTGGTTAGAAGCACCATTAGTCGCCTTTGGAGGCGATTTCAAGAAACTGGCTCAGTGGCAGACTGGCCGTGCAGGGGAAGACCCAGAGTCACAACTCCTGCCGAAGACCGCTTCATACGGCTGCGTCACCTCAGGAATCGACTTGCATCTGCGTCCTCCACAGTCCAGTCAATGTCAGCAGCTCGTCGAATTTCAGATCAAACGGTCAGGAACCGGCTGCGCGACTCTGGTCTTTGGGCTAGAAGACCCTACAGAGGTCCTGTTCTTACGGACCGGCATCGCCAGAACCGACTGCAGTGGGCGAACCAGCATCATCAATGGACCGTTGGGAATGACTGGAGACGGGTTTGGTTTAGTGATGAATCATTTTTTGTGCTCCAGCGACACGATAGACGGAGAAGAGTTTACCGCAGAGTCCATGAGCGATACGCACAGAACAGCGTTGATGAGGCTCCTCCACATGGTGGTGGAGGTGTACTGATGTGGGGGGCGATCAACTTCATGGGAAGAAGTGACCTGGTGCAAATTGAAGGACGCCTGAATGCCCAACGATACGTCGCTGAAATTCTTCGTCCTCACGTCCTTCCACTTCTGGCTGCACGAGGGTCGATTTTTCAGCAGGATAACGCTCGACCTCATGTGGCACAACTCACCACCCAGTTCCTCGATGACAACAACGTCCAGACCATTCCGTGGCCAGCCATGTCATCAGACATGAACCCCATAGAACACTTATGGGATGAACTCGACAGACGACTCCGCCAGCGAGACGTGACTCCAGCCAATCTCCGACAGTTGTCTCTTGCACTGCGGGAAGAGTGGGCAGCCATTCCACAACAACAGATCCAACGGCTAATCGGATCCATGTCAAGGAGATGTCGTTCTCTGATAGAGGCCAGAGGAGGCCATACACATTACTGAAACGGAGGCCTCAGTCGCAAAGAATAAAAGTCCAAACCAAATTTAATGAACATCATTTCATTGCTAAAGTCTGAAAGTTTCTTCATGCCAAGATTGAAACATTAATTCCGTAAAATAAAATTTTGGTACAAGTTTGAAATTTGGTGTCCATTACCACTGCAATAATGTTGCGTTTCTTTTTTTGAACAGTATATAATTTGACCATAGAAGTAAGACTCAAGTAAGAACTGTTAACTCAGAGCCACCAAGAAAACATGCGCACCACCATAGAGGATAGACACTGGAATTGGGCTGACTTACATCCTCAGAAGAGACGCTGACATCATTCACAGAACTGCCATGCTATGGGCTCCAGAAGGAATGCAAAAGCAAGACTGGCCTAAAGCTACCTGACGGGAAACTCTGTAGGCAAAGATGCAAAACATGAACTAGAACTGGGGCACGAACGATGGCTGTCGACCGAGCAAACTGGAGACATTTTGTTGCTATCTTACAAGACGCTACCAGGCGTGATGGTCACTGATTGCTTTGTCAGTCAGCGGCCAAGGATCACAGAAGAAGGTTAAACACACAGACGATATAGAAGTAGAAGAAGTATTTACTAGAAACTGCCATGACAGTGACATGAAGTAATAGAACAAGTGAACCACAAAAAACGTCTTAGAGAAACGGAATATTTGTTTCTTTTGGTGCTTACAGTTTTTACAGGGTGGAGGTTGTCGGTCCTATTCCTGTGACATAATCAGTGTTGAGGATTGCTTTATGGTGTGTAATCATCTTGGCATTTTGGTTTTGGCCAGGGTGATTGCACCATTCAGCATCCCAACCATAGACACGATAGGACGTAATATGCGAAGTATCTCATCTCATCTCAACCCGTAACCCGTCATGGGTCGTAGGGGTGCCATGGTGGAAGCATCAGCAGACAGGGTCCTCCACTGCTCTCTGTCCTCAGCAATGCGTACAAGTGTGGAAAAACCGTGTCCTGCCCATTCTTTGATGTTATCAGCCCAGGATTTTCTTTGCCTTCCTCTTCTCCGTTTACCTTTGACTGTTCCCTGGAGGATCGTTTTCGAAAGGGAGTCATGACGAGTTACATGCCCAAACCAGGCAAGCTTTCGACGTTTCACTACTGACAAAAGTGGTTCTTGGTGGCCTGCATAGGTGTTTATCTTCTCTCTAACATAGACATTTGTTTTGTGCTCTTTATAGCAAATGCGCAAAATTCTTCTATAACATTTATGCTCGAAAGCCTGAATCCTTCGCTCCGTATCTGCAGTGAGTGTCCAGCTCTCACACCCACATAAGAGAATAGATAATACAAGTGATTTGTATAATTTGATCTTCACAGGAAAACTGATGTTACTTTTCCAGATCACATTCAGTCTTGTCATGGCAGCTGAGGCCATCTCAAGTCTTGTCTTGATTTCTTTACTTGATCTTCCATCACTACATATAGTGGACCCGAGATATTTAAAGGTGTTAACTTCTTCTAACGTTTGCCCATTTAACGTAATGTTGGTCGGAACATGTTTCTTATGGCTATTCACCAATATCTTGCTTTTTTCTATATTAATTTCCATCCCATATGTTCTTGTTACTTTCTCCAGTCTAGAGGTAAGGTCTTGAAGTTCTGATTCTGATCCAGCTATCAGATCGATATCATCAGCAAAACGTAGGTTGCAAAGAGGTCGGCCTCCAATCGATATGGTTGTTTTATAATCATAAAGAGCCTCCTGCATAATATGTTCTTCTTCTTCTTCTTCGATCCTTAACCACCGACCGTCAAAGCAGTCAGTGGCCATCACACCTAGTGGCGTCTTGTAGGGCAACAACAAATTGATTCCACTTTGCACGGTCGGTGGCCATCCTTCGTACAGTGCCCCAACTCTGGTTCATTCTTTGCATCTCAGCCTCCACAGTCCTCCGCCAAGTTGTTTTTGGTCGGCCTCTCTTTCGCTTTCCTTCAGGGGTCCAAAACATAGCTGTTCTTGTTATGGCATCGGGGTCTCTTCTGAGGACATGACCAACCCAGCTCCAGCGTCTGCCAGCTATGATGGTGTGCATGTCCTCTTGCTTGCTACGAGTAAGCAGATAATATGTTCTAGATATATATTAAAGAGCACTGGGGACAGGATACATCCCTGGCGAACTCCTACAGTTGTTTTGAAAAATTCGCCAATGTCATTGCTTGCAAAAACAGCACTGCTTGCGTCCTTGTATAGTGCTTCGATGATATCTATGATGTTGGTATCAAAATTGAATTTTCTCATTATTTGCCATAAGCCTTCATGCCAGACTCGATCGAAGGCTTTTGTGAAATCGATGAAGTTATGGTATAAATCGTGTTGATGCTGCAGATGTTTTTCGATCAGTAATCTAATATTGAAGATTTGTTCTGAGGTACTTCTTTTTGGTCTAAAACCAGCCTGTTCCTCGGACAAGATTTCTTCTGATTTCTGTTTTATTCTGCGAAGTATGGTGATGCGTAAAACCTAGTTACAACGAGTCTTCTCCGTGCCTTCGGGCTGATAAGATGTGTAAATCTTAATGTGGTATTTTTACCACTTACTTGTGTTTCTAGAAGAGTGGCCATTGCCACTTATAAATATTAAATAATAGAAGTATCGGACCTGTGTGTCCATAGATTTAATTGCGTTTGTGAAGCGACGGATTATATGGATCCAAGAATAGTCAAAGTTTATGTGGTGCCGAAATTCGCTAAGAAGTAACATATTTTTAGAATGAATTAGCAAGTCAAGCTAAACGGATTAATGAGTAAATTTGAAATATAAAACGTCGTCAAGAAAATATTTATACTAAAGCAGACAAATGGAAAATGTACAGTATTGCACCAGGATTAAAGTTATTAATGTGAAGAATATAAACTATGTGTGTAGCAGAACATATAAATGCAATTACAGCACAATGATGGTGCTTGTTAACGTATAATTGAAGATGTAATATGACTCACAGTGTTGCCAAACTAAATTGAAGTTTTTGTCCCAAGTGTTGGAACAGTCTGTGTATTAAACCTTATCAGCCGTCCACAACGGAGTTGGAATGGACTTATTAGAAATTGGTTGAGTTATCGATTTCAAGTTATTTCGTTGTGTGTTTCTTTCTAAAGATACTTGGTTAAGAATAACAAGAACAATATAATAATAATAATAATAACCAGAACCCGAAGATTTGAGAACATTCATCTGTAATAAATAATCGGTATTTGCGGCAACACACTGGTGTACCAATACCAGTATCAATCAAACAAACTGAGAGAGAGGGAGTTCTCAGCTAAACTGGGTACTCAACAAACTAGGTGATCAACAAACATGCCCTGACAAGTTCTCAACAGTCAGGCCGCTAGCAGTAGTGGTATAGCGGTGCAAGGTTCAAAAGATCCCGCGGAGAGGCTCAAGTTTATTGTAGCGTCGTCTGGTTAATTAGATAATGATTAGATGAAAGTGTCGACCGTTTTGTAAACTTCTCCAGAAATACATCCGAGAAGAAGTTTAGGCTAGTAGAGAATGAGAGAGTATTTTCTCCTCCTAGATTCATCATCATCATCATGCAGTTCCCCAAAGAGGATAGGCCCTCAAACGTCTGCTAAGTATTTATGTCCCTTTGCCATTAGCTCAAGGTCTTCTTCATATCCTTAATGTCTGTCTCCAGTTTTCTTCTCCATGTGTTCCTTGGTCTCACTCTACCTATTTTGCCATGGAGATTTCAGAACAAGGACTGTCTGTTAAAGCTATCACCTGGTTTCCTAAATGTGTGTCCTATCCATCTCCAGCGTCTACTTCTTATCTTTTGTTCCGCTGGCACTTGTCTGGTTCTTGTTATCAATTCTATATTAGTGATCTTGTCATACCTATTCAATCCTTCTATTGTACGTATTAAGTAGATAGCTTTTTCGTTATTGTTTTTTTATGTTCTCTGTTCTTGATAGATTACTGTGATCTAAAAGAGAAGGCAACTGCTGCTACTTAGAATATGATTGGGAGTACTATAGGAAGGTTAGATCCCCGTCACCACCCTCATCTAAAGACAATAGAACTAAGTAAATAGTTAGATTAATTGACAACTGGCTAGATAGTTCAAATGCTCCAGCCTGACCTGTGAGATCAGGACACACAGATATGAGATTTGACGTAATGACACCAAGGAATAACGCTAAGATTTGTTTTATATTTACAAATATAAAAAGAAGATATTTATTCAAGTGCTTTAGTGTCAACAATATGTATAATATCAACAATGTGGAATCAAAATAACACAATTAATGGAAATTGAAGCAAGTTAGAAACACTTATTGCAAGTAGGCTTCATCAAAGATGATAGCAATTGCTTTGTAATTATGACAATGGGGTCATTCTTGGGAGCAGTCTTTAGGAATGATTTTTCATCAATGTAACAATCCAGTAGCGTTGAAGTTGTTTTAGTCTAGTAAAACCTGGCTGAGGGAGCTCTTAGGCAGTAGTGTTGTTGTCCATGGGTGTCGCCGCTTGTCTCCCTTAATCTGCCGTAGTGGTCCACGAATGTAGTCTAAGAGTTATAGTAGAGGGTGATTTTATCAAATATAAACCCTTCGTTCAAGACCTACTCTTGGCAGTAATATAAATAGAAGGGCGATGCTCCTGTTTTAGAGAATCTCACAGGGTTTTTAGGATGACAAGTACAAATAAACTGAGTTTTCTCGGTTCTTGTAAATATTTTTATCCGAAGGGCTGAAAGCCCAAGTGCCGCTGGTTAAGGGAAAAAAAAAAAAAAAAATCCCCCGCCTACTTCAGTGAGATAAGAAATTTTTCCAAAATATAATTCTTGATTCACAATTAATGAGCCCCCAGCCAAAGGTAATTCAGCGTAGTATTATTGATAAGCTAGCTCTGTCTATTATGTATTTAAAATTAGTCGCACAGGTGCAGACATCAACTTTCAATCAACTAAGTTATTAAGTCCAACTAAGGATTTGTACTTACACACACACACACACACACACACACACACACACACACACACACACACACACACACACACACACACACACACACACACGCATACACACATACATATGTATATATATATATATATATATAGAGAGAGAGAGAGAGAGAGAGAGAGAGAGAGAGAGAGAGAGAGAGAGAGAGAGAGAGAGAGAGAGAGAGAGAGAGAGAGAGAGAGAGAGAGAGAAGTATACATAGTTATGAAAATATTTTGGAAAAAAAAACAAGGTTAAAATGAATAAAGTTGATTTAACAAAAGAAAATAGTTCACTGATATTATAACTTCATCGGGTAATATTACTGTATGGTGGGCTTTATGAAGTTCATTCACTGGGCTGTATACGTGCACTTAATTGTCCAGGTGACGACAATAGCTTGTCGCTAGAGTCTGGGGTAGATGATGATGATTCTCAGTGAAGTCTTGACTGGTCTTTCTCAAGTCAGAAGTAGAATGGCTTTTGGGATCACGTTCATTTCACGAGTAAATCTCACACATGTTGCCACTTTGAATGTCCTCTACAAAAATGCAGAAAAACTAAGCAGCCATTTTGGCCGGAAGTCAGATGTCTAGGGTACGGATGCAGGATTCACTGATAGACCTAGAAAGTTGGTTCAGAAGGTGGCTACTCAAAATCTCATATCTCATCTCATACTCTACCTCATCTACTATTCAGTGTAGACGTGTTCCTGGAGTTCAGGGACAACTTGCACTCAAAGATTAGTACAACATTTGAGGGGCCTGTAGTGTCCGAACTTGCCCTTGAGATTGTATTAAATCGCCATGAAACCATTGATCCTTTTTGGTTCATTTGCAGCTTTTCTAATTGGGATTTAATGCCTCTTTGACCCGAAGGTGTCGTGGCTCGCCCAGTCTTCTTCTGCTTGAGGGTATTTGTAGAGGTTTGCCCTAAATAGAGCTATAATTTCCTTGTTTACCCGAAGGTGTAGAGGAATGCCAGAGTGAGCTCTATCCGAACAGATACGCCACACTGTCTTGCAATTTAAAACAGGGAGGGCTTGTAGTCAGGAACATCGCTCACAGTCTTTCGAGACTCAAAATCAATGAACAAAACACTTCACACATTACATTTACATTGTCAAATAAACCATAGGAAACAAAACTGCAACTTAACGGGTAAGCAGTGCGGAAAGACAACCGCCGACATACCAAGGAATCACATTGGACCGCCGCTTGACATGGAAAACACAGATACCAAAAACACAGATTAGGGCAAAACAGCGCATAGCCATTATGGCTGCTGATGATAGAACATCTCGTTGATCGTATTTTAGGTTCAGATCATAACCCTACAGCAGACCCACGGTTGTTGTATCAATACCTTAAACATCATACTCTCTCTCTCTCTCTCTCTCTCTCTCTCTCTCTTCCTATCAGACTGTAGTATGCTCAACACCAGAACGACTTGTAACATATGATGATGATGTTTATTTACATAAGAGGCGTATGAGATGCTACTTGCATCTTGACATAAATCGTTAACAGCAACAATTTTCTTCAGCCTTCTCAATAAACTATTTAGGCTAGCTGGTAAATGATACGATAACAGTTAACAATGTTTCTTCAGTTATATCTTTCTTGCTATCTGACTGCTCTACTGTGGCTGCTAGATCTAGCCATTTTGAAAGCCCTTGTTGATACGTCTTGTTCTCAACTGTTATATACTAAAAATGATGTCTCACATTATCTGTACTTGTAAACAGCAGCTGTCATTTGGCGTTTCTGGATATAGGCACTGGCCTAACCGCCAGGGATGTACATTTACCAAACACTCCTGTCCTTTTCTCTAGGCTGTCTACTATAATTCAGTTAACTGTCTACTGTAGTTCATTTTTATACTTGTCTGTCTACTATAGTTCACTTTACATTTGCCTGTCTACTGTATTTCACTTTACCAACAGTTCATTAATAGTTTGGCAAAACTCAACCTACCTGATAATTAGAATGCACACAGTCCCTCTCACATGAAACACTGACATCTTGTCCTCAGAATAACTAAACACAGTCATATATCTCACGTTGCAAATAATCGAGTTGGATTTCTGGGCGATAGTAAAGCTTTTCTGCCACCGCAGAAGCAACCAATACATATTGGCTCATCGGCCAGATGAAAACCTCCACTCGCTATCACATCTAGAAGCCAACTCTTTCACATCTAGGAGCAAACTAATTTAATCTAAAACGTCGATTTGCAACGATGACTATTTTCGAACACTCTAGAACACTTATCGAATTTACCAGAAATCTTTTGTCTCCTGATGTAGGCATCACGAGTCTTTCGCTTTTCTCTACCATTTCATCTTCTTCTGAATTTTCGCGATGTCCATGAGCATTAAATCTCAGGCCATCAAGGCAGATGAAAGTGTGTTAGGACAGCGAAAGAATGTAAATGAATCATAGTACAATATGTATAAGTCCGAAATAGAAGTGCTGACATATAAATATATATCCCATGATTTCATCACCATTTTCTTTTTGCTCCATATGGAGCATGGGCTGCCTCTGAGATTGGCTCCTTGTGAGGAAACCGGCACAAATCAGTTACCAGCTCTTGCAACTGTGGTTTATGTAGCAATTTCTTTATAATGAGGTTGCCAGCCTCATACACAACTTAACATTAATAAGCATTTTATACATGTACAAGCCTTATAAGAATAAAGAAATATAAATTTTAAGACTTACACCTTCGTAGAATGGTAGGTATCCAGGCGCTATTGCACAGACTGGTCGATAGTATGTCACTGCAGCCGTAGTAGTGCAGTTTTTTCATGTGAGCTAATGATAATTGCTAATTTACAACTCCTAGCTTGACCACGTGAGGAAGATTCCTTGGAAGGGTGATTGTAATTATTTTGACAAAAACTGTTTTACACTGGTAATTTTACTTGTTACTACTTAATCTTTATCACGTCCTATAAGGAAATCTTTTACTATCTCTTCTCAGGTGTCTAGTCCTCTCTGAATTATTTTCGGCGAGATCTCATATCTTAATAAACAGAGGTGGAAGAAGAGACCAATAATATTCGGGAATATGGGCAGACCATGGTAATGTCAGTAGTTGGCAACACTACCCATATATTTCGAAAAAACGACCCTTTCCAAATAATAAAATGCGTAGATGAAATTGAAAAAATAAGACACTCTGCCCGGTGATTGGTTTAAACAAAATAAACTAGCCGAAATAAAGAAATTTTAATTATCCTTAAATTATAATAATGTTCATCTCTAGTTTATTTCTTCGAATCCTTTCTAACGTCTCATTTTCCTCATCACCATCCTTATTTGTGGGGGTCAATCACTGTCATGAAATATTCTAATCCACATATATAAATTATTAGGCAAATATGAAGCCTAACAAATAAAATTAATAAAGAGAAGAGCAATGGTAAAATGACAGTGCTGTCACAAGGAATGTACTCGAAATCCCCCTTGTTTTCTGCTTCGTCTGCAAATTGTAACGCTTTCACGTTGATAGTAAAAGCTTACTGTATTATACCCGCTTTCTTCAATGAAACGTGTGCTGTATTTCTTGGAAAAACATTAAGAGGCAGACTGCGTAATGACCTAAATTTTAAATTCCATTCATGTCTTTTTCTACATTACGTTACCAAAACGAACGAACAGATGGACAAAAGGATAGCGAGAAGGGAGAGGCAGAAAGCCGAACATTAAACACGCGTCGCGCGATACACAATTACTACTATCACGCGTGTAAGTCTACAAGCACTAACTTTTTCAGACGGACAGTGATAAAATACACTACCCTTTCCCAGAGTTAGGTTTATAAATCAAAAAAAACTCTTATTAGAAAAGATAACATTAGATGGGTTTACGGTTGAGAACATAACAGTACCCAGACAGAACATCTTCGAAACAGGAGGTAAAAGAAATTGCATATTTTGAACGCAGCCACGTAGCTCCTTTAAATTTGTATTTTTGGGTTCCTTAGGGCTTGCTGACAAATAATATGTAAAACGTTACGCAAATAGTCCAGGAATTAATAAATTATACCCAAAATAAAATATTGGGGGTGCCTGACAGCATAAAATCATTTCTGCTCATAAGATTTTTTTTTAACGTGTTTGAAAAAAATTTACGTTACAGAAATAGCCTACCATGTAAACTCCAAATTGATTGGAGCGCAACAAATGAAAGCCTAACCACGATTGGTCGGGCTATAAATACTATCTTGGTTGTTAGGGGAGACGGGAAAAGATAACATTTTTTCAAACACTTGTCGAAACGTGGCTCATTGGTCAGACTCGCTGATATACACACTTGGGAGCGTTAGTTCGAGACCACTTGTTTAAATGATCTTGATAAAGCATCAGTGCGTTGAAGCCAGCTAAAATTTTGCTCAATAAAAGCCTGGAAGATAAGCAGATGGAAATTTGTGCCAGTTTGTGCCAGAATTCATTGCTAATCAACGTATCTGTGTTATTCGTATGAATTGTGGTAAGCTTGAACCATTTAATATCTTTTAATGAAAATTGAATGTGAATTGTTGATTTATGCCTGTATATATATGTGTAGTTCAGTGGCAAACGTGAGGTAAAGCCTAAAATGCTCCAGCCTGAACAGAGGGTGTCGGAGAGAAGTAAAACGGCATGGAATGGCCAAACAGTACACTGACACCTGGATGATTGACTAGAAAGAAATAATGCTGGAAGTGCAGAGGCGTAGTAACCATTAGGAAGGGTAATACTGGAATAAAGTATTTCAGATGAAGCTGACTGTTGGCCTAACGCTCTGAACGCAATGTTTGTGATGTATTGTGATCAGTGTAAAAAGAAAATATAAATTAGTTATGAAGTAGAAGGTACATCCTTCTTGATTTCAGGGACAGTGGTCTTGATGGTACTGAGCAGCACCTGGTCAGAGCTTTGCTGAATCCAGAGTCGGACAGCATACTCCTTGGTCTTTTTAGCTATCAGTGAGGTGTCTCCTCAACCCAGAGGAGAATTCGAGCAGAGGAGTCCTTTCCTGCCGCCATCACGCCAGATAAGCGAATTGGCCAGCTGAGCTCAACATTATGTCCCCTCATCTTGAACTGACTTTTTAAAATTAACATTAAGAGGGGAATTTACTTGTCTTAAAATCAGGAACTGTGAACATCTCCAATACTGGTCCCTAAAGACAAACTATTGAAGTCATGATGACAAATACCAACAGAGCTTGAACAAAACAAAACCAGTATTACCTCATTTTACTACTACACAGCTGACACACATAGAACATTTGTAATAATATATGTCACTACAATATTCATATTAAATACATTCTGTACATAACTTGTAATTTAAATTGATTGTGATTCCTGGTTCCCTTGTAGTTGAATCAGGACACATATTCATTCATGCCAGTAATGAATACATATTGTTATTTGAAAGTTTATCAGTGACTCTTTTAAGATATCTTTGTAGAGTGTTATATGTATGTGAGTGTCACAGTGTTGTCAAGAGTAGTGGATTAAATTAAATTGTTTATCTGTCTGTTGTTGTGACTTACACTTCACCATACTCATACCCTAGACACATAACGTAGCATCACACTATTCCAGAATAATTCTGACTGAGATATATAGATATGTGGTAGCAAGTAAGGTTATCTATAATACACTACTCTTAATAGATATAGATACCTTCACAGCTGATCTCAGTCAGTACACTAAGTTCCCTATAAGTATTTATAACATCCCACTTCACCACAATCACACCCCACTCACTTAAATAATTGATAGTGGTTGCTTTCTGATACCTGAGGACAAGAGAGGACCACTATATAGACAGAGGATTATCGGACGCGACATCGTTGTTTATCTCCAGTCTTGTGTGGTTAGACTATTTGCATGAATAATCCTCTGTTTGGTGACATCATATTACTGAGCTCGAGCCGGATCAATGCTACTATAACTCAGAAGTCAGCCAGAGGAATATTTAAAAAAACAAAAAAAACACACATGGCCCAGAGAAGAAGTCACCACGACAAAAAAAAAAATGGCCTACGAGCGAATGTATCTGTACCCATTGTGACACTACGTCATATATTCGACAGTTCATTTTGTGTGACAATAGAATTAGTGATTAAACCAACCTTGACAGACCTCTGTTCTAGCTGGCCTCTTGTTTACACAAGACAGGCTATTGGCGTATTTTGCTAAGTAAGCGAGATTATTTTCTTCCGTCAAGTCTGGTAAATGAGACAAACAAATGTTGTCGAAGCAGGAGGACGGTCGCTTAAAGATAACGTGTATTTAATCTTGCCGGGATGACCTCAGAAAATTGCCAATTTATGCCCAACCTGATTATGACAGTATGGACCAAGGCATATGACGTAATTATTTTCGGCGAGATCTCATATCTTAATAAACAGAGGTGGAAGAAGAGAGCAATAATATTCGGGAATATGGGCAGACCATGGTAATGTCAGTAGTTGGCAACACTACCCATATATTTCGAAAAAACGACCCTTTCCAAATAAAAAAATGCGTAGATGAAATTGAAAAAATAAGACACTCTGCCCGGTGATTGGTTTAAACAAAATAAACTAGCCGAAATCAAAAAAATTTAATTTCGGCTAGTTTATTTTGTTTAAACCAATCACCGGGCAGAGTGTCTTATTTTTTTCAATTTCATCTACGCATTTTTTTATTTGGAAAGGGTCGATTTTTCGAAATATATGGGTAGTGTTGCCAACTACTGACATTACCATGGTCTGCCCATATTCCCGAATATTATTGGTCTCTTCTTCCACCTCTGTTTATTAAGATATGAGATCTCGCCGAAAATAATTACGTCATATGCCTTGGTCCATACTGTCATAATCAGGTTGGGCATAAATTGGCAATTTTCTGAGGTCATCCCGGCAAGATTAAATACACGTTATCTTTAAGCGACCGTCCTCCTGCTTCGACAACATTTGTTTGTCTCATTTACCAGACTTGACGGAAGAAAATAATCTCGCTTACTTAGCAAAATACGCCAATAGCCTGTCTTGTGTAAACAAGAGGCCAGCTAGAACAGAGGTCTGTCAAGGTTGGTTTAATCACTAATTCTATTGTCACACAAAATGAACTGTCGAATATATGACGTAGTGTCACAATGGGTACAGATACATTCGCTCGTAGGCCATTTTTTTGTCGTGGTGACTTCTTCTCTGGGCCATGTGTGTTTTTTTTTGTTTTTTTTAATATTCCTCTGGCTGACTTCTGAGTTATAGTAGCATTGATCCGGCTCGAGCTCAGTAATATGATGTCACCAAACAGAGGATTATTCATGCAAATAGTCTAACCACACAAGACTGGAGATAAACAACGATGTCGCGTCCGATAATCCTCTGTCTATATAGTGGTCCTCTCTTGTCCTCAGGTATCAGAAAGCAACCACTATCAATTATTTAAGTGAGTGGGGTGTGATTGACCCCCACAAATAAGGATGGTGATGAGGAAAATGAGACGTTAGAAAGGAATCGAAGAAAGAAACTAGAGATGAACATTATTATAATTTAGGATAATAGATACAAAAGACAGACAACATGAAATTGATGAAATACATCTCATCAAAGCCCAACTCTCCTTAGTTGCCTACTGCGACTCGTATGTAGGGTACAGAGTTTAGATTTTTTAAAATCCACTTTTAAGTCCCGGTACCACACAGAAGGCAGGATCTAGTTACAGTACAAAGGGCCGCATGAGACAAAGTTCGATAATCAATGTAAAAGAAATGCTGAATATGTATGGTATACGTCGGAGCAAAGCAACACACTTCAATCAAGATCAAAATCGGTTTCTTGACAAGGCGTTGCTGATTGACAGTAACTGACAGAAAAAGAATATGAAAATCATTGATCTCAAATATTTAAATATTTGTTATCGTGCAAATTGTAATAATAACCAAGCTGAACGTCTGAAGTCAGCAAAGCTGGGGAATTATTAACTAGAGAGAGACTTTAAGAGAGGAATAGACTTGAGAATAGACTTGAGAATAGACTTGAGAATAGACTTGAACGATTAATAAGGATCGGGAAGATGAAGACGAAGAATAAGAGAACGAATGTCTTATTTAAGGCCTTGACTTTTACATGTTATTCATTGTATTCAATGATTATTTGTGAAGTCAGGGTCAATAACCCTAGTGTTGTAAACAGCCTGTATGTAAGAAAAATGAATTGTTTTTTTTTCCTATTCTCATCTTCCAGATGCTATAAATCAATCCAATCTACATTCGTTTCCGAATTGTAAAAAATCTTTATTACGCAGCGATGGCCGTGCCATCATGTTTATTCATAAAACTAGACAGCTCAGTTCCTACCCCCACCCCCCAACCCAGTTCCAAGATACTGGGCTTAGCCAGGGGAAGATTTTACGAAAACGCAGGTCATTTTCGACGGCGTACTATAGCATTTGCATGTATAGAAGGAAAGACCTTCAATTTTTGTTCAAATCATTAATTTTTTTCCATGCCTCTTTTCTACATTTTCTATATTTCGATTCCGAGCGACCTCATTTCCGACTGTGTTATATTATGCTGGGCCTGTTAATTCCAGCGATGACAAGGGAGCCCAAGTTTGTGACACATGCACATTACGATGCTAACTCGGGTCTTTTCAGCCGCGGCAGTTCTTGGGTGATTGAGGTCAGCGCGGGTTTGAACCCTGCCTGTGAGATTATTGCCACCGTCGACCCCAATGCTCCCCGCACCCCTACCACTTGAAGCTTTTCTTGTGGGGTTTATTTGCATTCTTCTTTTGCAAAAAAACGCCACTGATATCGTGATTGTTGCACGTGAAGATGGTTATCAGGATCTTGTCTTACATAATCCTTATCTCATTGGTCTTCCTTTCCTCACCTTTATACTTTTCTAAAAACAAAAAAGGAACATGTTTCAACAATAAATTCCTTTCATCCAATAAACTGCTTGCACCAACATACAAAAATCTTAAGCCAGATATTCTTTCAAAGCATACTTCTGCCTCGGCAATTCATTATTGCTTTAGTATTGTCACGGGATTGCCTCCCCTTGCTTTGCAGTAGTAGTCCACTAATGGTCGCAACGCAAGCGTATCTAAAAGTAGGTCGTCCAAGGTATCTATCTTCCCGCAAGATTACTCTTGGCAAAGATGTAGATAGAAGATGAATGACTTTTCTACCTTAGGGGAGCCTTCACAAGATATTCCCAGAAGAAGAACAAAACGCTGCTTAATGGCTGAGCAAATTTGTTAACTTATTATCTGGTCCGTCGCCTTTTGTGAAGGGGCTATGCTATAATTCTGGCCCGTCAAGCCCCCAGTTGGAATAATCCAACGAATGCCCTCTTATAAGTAATGGCTCTATATTTATATATATATTTATCAAGAAAAATTGGCTCATACGTTTGCTTTCGTACAAATAAACTGAATCAACTATTATTGTTTAGTTTAAAATAACATACAACAAATTTAATAGTCAATTAGTTCAACAAGTTAAAATAAGGATTAAAGGGGGGGGAGGGGGGGGGGGGGAGTTATATAAAATTTTTCCTCATTGAGGTTTTGGTAAAGCGTGACTAATACTGTCCGTATTTTGCTGTAGCCTGTTACACACAACTTAAACTCCAGCTGAGTCCTGCAGCCATGGTGTCCGTCACTTCTTTTTGGTGATGAGTACACTTCTCCACATAATTCGTCCACTGTAGGCGGTTGGTAATGATACTCTTCTCTTACACTAGTGGCGTAGGAACTTCAGTACTTAAGTCTGATGTCTTGAAACCACGAACTGTGACAAATTAGAAATAAAGAAATGCCTCAGTACATTTGTTCTCCGCAAACTAACAGGCCCATTTTCATGCGTTCCACCCACGAATGTTAACCTCTCAGAAGAATTAAATTCCCGAGCACTCAATGTACTCAGGGAATAGGATGAAAATTCACCAATATCCTTCTGGGTGTCAACCAGGAAATTGCGTCGGGAGTGCATGAATAATGATTTGCCTGAATTACAATTAAGAAGGTATATAAATCTCACAAAATGATTCTATACACTTTAGGCACATGTGATGTAATCATCACTCATTACTCGTCGCTACTCCCGTCGGGGTCTAGGTCATCTCTGCAGTCGGGTTTCCCCGCACGACTAGTCAGAAACAATCATCAGCTCTTGCAGTAGTGGTTCATGAATATACTATTTTCATATGTTGAGGTTGCCAGTCTCATATATAACCACTTAGCAAGAAACCTGTAGAATTTACATTAGTAAATAATTTGTTTACACTTACCCCAAAATTTTGGGAATACACACATCTGCTGGCACAGATTTAGAATGGACCCACAGCCCTGTAGTTAAATGCTGTTCGAATCACTTAAGTCGGAGAAATTCCTCTTATGACGGGTGAAACACTTGGTCTGGAAATCTATAATTCCTCTTATGACGGGTGAAACACTTGGTCTGGAAATCTATAATTCCTCTTATGACTTTCTTCTTCTTCGATCCTTAACCACCGACCGTCAAAGCAGTCAGTGGCCATCACGCCTAGTGGCGTCTTGTAGGGCAACAACAAATTGATTCCACTTTGTATGGTCGGTGGCCATCCTTCGTACAGTGCCCCAGCTCTGGTTCATTCTTTGCATCTCAGCCTCCACAGTCCTCCGCCAAGTTGTTTTTGGTCGGCCTCTCTTTCGCTTTCCTTCAGGGGTCCAAAACATAGTTGTTCTTGTGATGGCATCGGGGTCTCTTCTGAGGACATGACCAACCCAGCTCCAGCGTCTGCCAGCTATGATGGTGTGCATGTCCTCTTGCTTGCTACGAGTAAGCAGATCTTGGTTGGTGATGGTATTCGGCCAAAAGATTCGGTGAATTTTTCTTAGGCATGTTGTGTGAAAAGAGGACAATTTTGACATTTCCTTCTCTGTGACTCTCCAGCATTCCGCACCATAGAGAAGCACAGAAAGCACGCAACTCTGGTATAATCTTAATTTTGTGCTTGTGCTGTATTGGGAGGACTTCCAGATGTTATTTAGGCTAAAGAAGGCTGTTCTTGCCTTATTCATTCTGATGTTGATGTCTTTGCCTGCCCCACCGTCTGGTGTTACTATGCTTCCTAGGTATGTGAAGGTATCTGTCTGTACCAGTTGCTGATTCCTTACTGATATGGGCTCAGGGTTGCTCACATTGAGCGTCATGACCTCAGACTTCTTTAAATTGATGTTCAAGCCCACCTGCTGGCTAAATTTATTAAGTCTATCCGTTTTTTCCTGGATGTGTTGATGTGAATGTGCCAGCAGTGCAATGTCATCTGCATATTCCAGATCTTCCAATGTAGAAAATGTAGTCCATCTTATTCCTCTTGGACTGCCCTCTGTTGTCTGGCGCATCACCCAGTCTATGACTGTTAAAAATAGAGTGGTTGATAAGGGGCATCCCTGTCGTACTCCTGTCTTCACCTCGAAGGTTAGGTTGCTCTGCCCAACACTATACGTAAAGTTGGCATAGAGGCTTTTTATGATTGACACTATGCAGCTTGGAATTCCATAAGCCCTCAGTATTTTCCATAAACTGTCCCTATGTATGCTGTCAAAAGCCTTTTCAAAATCAACAAAATTTATGTAAAGCTGTCTTTGCCATTCTGAGCACTGCTCTATAATGTTCCTGAGAGTGAATATATGGTCTACACATCTTCTGTTCTTTCTAAATCCTGCTTGTTCTTTCCTCAGTTTGTAGTCTACTGCCTTTGAAATTCTCTGTATAATTATCCTGCCTAGTATTTTGCTGGGAACTGAGAGAAGAGTGATTCCTCTCCAATTATTGCAGTCTGCAAGATCTCCCTTCTTGGGCAATTTGACAATTATTCCTTTGTTCCACTCTGATGGTGTTGTCCCCGTTTTCCACACTTGTGCAAATAGTGGTTCTAATAGTTCTGCTGCTAGCTCAGGGTCTGTCTTAAATAGCTCTGCATTTAAGTTATCATGGCCCGGAGCTTTACCGTTCTTTAACCCTTTGATTGCTGTGATGATTTCTTCTTTTCGTGGAATGTCTGTATTTACATCTAGATCGTTTTCAGCCTCAGGAACATTCAATTGTGTCTCTGGTATTTCCTTGTTCAGAGTTTCTCTGAAGTGCTCTGCCCATCTTGTTTCCTGTCCCTCTGCTGTCTTGATGAGATTTCCTTGCTTATCTCTTACTAATGTAATATTGTTTGCACCTTGTTTTCCGCTGATGAATTTAGTTATTTTGTATACTGTGCTTTGTTCATTTCTCAGTGCTGCCTCTTCTGCCTGTTTTGCAAGATCGTCTAGGAAATTCCTTTTGTTGGCTCGGGTTTGGCGTTTAACTTCCCTGTCCAGCTGGCTGTACTGTTCGCTATATAGTTGCTTTAACCTGGGGGACTTCGCTTCTGTTTTCTTTCTTTTCATTTCCTTTCTCATCTTTATGGTGTTTAGTGTTTCTGGTGTTATCCAGTCTTGCTTCTTCCTTTCCTGGAATCCTAAGCATGATTTGCTACTTTCCTTATATATTGTTGAAATGGTGTTGAAATTCTGGTCTATATCATCAGTCAATGTCTTTTCCTGGCTTTTGGCAAATTGATATCGTTTCTTAATGTCGGCCGCAAAAGCTTTTCTGGTAAGGGGGTCCTTCAATTTGCTGATGTCAAACCTTTTCTGTGTAGTTACAGTTGGTCCAGCCCTTCTTAGTTTCACTTTCAGTTTTGCTACTACTAAATGGTGATCACTTCCCACATCTGCACCTCTTCTTACCTTCACATCTTGTAATGCATGTCTCCATCTACCGTTAACCATGATGTGGTCTATCTGGTTTCTGTCCCGACCATTTGGTGATTCCCATGTTAACTTGTGAATTTCCTTATGTGGGAAAAGTGTTCCTCCAATGACCAGGTTGTTAATGCTACAGAAACTTATTAGCTTATCCCCATTTTCGTTTGCTGTTCCGCTGCCGCATTTCCCCATTGTTCTTTCATTATATGTATTGTGTGTACCAACTTTCGCATTGAGGTCTCCCATTACTATAACAAGATCATATCTAGGTGTGTCTTCCATTTCTTTCTGCAGTTGTTGATAGAATTCATCCTTGACCTCCTCATCGCTATCATTCGTTGGTGCGTAGCATTGTATTATTGTAGTGTTGGTGAATCTCCCTCTCAATCTCAATCGTATCAGTCTGTTGTTGATGGGTTTCCATTCCAGTAATGTCCTTTCTATCCCTTTCTGTAGAATAATGGCTACGCCTTCACTGTGCTGTCCATCCTCTCTTCCAGAGTAAAGTACTGTTTCTCCTGTTGCTGTTTTAACTTTTCCTGCCCCTGTCCATCTGCTCTCACTTATCCCCAGGATGTGTAACCTATAGTTTCTCATTTCTGCCGTGACCTGTCTTAGTTTACCTGTCTCGTACATTGTCCTGACATTCCAAAATCCTATTCTTGTATCCTGTTTTGCGGTCAGGACATCCGTTTTCATGTCAGTGGCTTCCTTTCGGCTTTCACCACTGACAGTCATACGAGCCACAGACTCCGAATGTCCATCCCGCAGCAAAGTTTGTTCATTTGATGTTGTTTCCGTAACTTCATTATTTTTTTTACATAGACAGGGGTGTCAGCCCTATGCTAAAACCCCCAACCTGGAGGACCAGGGTACCAGCTTTTGTCTGACCCCTACCCACACAGACCAGTCCAGCTTGGTTGAACCTACCAGGAGTAAAACTCCCACTGGCATAGCTCTGGGGATTGTCAGGGTACGCAAGCTGCCATACCGCTACAAGGTATAGGTACCATTGATGGCAGCTCTTATGACTTATTGTGTTATAATTCCCCAGTTTCCAGTCTTGTATTAAAAAGGCGGGTTTACTTGTGAATTCCAAAGTTGCCCAATACTCGATCTGGTACTTATAGTTGTGGAGTTGTAAGTTCTATCCTCTTTCTTCTGGCTTGTAGGAGGTGTTTAGTTGACGCTGCGATGCAATCTGTCTGTGTTGTGTTGTGACTCCGAGTTTTTTAGATTATATCTCACAATTCTTAGTTTCAAATCCCAGCAGTGTTTCCGCCGAAAGTTCCAAACAAATCATTGTAGATTCTGGCGAACCAATCCAATCTATCTAGCACTGTTTGGGTGGGGAAATGTAGCATTACTCATCCCACGCGTATTTGAAAATATTAAATTTAATATATATGCGTGGCCTCTTACACAGTGATGTTATATCGTTACCTAAGACTTCCGGCACAAGTGTGTTTATCAGAATAATCTGCGTGCCTACACCAGACAGATATCTGGACAGCCCGTGTGGTCTTCTTTCATCTGATCACATAACGGCTTGTGTCAACACGATCAGCCGTTTTCCAGTGGGGTCAAATGTTTGACGGACACGTTACCACAGGTGTTCAGACGGATTAGGCGATAAAATATTATCGCTGGACAGGTCACCAAAACTGGCGAATCATAACAACAGTTTGGAAGTGGAGTGTGAAACAATAAGACACGCATTACTCCCATAGCAAATACTGCCATAGGGGAGTTGCGTGTTAGAGAATTCACCATGCTATGTCAAGCATAGAGCAAAATAGTAGAAATAACGAATAAAAAGGCATGATTTGTGCCAAATAAAAGCGATGAGTGAGAAAATAAAGAAAAAGAAAGGATACTGCCGGAGGGTTGAAGGTGTGAGAGATCACACAAAAGGACACGTACAGACGTGTCGTCACAAGTATGCATATGTATAAACCCAATCACTTATGGCGACGACCATGTAACCCATCTTCTATCAACAATTATTGCTTCTACAGTATCCCTACCTCAACAATCACCTGCGTATCAGTAAGTCATACTGCCTCATCACCACTGTTGTCTCAACAACCACGTATGTCTTAGTAGGTCATGTGTGCCTCATCTAATCACTGTTGTCTCAACAACCACCTAGGTCTTATTAAGTCATATCTGCCTCATCCAACCACTGTTGTCTCTGCAACAATCTCCTTTAACAAGTATCCCAAAAATCATCGTTGTCTCAGAACAGAACTATCTCAACAAGAACCATTGTCTCAAAGCACAATTGTGTCTCACCCATCCAAAACCACCTTTATAACTATTAATGACTCACCAAGAGCCATTACACTACAGCGTTGCTTCAACAACCGCATCTGTTTTACCTATTCCCCTGTTTAACAAGAACCAACACTTCCAAAAGCCAAGTTAGCCAATGATTTCTCAACAACCATTCCTCTCAATAAGCACACTGTTTCAGGTCACCCTGCTATCAAAAACACTTTTTTACGGCATTGTCACCGCTGCTCTGCAGTAGTGTTCAAACAATGGTATAAATGATGAGGGTATTCAAAGGTATCAACCATGGCTCAAGATAACTCTTGGCGGGGATATAAATAGAAGAATGATGCTTCTACTTAAGGAACCTCACAGGAATTTTAATAAATCAAACATAACAACTGAGATCATCTAAGCTGTCATGAACTTTTTATCTTCCCCCGCCTTCTGTAGGGAACAGAAATTTGCTCGTATTGTCTGAGCCCCCAACAGAAATGATTCAATAAAATCTTAACATAATAGCTCTTGATGTTTATGTATTTAAAACAATATGAGTCATACGGGTGCAGACATACAATTCACTCAATAGTGACCAATCCAGCTATAGTTTTAAAGTTATACATAAGCAGGTTTAATAATCACTTTAACAAGATTTTTTAAAATAACGTTATTTAGAATAATGAAGCGATGATATTTGTCATCATCGGATGATTTATATTGTGGTGGAAAACTTGTGAAATGTTCATTGATTTCGCTTGTTTGCTAATTAGCTTCCAGCGTGGAGTTGGTTGGCGTCTGCTTCAGCCGCCGTTGGTTCCTACCGGTGCTTTGGGCTGTACTTCTTGTCAATAGTCAAAAATTGTGGCAGCAGCATGTCTCTTGCACAAGGCCGATGTAAATACTTAGGTTGTCCGATAAAGCGTATTTGAGGCCAGTCTGATGAGGTGTCTAGCGTCAACTGCTGGCAACTTGTACCACAAAGTTGATATTGGGTTCCGTTACTGCTGGTAACTTGAACCACAGACCCGTTTTCGAGCGAAGTAATACACAGGCTTGATGTACAAAATGGCAGTAATTTACTGCAACTAGTTTAAGATGCAGTAATCCCTCAGATAGACGAAGTTACAGTGACCTGAATCCTTCTACTATTTCTATTTGAGGAGGGTCCTAAGGCTTGGACTTTCAGCATTATTATGGGAGTCTTGCGCTCTCTAATATTAGCAGTTACTCCTAATCCTGGGCCGGCTCTATAGGGTGTCCTGGTTACGAGCTTTTATTTTGGCTGTCTGTGATCTCTCCTTGACAAAATTGGAAGTAAATGAAGTAGTCTTACACGGCGCTAGGTTATAGCGAGTATTCCCGCGCACACACCCAAGTTGCTACACTGAGGATAGGTCCAATCAGAAGCAGTCTATCTTAGTATTTTCATGCCAAACCAACCATCATCCAGGCGTCTGACATTGGTAAGGGTTTATCCCTTATCCCTATCATGTAGAACATTCCACATGACACCATAAGACACATTTTTCTAACTCCATTACCTTATAAGGTCAGTCTTCTTCTGTGGGTATTTATCATGTTTATAACTCACCACTTCATGTATTTATCACTAATAATATCCTTAAAGATATTACTTTCCTGTAATTATTTATCACACACAAAGTCTGGGAGGAAGCGATTACGTTGCTTTCTGTGCTCCAAAATCACATTTGTTATCTTACTGTCCGTGTCATAATCTTTAACCAGACTGACATCTTCCGACACATCAAGTGCGAACTGACAACATCTCTCAAAATACTGTCTGTTCATTCATATTGGAACCTGTGAACAATATGGTTTGTGTATCTTCTCAGAAAAAAAGTCTAGGTTAACAATAGAAATGTCGCTCAGTGTAGACTCTTACTCCACCTGGGACGGCGATAAGTGAAAAATCAATGTGGCATGTTCTCTCTGTACAATCGAAGTCAATGGTGCTTCAAAAATAAGTAAGGCGATCAGATAAAATTAAGGAGTGACAAATGGGACAAAATATGATAAGAGAACCTTGAATGATGGGTGTAAACAATGAACAAGAGAAGAATTTAGCACGTAACAGGAGTGTTAGGTTAATGCTGCCGGAGTGGAGAGAAGAATAAAAAAAAAAACGAACGAACGTATTCCGTGACAAACTTCCTATTTTAAACGTCTTCATTGCGCATACACATCCTATTCCTCTCCTGCAGCGATTCGCTTCCGTAGCTAGTAGGTGTTGTCGTTCGGAAGGTCTTGGGTTCAAGTCTCTGGCTAGCCTATCACTTGTGTTGTTTTTGTTGTCTGTTTTTCTATTTCTTTATTTCTCGCGAATGCCTGAAACATACATGTATGTGTATTATTTATTTACTGTTTACAGACCTCGAATTTTCCCTCTTTATTTATTTGAATTCCAGAAGCAAGATTGAAAGTGTTCAGTCAATCAATGAATGTTTCTTAAGATACTAATCGTACTACAGACTGTTCAAAACCACGCGGAGGTTTCTTACACCACAGTTGTCAGTTTTCATACTAGTAATGAATCCCATATCACGACCCTCAAGCTACTGGCTGTCTACACATTGACCACTGAGATCCGCATCCTGATAAGATGCCGTGTAATAGAGAGGATTACGATGTTAAATGCCCATTGACAACGGCAGATATTTCGCTAATCCTTTCAGAGATGAGTGCGAGACGGACTACAGAATATGTCGAGAGAACGTGTGGTTAACTTGTATGAGTTCTCAATATCGAACAACTTGGTGATTAGTTACACCCTTTGTTAGCATCGGATAGTTATCGGCAACTAGGTTTGGCCAATACCCAGTGTCAAAAGCTACGTGCAGGACCGTTACCTCGATCTACGGGAACTACAGTACTTGCTATACTGATAGGAAAAGAAACTTACGAAGCACCAGATTGTTTAGTTTAAATACTATACAAACTGGTTAAAGCTAAAGAATCTAATTCAAATCCTAGCTAGTTTATTGGCTAAATTGGCACTTGACATTTCTTTAAACTGTGGTTTGTGTTGTTGAGTCAGTACACATCCGATGTTGCTCTCAGTGTTGAGCCTGTTTCGCGTTTTCGTTTTGATCGACGCTCGCAGCAATGGTATCGGGTTCGAAACACGGTAGTGTCACGATCCAGTCTACTCAGCTGCAAATGGGTACCTGACTCTGCCCTTGAGTTAAGGAAGGCAAAGGCAAAGATGGATGGAACTGGAATTTCTCGAAACTGGACTTAGAAAAGTAAAGTCTCTAACACTTCACCTCCTTATGGCAGTGTCTGCTATTGGGCTACCTTGACCTTATTTACACAGCTAGTGCCGAAGAGCCGCTCATTCCTTTCTAGTTCACCTCGAGACGGGACGACCCAAGATCGCAAGGGGAAAGTCAAGATCTTAGGGGGAGGGTAAGCGAAGGAGTAGGCCTACCGCCAGTTCGTTCAACATTACATTTAACAAGGTAACTTTACTGGGGATTTCTGCTCACTGCAAAATTAATGGAAATGAGAAGGCAGATTCAACAACCACCCATGTCTCAATAAGCTATCCATACCTCATCAACCACTGTTGTTTCAGCAGTTACCTACCTCTAAGTAAGTCATATCTGCCTCATCAACGACTATTGTATCAACAACCACCTTCTTCAACAACTATCTCAAGAATCATCCTTGTCTAAGAACATAATTATCTCAACAAGAACCATCTTCTCAACGCATAATTCTGTCAAAGGATAAAAGGTAAAGGATCCCGTTACACGCCCTATTGTGGCATATTGGGAATATGGTGTTATAATTCTGTCAAAGCAATTCATAACTGGTTCTGTTTTTTTTTTTTTATACTAATGACTCAGCAACAGCCAAAAACACTAAACAACTACAGCGTTGCCTCAACAACCCCATATGTTTTAACAATCCCCCAGTTTAACAAGAAACAATACTCCCAAAAGCCTAAGAAAAAGGAACGAACGAACGAACTTTATTTTGAAAAGATTGAAATATGGGCCCGCAGGCCCGCCTGACATCCTGTCCTTTGTCTTTCATCCTGTATCCTGATACTCGCTCGTGCGGTCAAACCATCAACAGTTAATCTGCACTTTTGCAAGTATCTTGAATACTAAACGTATATCAACACAGTCTGGTACATATCAGCACACAGTGCAAAAAAAAAAAAACTTTCTTCCACACTGCTATAGCAGAAAAACATCTTAAAGCATTAATAAATATAGTTAAAGAAGCATATCTGCTCCTACTCAAACACATCAAGCAGAACTTAAGCCGAGGAAAGGACAGTATTTGAAGAGGGAAAAATACATAATCAAAAATAGCTTTAAAGAAATATGGCAATATATTATAGCCAGATTAAATTATAACAGAAGCGTATTACTCCTTTTTGTGACGGTATTGCCTCCCCTGCTATGCAGTAGTGGTCCAGCAGTGGCCAAAACTCAAGAGTATCTAATATGGGCTTCAAAGGTATCTACCTTCGCACAAGATTACTCTTGGCAGATATGTAGATAGAAGGGCGATATGATGACACTTCTATTACAAAGGCAATCTTCACAAGATATTCAGAATAAGCGAGAACAATACTGCTTTGGCTGAGTATGTTAACTCTGTAATTCTGCCGACGCTTTTGTGAAGGATTTAAGCACTTCTTAAGTTCAGCTCGTTTAAGCACCAACCCCTGATTTACTCAGTGGAATTCTATTATTTTAGTATAGCTCTGTTTAAATTGTGTGTAGTAATTTGACTGAGACAAACATGCAGTAACTTTAAAATGATTAAATCGAAGTTAAATTTGTAACATTACAAATAACAAAATGTAATAATCACTTTAGGTTTTGACAGTTCGAAATAATTTGAATAGTTATGGATCAAGAAAAGTTATCCTCACAGTCTTTAGGGAATGTGAGATGTTACAAAAAGTTCAAATGGCAGCATATATTTGAACTTAGCTGCCACTGACGGTTCTGCTCCTTCTTATGGGTTGTTTCTTTTCACTCTGCTCACTCTCGTCCCTGGTCAAGGTTGTCGGGGGTAGCTCGTTTCCCAGTAACGTTAAGGAGAGTCTACCACGTGCGTCGTTCGTCTTTAAGCTTAGGTTCCCTTCTTGTTCCAGAGATAGTACTTTCTGCTGGTAACACCAATAACTATGGTAAAGAATAGAACGAAACGCTCTTCTGAGTATGGCGTTTTCCACCCCATAGTTCTGGGTTCCTATGTTCCCATACCACCATCATAATTACTCAGACTTCACCCTCGATGAGAATTAAATTTAATCCCTCGGGATAAAACTTTCTTTACATTTAAATAGAATAGCTTTCATAGTTAGTTTATATTTAAATGAAAAGGTTAATAATACAGAGTCTTTTTACATATACATCTCCACTAATTGAAAAGTGTTCACAATATAAATTGAATATGTTTTCATTTATGTTTACACTGATTGAAAAGTTTGAAACTTCCATTACTTTAAAATGAATATTTTCACATAGACATTTACACTGGTTTAAGCTTAAAAGAGACCTGAATCGGCCTCTTACACGCGTCTGTAGTGTCGTTAATTTTAACTTCAGTTCCCTCTGATTCCGTGTCTTTCTTCAGTTTCCTAGTCCCGGTGTTCCTTACTAAAATGTAGAGATTTCCTGTGCTTTGTAAGTCGTATTAGGTTCTCCAATAAAAGGTCCGGTTAACAAATAGGAATTATGAATCTAATCTTCACTCTGGCAAGGTCTGATGTTGTCTTGGCAAGCGTGAAATTCACAGTGAAATAAAACTGCGAAATGGTCAGACTATATTCCTATCGTCCCACGCATTGTTGTTATGAATCTAACCAGAAAGATCCAATCATTTCAAATCATACGGATAGGGTATGATGATTTCAAAAATATTCCGACATCGGATAATTTTGAACGTAAGGCAGAGGTCAACTCTCCCATATATGGTAATATGATGACCGATGCCCTTGTGTACAAACTTACAGACAGATCGGAGAAATCACATGACAACATGCGTAAGCTGTAATGCTTATTACTTTATTAGAAAGTAATGTTGTCATAACAAGACGGCCCGGAAGCGATTATGTCACACTTGTCGGCCAATATGTGTCACACAGACAGTAATCTCGTTATCTGTCGTATGAGTACGCAAAAACTCCGCGTTTGCCCTTCTGAGTTACCAAACGAGTCGTCTTATCAGCGGTTCAATCTAAACACACAGGCGACTATCTTATCTCAGTTGCTCACCGCAAACCAGGATGACCGGGTAACAAACAGATGACATCACAGAGAGGAGTGTCGAATGATTTGATAAAATCAAATATCTGCTACTGTGACGAAATGGACGACCTCTATCGATCTTTGGTTCTCTCCGGCAGTATCGTTACATTTGTGGTACTGATTTTTATTATGTGCTGTCAATTATCGCACTTTTCTTTTTTCTCTTTATTTCTTTCCTCGTTATTCTCTGCTAAGTAACAGATATTTGATTTTAATCAAATCGCCCTGTAGGTGATAAATATCACATTTGCAAGGAGCGGCTGATATGATACATCACATTTGCTTGGCGCTACCCAGATTTGTTGTTATAGGCGCGGCAGATTAACAAGTACATCGGCCAGCGCTATTGGCTTAAATCACCGATAAGACACGGAGTTTGCGTACTCATACGACAGATAACGAGATTACTGTCTGCGTGACACCTGTGGGCAGACAAGTGTGATGTAATCGCTTCCGGTCACTTGGTTAAAAGTAATCATGGATTTATTACATTTTAGACAATATGAGTCTACAAATGTGTTGGTGAGAGTGTATGCAAGACATCATATTATTATTATATATGAGAGACGTGTCTTTTTGCAGAATTTTTCCATGTAGGAAATATTTTGAAAGTGCCACACCCGACCTGTTTGAAATGATTGGATCTTTCTGATTAGATTCATAACAACATTGAAGGGAATATAGCCTGACCATTTTCGCAGTTTTATCTCACTGTGAAGTACACGCTCGCCAAGACAACACCTGACCTCGCAAGAGTGAAGAATAGATTAATAATTCCTATTTGTTCACCGGATCTTTTATTGGAGAACCAAATAAGACTTATAAAGCACATGAACTCTTTACATTTTAATAAGGAACACCGGGACTAGGAAAATGAAGAAACACGGAGTCAGAGGGGGAATCTATGGTCAAAATTAAAGACATCCCAGACGGGTGTAAGAGAACGATTCGTCTCTTTTATTCATCTGAGCAAACAAGTCTGTAGCCAGGATTGGCGTAAGATGTGATTTACATTTCATATTTTATTACTAACATGTGAACTAACATATATATTTATATATTACCATGTGACGTTTAATGTGTGAAACTCGCTATTGGATGTCAAAAGTCATTTGGGGCTGGCAAAATCAGTATATAGAATGATGATTCATGAACCACCACTGCACGGGCTGGAAATTGCTTTATTGATAGTTTCGTAAAAAGAACTAAAAGCATAAAGTAGTTCCAGGTTCCCTATGGAGCAGGGAGGGAAAGATGAAAAGAAATGATGTACATTCTAAGTATAATACTTACATTTTCAAAGCAGGATAAATGTCCCTATAAACATTATTCACTTCAAAATGAATGTAAGTTTTCAAGCTTTAAACCAGTGTAAATGCCTATGTGAAAATATTCATTTTAAATTAATAGAAGTTTCAAACTTTTTCATAAGTGTAAATATAAAGGAAACATAAATGAATTTATAGTGTAAACACTTTTCAAACAGTGGAGATGGAAATATAAAACATATTATATTTGTACGTTTAACCTTTTCATTTAAATGTAATGTAAAGCTAAAGCTATTCAGTTTAAATGTAAAGGAAGTTTCATCCCGAGGGATTAAATTTAATTCTCATCGAGGGTAAATTATGATATGGGATGGTAGAATAGGGGGGGTGTCACACAACTGTTTCGGAAAACGCCATACTCAGAAGAGCGTTTCGTTTCTATTTCTATTACCAGTTTTTGGTGGTATCAGCAGAAAGTTCTATCTCTGGAACCAAGTGAAGGTAGAAGTGGAATGACGTTGTGAGAGACACCATCATAAGAGGGTCTTTTAGACAGACGCAGAACCAACTTGGCCGTTACTCCTTGACGTTCTTGGATCGTGCGGCGCCTGAACTTTGACCAGAGACAAGCGAGAGCAGAGCGAAAGGAACTAACCCAGCGGGAGAAGAAACTACCATTGGCAGCTAAGTGAAAATATCCGCTATTCAAATTATTTCTTTTAAACTGTTAAACTTAAAGTGATTATTAAATTTTTTTATTTGTAATGTTACAAATTTAACTTCGATTTAATCCTTTTAAATGTACTACATGTTTGTCTCAGTCAAAGTTACTAAACACACTCTCTAAACAGAGCTTTATATATTATAATAATACATTCCACTGATTAACAACCGTGGGGGCTTAACGAGCTAGAATAAACCATTGCTAAATTCTTCATAAAAGTGTCGGCAGATTATAGAATTAACGTGCTCAGCGACAGCCAGCATTGTTTTCGCTTATCTGAATATCTTATGAAGACTCCCATGTGATAGCAGCTTTACTACTCTTCTATCGACATTTCTGCCAAGAGTAATCTTGTGTAAAAATAGACTCCATTGAAGCCTATAATAGATGCTCTTGAGTTTTGGCCACTGTTGGACCACTGCTGCAAAGCAGAGGAGGCAATACCGATACAGCTACTTAGCAGAAAAATAACAACGAAAGAAAGAAAGAAAGAAAGAAAGAAAGAAAGAAAGAAAGAAAGAAAGAAAGAAAGAAAGAAAGAAAGAAAGAAAGAAAGAAAGAAAGAAAGAAAGAAAGAAAGAAAGAAAAGTGCGCTACTTGAGAGCACATAATAAAAATAAGTACCTCAAATGTACCGATACTGCCGGAGTGAAACAAAGATCGTGAAGAGGTCGTCCATTTCGTCACACTTTTCTAGAAGAGATAAAATGATAATTCTCAGACCGAGAACTGGTCACTTACAGACTCAGATACCATCTAACGGGTTAATATTAGATTGACAGAAATGTGCCTATGTGAGGAAGACATGTCCTCCAAAAATATAGGCTTTACGAGAGAAAGGCAGCGTGGAAGGGAATAGGTCACACCACTTCTCGATGCTGGACCTGGTATAGTGAAGTCTCTAACACTTTGCTCCACTACGGCAGTATCTGTTGTGGGACTTATACAAACGGAGAGGTGCGGATTGACATTCCAGCCTTCACCAAATCCTTTGAGGGAGAAACTATATGGTGATTAGAGAAGTTTGAGACAGACCGATAACTGTGTGAGAGACATCGATGTAGTATATGAGAGCGAAGCACCAGGAATTACTAGGGGTCTCTGTGGAGACCCCCCACCCCCAAATAGGACTGCTTCACCCCCACGCATGTCGTACAAGGCGACTACTTTGCGGTCGTGTATGAGACAGGCAACCTCATCGTGCAACAGAAACCACTGCTACAAGACCTTGTGAATGCTTGGTGCAGGCTTCCTGCAAGGGAACCAGCTTGCAGTGGTGGCGCCATTGTCCATAAATAGCGCAAAGGAAAATGATGATGACGATGATGATGATGATGATTATGATGATGATGATAATGAGTAAGTAAAATAAAGATAAAATGTTGAAATACAACACGATCGTGTATAACAAGAGGGTCACTTTCTGGAGCCGTACTCGTAATGTGAGATTAGCGTAAATTATGATAATCTCTGTATAGGAATTAAATACGTTACAATTGGGGATTGGTTCTGCAAAGAAGATATTAAAATAAAAATTAATAAGTTTTAACACAAAGCATACGAAAACGAACATAGACATATGGAGCATATAATTATATCCGAAATTATGAATTTTAATAGTAGTAGCTATATGTTTTTGTATTCCCCCTTCCCGCCATTTCCCCCCGTTATAGCTCGAGAACTTATTTCGAATTAGCGTAAATTATGATCGCGTGAATTGTGGTCGCAGTATAATTATTACAAGAAAGGTAGAAAGAATTAACATTAATGTGTTTTATTTGTAGATGTGAACCAACAAAGAATGAGAAGTCAGTGATCGACTATGCCATTGTTAGGAGGAGCTCATTCAAATATGTCCGGGATGCCAGAGTCTGAAGGGGGCCAGAGATTGGAAGTGATCACACTACCTGCTTACAATCAAAAGAACAACTGAAAGAGTTGCCCAGCCAAGGAACTGCCCAACATCACGCAAGACACTAAGTAAACGAACGGGAGAAATGAGCATTAAGACCTACAAGCTGAGAGAGCCAGAAATTAAGACCAGATATCAGGGGATTATTGCTACAGCGGTGAGAAACACAGAAGAACAACCCGATGACTTGGAAACCCTCCGGCTTAAATTGAAGGACATCATAAAGACAGCTGCTGCAGAAGCATGTGGTGAAGTCCGACTTGGGAACAAGAGAAAGAGGACACCTTGGTGGACAGAGGAAGTCAAAGAGAAAATAAGAGAAAAGAAAATGGTATGGAAACAATACTTAGGAGCTAAAAACACAGCAGGACAAATAGAGAAATATAGAGAATATGTGTCACTCAGAACAGAAGCAAGGAACAAGGTGCTAGTAGCAAAACAGAAGTCCTGGGAAGAATTTGGAGAAAAGCTAGAAAAAGATGCACAAGAAAACCAGAAATTGTTCTATAAGACCCTAAAGAACACGAGAAGGAAAAACAATGCACTCTCAAATTTATAAAGGACAAGCAAGGCAAATTGCTTACTGCCCCGAAGGAAGTAATGGAAAGATGGAAAGAATATTTCTCAGAACTCCTGGATTTTGAGTAAGGTCAAGCATCATAAATGATAACCACTAGCACAGAAGAGAAAACCAATGATGGTGAAGATGACATAAAGATGGAAGAACTGAAGGCAGCACTGGAGAATATCAAGATGGGCAAAGCAGCAGGGCATGATGGTGTAACACCAGAAATGGTTAAGTACATAGGAGCATCAGGCGACCTACTACTCTTAAGGGTCCTACTGGCAGCGTGGTGCAACAGAACCATACCAAAGGATTGGGAGATTGCCATCATAACACCAATTTTCAAAAAGGGTGACAATCGACATTGTGGAAACCACAGAGGCATATCCCTTCTCAGTGTCACTGGTAAAATCTACTCTAGAATCCTAGAGCAGAGACTCCGACGCCTAGATGACCCACAATTGGATGAGGTCCAGTGCGGATTCCGAGCAAACCGAAGTACTCAAGACCTAATCTTCACACTCAGACAGCTGAGTGAAAAGACCCTTGAGTATAAGAGTGAGATCCATCTTTGTTTCATAGATCTGGAAAAGGCGTTTGACAGGGTCCCCTGGAGCAAACTTTGGGACTGTTTGGCAAGGAAGAACATTCCAGCACCTCTGATTCATGCTATACATAGCTTCTACAAGTCTTGCAGAAATTATGTGAGGACAGCAATTCATAAGTCAGAAGAGTTCAGTATCACCGCTGATGTAACACAAGGTGATATCCTGTAACCTTATCTTTTCATACTCCTCATGGACGATGTCATCAAGGTATGTAAGGAGAGAACAAGAAAGTATTCAGTGGGGTGCTGGAAGATGAGACAGGTTGTATTTCAGAGCTGGCATTTGCTGATGATGTTGCCCTGATTGCTAAATCAGTGGCACATCTCCAATCCAACTTGCAAGTCTGGAAGGAAGAGCAGGAGAAGAGAGAGATGGTCATAAGCAGCTCTAACACAAAATCCATGGTGATATCACGAGAAGAAAGAAGACATCAGATTAAGCTATGAGAATAGGTCCTGGAGCAGGTCGACCACTTTAAATACCTCGGAGCTATTATAGACCGAAAGGGAAGCATCAAAGAAGAGTTGGCCACTCGAAAAGAGCAGCGGGGGGACTTTTTCAGGCCATAAATCGAGGATACCTCAACAAGAGAGAGGTTGGTAAGAAAACGAAGATGGCTGTATACCGCTCCACCTATGTCCCAGTCTTGACATATGGATGCGAGTCATGGGCAATGACTACAACCCACAAAAGCCAGATCCAAACCTCAGAAATGAGGTATCTGAGAAAGGTGGTTGAAGTAACAAGAAGAGACATGGTCCACAACTAAATGATACGCCAAGGCCTAAAAATGCAACTCCTGCAGACCCAAAAAGAACAGTCCCAACTAAGATGGTTTCGCCATGTCTGCAGAATGGGAGAAGATCGGCTGCCACGGCAGGTATGGGAGGCTAAGAGCCAGGGATTTAGACCTCCAGGACGACACAGAGTCCGCTGGGAGGACAACATTAGATAATTTCTGAAGGACCGAGGACTAGAGTGGAACCATACCAGAAGGAAGACAGCCGATAGGATAGTATGGCGCTCTCTCTTCTATACATCTACACCTCACGGTAGAAGAGGAACGACTAAGTAAGTCAGTAAGTAGATAAAGAGCATATTTCTCGTTGCTCTGATGCGGTAGCATAGTGGTTAGTGCACTGGCTTCCTAACTCAGTGGTCTATGGTTCGATCCCCAGATGAGGTGGGATTTTTTTAGGCCGCAAACGGCTCCTGGGTCGACCCAGCCCCAACTAGGTACCAGAGCAACGTCTGGGAAGGTTAAGGCGGCCGGCGTGATGCTGACCACATCACCCCTAGTGTGCCGATGGTCAAGAAAATATGGGCCTAACACCATATTCCCAATATGCCTCAATGGGCGTGTAACGGGACCCTTTCCTGTCCTTTCTGATGTTGTATACGCCTATATTACACATTTCTGTGAATGTGGTTGTCGTACATTATTTTTGATAGGTATAGAGATTTATTTGGTCCCGTCTGAGTAGAGCAGAAGGTGGGGTATATGAGAAAGAAAGGTGTTAGAATAGATTCCACGAGTAAAATAGATTACGGTGAAGATCCGTCTCTGGAATGAGTGGTTTCTCTAGTCCAGCCTATCTATACGACTATCTTTAGAAGAAGACGATCTGTCACACTTTCCTATAATTTTAATTATAAGTTATCTACACACACACACAGTTATGTGACAACAAGACACACAAACGTGAAAAACTATGGTAAATGGATATGGGTCTGACCAACACGCTAAATTAAGTTTTTGTTTAGTTTGTTATCACTTAAACTTTACAACATCAAACATCTAAAAATCAATATATTCGTGTTTACAGACATAGGAAAATAACCCCATAATTGCCCTCCCCTCTGTTGAGAGAAGATCCCACAAGAAGTTAATAACCCAAAAGGTCAAAGATTTACACTAGGGTATAGAATAGACAGTATAGTACAGAACAAAGCTTCTACTTAAGCTATCCAGTAAAAATAATCAGGTTAGCGAACTAAAAAAAAAGAAGTGGGTACAATGATTGTAACAAAGGAAAATATTTTTCTCTCTCTCTCTGTATTTCACTCTGTCATTCTGTGGCCACAAACACACTTGCTTACCCAATACTTGGTGTAGGTATCCCTTGGAAAAACAATAACAATAGTATGAACCTATAGTGTCAGGTGGGTTGCCCAAATATGGCCCCAGACCAGCCTTAGTATTTAGTAATAATTTCAAGGTAGTCGCCAAAATTGGTGAGTTAATTTTCCCTGGATGAGTACTGTATCACCGCATATAGTTATTGAAGCAAGACGTTCTCGGGACGTTCACAGGTATAAGAAGAGAAAAAATAGTTCCTGTATTGTCTAGACTCAAGATGCTACAACTGTTACGTTATAAAACTGGTGATGATAAATCCTCTCGACTTTCTCTGGGATGAGTGCCGATTATGAAACAGCGTTATCTCCTGGATAAAATTCACTTGGGAAAACAACTGTCAGTAGTCGGGAAAATGTTATGTTTATTGCCGCAGCGGGCTGATAAATTGAATAAAACAATCTGGATATTTGTAAGTCCAGTTAGCTCAAGTTACAGTTAATATGCCTTCAGTAACTGAGAAAAGGGCCCACAATTAGAGAAAACACGCTGGCCGCTGGTTTTGACCAAGCCACAATCAGAAATTTAAATCCCCACGGGACAATTTAACACATTTAGCGAATAAAATGGTTCCTAGTCTGGCGTGATTAGATTTATCCAAAATTTCTGAGAGACTGATAACTGACTAGGAGAGAAGGCAGAATATATACAGATTTTGTGTAATTATCTCCAAAGGATGCGATACTTCACACCTTCTGGGTTGCGGGGAATTCAGAAATCTAAGTTTCCCGAGATGAAAGGTTTTGCTATTCGCTCTACTGTCGTTTGCCGACGAACATCATACGACGTGAGCCGTACAAACGGGCCGTCTTAGATTGTCTCCCCCTGCCGTAGGTCAAATACTTAAGTCCCCCTGAAAATGTAAACATCAAAGGTACGGGAATAATATTATCGCCCTTGATTCTTCAAACAAACAAACCGTATATTTCTACGCGCGTCTCTCTAATTGCCGATAATTGGCAAATCAGCTAGCGTAAGAACTCGGGTAAGCAAACGTGATTCGCTTCCCTGTTACCTGGCATGTTGTGAAAGTAGGTAACGAACTCGTTAGCGCAAGAAAGACAGGAAAAATAGGCGTGGCTACAAATTTATGAGTCAGACAAACAACGAAATTGCGTGGTTTTTTCGTAGCAACGTTAAAACACTAATTGACGAAGCCAGGTGGTCGGATTTCTGAGGATATATTTACATTTCCACGTCAACGTTGTGTGTTCTTCTTTTATGCTCCTTCTGGAGCATATCCTCACCGTTTCATTTGACGCCTTTGCAGGACGCTAATGCAGAAGCACTTCATCTATTCTTTCAGTGGTGATTTCTATAGCACTTTGTGTCACGTGTTTGCCAGCCCTGTACACAACCTCAAATAAGCTGACATTTGCAACATACAATGCGGGAGCATTGGCTCTGTGCCTTTTCGGCCTCCTAAAAAACTCCGTACATCGCGGTGTCTTTTAACTTCAGATCAAAACTTCCAGAAATACTACATCCCTCTGACTGAGAAAAGGAAGTTATCGTTACTTGCCCTATTCAGTACGACTATCTCCAGACCCCAAGAAAGGGGGTACCAGCAGGGCCATTTGGCTCGGGCCTCACCACATGGGTGTCCCTTACCACAGCCAAGGATGCATGATCCTTCACTTATTATCCCTTTTCTGAAACAATCAAGCGGCCTCACAATGTGAAGTTGTCCGGGCCTTATCTGCGTTCTAGCAGGGCATGCCCATTTCTTCTTAGGTTTTTTTTCTGCTGCCACCATGCGTCTTGTGAAGATTAAGTGGCATGCTGAGGATAGTCGACCCTCGTACTCAAATACTAAGACACTTGCTTGTCAAACGTATGCTTCAACCACTTCATTTGTCACAAAATGGCAGTGCTTTTCATTGTATAGTGTTCTACCTGTCTTCTTCTCTATATTGTGCTTTCCTTTTATTTCTTCTTATCTCGCATTTTCTCTTATGTTTGAACGCATGACTCAGGTTTCATGTTGTTAATTCGCATGATCATTCCTGTGAGAGATAACGTAAACAACCCAGCTGGGAGCAGACAGCAGAGTCTGCCTTGCCTATGTTTAAACACACACAGTAAGGGACCCAAAGATGCAGCAATAGAGAATGCAGTCAGCGACCCATAGCTTGACTGCTTGCGTCAGGGTCAGCGAACCAGAGCTGACCAAGACCCTACTCCACCTCCACGTGGTGGTCCTGGAAACAGGCTTGATCACTGCAGTCTCGCTGAGAGAGTAGGGATCGAAGAGGGAAGGCAAACCCGGTCCCAAAAAATGCCGTGCTGAAGTCGGATGTGTCGGCCGACAGGCGCAGATATCGCAGCTCCGGCGTAAACAGACACAACGCAACCAACATCCGTTTCAGGACGAACGAGGAAGAAGAAGAAAAACACACACAGTTGCGGATTTCTCTCACGTGCCAAGCTGGGCGCCCATACTTCTCGTGTTGACAATCCGGAGATAAAGTGCAAAAGTACCGTGTGTGTGGTGGGATATTAGGTAACTTTACTGCTGGTGAACTCCCGTTTGTTAGCATTTATGATAACAAATTAAACTGAAGGTTTGTTATGAATTACACACATGAGTCATCTAAAAAACGGTAGAGTGAATACCTTATATGGGAGAAGTTTGAAATTGTTGGTTTTCATAAGAAGGAAAGGGGGAGAAGATATATACTAAAGTCAGGCGTTTAAATTCGCTTGGTCTAGCCAATATATATTAACTAGACAACGTTTGATTGGCGACTTTCATGGATTACAAAACTGGGGGAGCGTGGGCAAAAGGCCCGATATAACGTAGCACATTTTCTGACTTCAGCACTGTGTTTCACTAAGTCAAGACGACACCTTCATACTAGCCAGGATCGAAGAAATATAGGATTTGAAGAAAGAAGCTTGGACCAAGTATTGAGGATCTTCTTAAATTAACCAGCAAGAAAACTCGACTTTATAATAATGGAAACCACATAGTTCTCGGAACCTATAAACAGTAAAATAGTGGGATTATCATTAAAGTAATACTCAACTACCTGTAAGACGGCCCCAAAACATGTGGTCCGACATTATTAGGAAGTCTTCCGGTGCCAAACGTCTGTAGAAAAATATAACTCGATACGGGGTGAGTTGTAACATACATTTTATTATTTTATATTTTACATTTCACATGTTTAACTCGCTGGTGGTTGTACAAATTCATACGAGGCTGGCTAACTCAGCATTTGAAAATGATAGTCATGAACCACCACAGCAAGCGCTGGTGACTGCTTTATGACGGTTCTTTCACAGGGAGCCAAAGGCAGAGGTAACTACAGGCTCCAAGTGGAGCAGGAGTGGGTGATGATGACATCATGGGGTACATATTTATTATATTAACATTTTTAATCAGTTCATTTGTATATATAAACATGCATAAATTAGGCAAAAGATGTTTTCCGCTGTCCATCCACATTTTTTTCCCGTCAGATTACCTGAATTAACAATGATTTTTCATCCTACCCACTGGGTTTATCATTGATGCGCAGGGAGGGTAACATTACTGACAAAAAAGGGAAGGATCGGTGAAACGGACAGCAGGGAAGGCTCCTGACTAGTGTCAAGAAACCAATCCTCAGTAGAGACATGTGTTTCTTCTAAAGTTTGTGGCACAAGTTGGTGATACCAGCGTGATATCAGCTTGATACGAGTCTGTGGATCAAATGCTTGTGGTCTACGTTAGACGCCTGTCTTCGATGGGTTGTGAAGATTCTTGTCTTGACGTTAGGAGAGGTTAACCCTGCAACTATGCCTGGGACGTGCCCTCACCACAGAAGTCTACAAACTGACGGAGCAGTCGGCAAACCAGTCCAACATCTTGCCAAATAAGTGATTTTAATCTGGCCAAAACAAAATAATTCTCACCACCAATTCAAAACATCCTCACAAGTTTTCGATGAGAAAGAATTCTATAGTGTAAATTTCCTCATATCACTTATTTATTTACTCATGTTAAACCATAATTGATTATTAAATTTGTTATATGTATGTGCAAATTAAAAGTTGATTTAAATGTTACAGAGAGAAGTGCACACGTATGAATCAGTGATCTTAAATATAAATACAACAGAGCTACTTAAGTAATATTTTACTGAATAATTCAGTTGGTTGCTCAGAAACGAGCGAATATATCTTTATCTTCATAGAAAGGCCCGGAAGGTGGAAAGTTCACAATAGCCTTGAAAAATTAGCGTTGTACGTGATTTCTGAAATATCCTATGAAGACTCCCTAAAATAGAAGCATCATCCTTGTATTAACAACTCTGCCAAGAGTAATCTTGAGCGAAGATAGTTACTTTTAAAGACCTTCAGTTTGCACTCTAATTTTTGGCCATTGTTGGACCATCACTGCAGAGCAGGATAGACAACCCATGACACCATTGATCTATTGTTACTGTGATCTTTAGACCTGTACCGTTTTTGTTCTAGTGCAGAAGGCGCGTGATCCCGGTTGACCTGTTTTCATTCTGACCCATTTTATTCTCTGCCGATCACTGTGTAAACAAGCAATGTCCTCTGTCTTTTTATTTTATTTTATTTTAATACGAGTTTTCCTCGTTAAAACCAGAAACAATACCACTGGTTATATATGGGCGTGTGTCCAAATGTGAGCATCTATGTCTTCATGCTGAAAAGCATTTTCTGATTCTGACGCTTCGACTTACTTTTGTACACCCAATCCTATCAGAACGGCTGTAGACGACTGTAATATCGGAAATAGAGGAATGCTAGAGAGAAAACAAAAATTCTTCCAGGCTGAGGATTTCACAACTTTGTAATCTCTGATAAACTGTAAGTTTATCCGGACACAGAGATCTCCTAGCAACAATATCGAGAATAATAAAACCGGCTTCCCGGCCTAAAGGTCAGGAGATCCAATCAAGGAGTCGCGAGCTTTGACCGGAAAGACAAACGATGTTTAATCTTCACCTAAGCAATAAACGTTTCCGGGCTGGTAGGCTGCCTGGCATGACGTAGAGGCAGGAATGACCACCTCGGCAAGTGACAGCACCAAAATAGTGGCAAGCTCTCGAATGTTTACATCTCGCTAGCACACAAACTCATTTCATCACCATTCCGCTCAGTCGTCAGTTGTGAGACCTGTCATCATAAAACATTGCTCCGTCGTTGATACAGATTCATAATTTGTTTCTTCTGAAGCAATTTCCGCTCTCTTCGCTGCTAGGATGGGTTATTCGCTTTCTCTAATGACACCCAGAGAATGCTCACGCCGGGCTCTAAAGTTTTCATGTTTGTGCGTGTGTGTCATTTATTAGGGCGGGGAACACGGGAGTTTCGGCGATGACAGACACGTTCGGCAGTGAGCTCATGTGTCGTGTTGTAACTAACGACAATCGGGAAAAGATTGCAAGGTAAGAGTGATACATCGCAAAACAAAAAGAGGAAATTAAAAGATCAAATTTAACAGCAACAACAACAGAGAAGAAAAACTAGTCGATTGTTTGAATAGAACACAGCTCAAGAACTGACAATAAATCAAATCAAAGACTGAAGAGACGAGAAATAAAGGTAGCAGAAATCAATAATTAAAAAAAAGGGGGGGGGGGTTTCGGGGGAGGGGGAGGGGAGGGGGGGTTAAGAGCCTGTATCAACTCCTTCTTTTGCTCTCACATAACCGCATCTATTTCTTACATAAAGTTGGCGGTCTGCTTCGGGCGTCTCTCATTGTATGAGATACGTGTATTATTGTTATTTTATTATTCGACTAAGTCTCTTGTACAAACTACACTAAAATAAAGAATCAGATGTTGGACTTGTTTTGTTATTTGCAAATAAAAAGGACGAAGTAAAATGTTTGCCGGAAGGCGCCCTTTCAGACAAATATCAGAGTTCACAGTCTGATAGCCAAACTCTGCTCGCCCCTGCATCACTTCCTTGAATGGGGCAAATTAAAACTGATCAAGCCAACTTTTTGTTTTTTCAAATTTTCAATCGATCACATGTTCCTCCGACCACATGTCTAGTAACGATACAAGCTCCCAGTTTGTTTCCCGTACGGTAGCTCTTTAACTCCATAACTGAGTACAACAATACTCTGGATCCCACCTTTTTTGTTGTTGCGGGTTTTGCCTCCTTGTGGCGAGGCACGGTCTTTTCAACCTAGACTTAAGTCACTTGCTTATATCGGAGCGCAATTTACCATTTAAAAATAATTGAACTCTGTTAACTGAAGCAATGTGTTGATAAACACTAAGCCCTGAAAAGGACTAATAGCATTTATCAGCTTGCATGGTAGCCCTGAAAAGGACTAACATTATCCATCTGCTAGCATATAGCCCTGAAAAGGACTCGCCAGCTACCCCAACACTGGCCGTACTTCCTCAGTGTTCAGCGAACATCGGTTGTAATGAACTCTTAAGCAATCGAAACAGGAGGTAGTTACTAAGTCCTGAAAAAGACTCACATTACCTAAATGCTAGCATGGTAAAGCTCTGAAGAGGACTTGTCATGAAAAGAACGGCCAGCAGAACATGGAAACATGTTCTGCTTTTATTCGATTTTATTGTAACTTAATACGGTGATCTAATTCCACGATAAAGTCTCACATCCGGAACTGACATTTCCGGTTTTACACATACACACACACACGCGCGCGCACACTCATACATAAACACTCACCCACCCACTCACACACCCACACACACGCATATATATCCAGAGCGTCGTTTGTTTCTATCACCAAATTCGTGTTTGTCCATTGTATAAAATATAATGTTCATCTTATTTTCCTATTGGTAGCTTTAAATGTCATTGTTATCAATTTGAGTCGCATCGCTCCCCATTCTGCGCTTCCTTAGACAGCATTAGAGTACCACCTTCACCGTGATGCGCGCTTCCTTAGACAGCATTAGAGTACCACCTTCACCGTGATGCGCGCTTTCTCCTCAGGGCAGCACTTTTTCTCCCGTGTTCAGTTTTTTCATTTGTATTCCCTTCCGCCATGTTTCGCACAATCCCAGAATGCCGTTTATTATTTCCTCATTTCTGCAGCCAGAATAGACCTACTACTCCCTAAGGCATGTCGTAAGAGGCGTCTAAAATGAGGTCGTCTATGTGGCCGTCAACGTTGTCATATACAACAAACTGCTACCACCACTGCTAGAGCAGACGAATGCTTTATTGCCGGTTTCCTGCAAAGAAACCAGCTTCAACTGTGGTTCCACGCTTCGTAAGGTTTCTGCTGCCATCTGTGAAGGTTTATCTTTTTCGTTTAGTTTTCGAACATTCCTGGTGTCCCAATCTGGAGATTTTCCTGGAACACAAAAGTGAGGCACTAGCACATACTTCATTCGGTATTTTCTGGGCTGCGCCATGAACTACTGCTTTAGCAGAGAACCTGCTGCTGTCTTTGATGACTGAGCTATAGTATTTGATCTGTAATCTGTGGGTGACTTGTTCATGCTGTTGCTGAGTTTTTTGTGTTTTTGGTGGCTAATAGTTTCTAAAGAACAAGGTAGCCGGCCCCATGTCCAAACATTGTTATGTTGCTTTCTACGACATGCCTTGTAGGGCACAGTGTTGTTAGTCTTTGCTCTCTTTATGGGCCCCAGTAACACACGTCCGGTTGGCTAAGCTGTGATAGTGCTTTCCTTTCACGGCAAAGTTACCGGCTTCCGGATTTTATTCCTAGTAGCGTCACCTTCAAGTCTGCCCAGCTGTAAAGGGTACCTGACTCTGCTCTTGAGTTAGGTACAGCAAAAAGGCAACGAGCAAGAGAACTGCCTCATAAAAAATCTGGACCTAGTTTGGTGAAGTCTCTAACATTTAATTCCACTACGGCAGTATCTTACATCGGGCTATTTTTACCTTTACCGAACAATGGTCGTGTACTAACATCTATATTTCATATTGTTTATAAATGTATTGCGTAAAAATGAGATTTCAAAATTTCACTACCCATCGTTTGTGAGATTCTGGTCCACAGGATATGCGATTGCTAAATCTCTAAGGGTGGCAACAGATGTGTTATTTCGTCTCAATCAGTGAGCATTCGAAAAAATTCGATTGCATTTTAACAAACTGTTTTAATAAACTAATGCTCATGTATCTGTTTTTACAATAAAGGTCCATAGGTTTATTAACTATTTTTGAAAAGGGCCCGTTCACAAATTAAGAAACGCACAGAAAAAAGTGTGGGTGGAGGTTGCAGAGATGTTACGCTTTTTTTGAGGGGGTTCTGAAAAGCTGTGGGTTTTTGTTACGCACACGCTGTAAATGTAAAAAATCGCGTTAGGTAATTTGTGAACGGTCCCAAAGCTAGTGTAAATCTTCATGGTTCTCTGCCAATTTAGTAACAACTATCTGTTAGCTTTTTTCACATTAAGCTTTGCTACTTTAAAATTTAAATTACTATGCAAAAAATAATTATAAATAAACGTAATAATACGTCAGCATATTACAAAAACAATGAAACAGTTAGGCATTATGTCACAGAATTGCTTCCCCTGCTTTGCAGTAGTGGTCCAACAGTGGCCCAAAAGAGTATCGAATATGGGTCTTCAAAGGGTCTACCTTCGCGCAAGATTACTCTTGGAAAACTTGTAGATAGAAGGATAATGATGCTTCTAACCCGAGGGAGATCCATAAGATATTTCAGAAGTCAAGAACAATGCTGCGTTGGGCAGATCAATTGTTAACTTATATCTGATCTGCCGCCTTTTATGAAGAATTAAAAATTATTAATTTGAGCTCGGGTTCTTGTGTGATTATTCACTGGGAAATTAAAATTTTGCAAATTTATTACCCAAACCGAGAACCGTACTTTTTCTTACATTTTTTTCTTACAATTTTTTTCTTTTTTTCTCGCCTGCGCGGGATAAACATCGGCAAATCCAATCGCAGTGTCTAGGCCGTGGAGTTGTCACATTTTTGCCACCCCCTTACGCGACGTCACAAATCTCTTACCCATCCCGTCCCCTTTTTTGTCCTTATTTTTTTTGTAATCCTGAAAAAATTCAACTTTCTCGAATTTTTTTTTTTTTTTTAAGTTTTGTCTCGTTTTGGCGAGGCGCGTCCCGTTCAACCTAGTCGGTTATATTAGGGCGCATGTCCAAATATAAAAGACCCTTAGGTCTAGGGAATTGCTAGTCATCATCATCATCATCATCATCATCAGCTTTCAAGTCCCTATCAGAGTCAGGTACCCAGTTACAGCTGGTTAGACTGATGCGAGACACTACCAAGCTTTGAACCCGAAAACTTATTGCGGTAGTGGAGTGTTAGAGACTTCACCATACTAGGTCCAGCATCGAGAGGTGGGGCCTACCTAGCTATAAATGGGTACTTAACTTTGAGTTAGGGAAGGAAAAGACAGCGAGGAAGGAAAATGGTCTCCCCACCTCTCGATGCTGGACCTAGTATGGTGAAGTCTCTAACACTCCACTACCGCAATAAGTTACCGGGTTTCGGGTTCAATGCTTGGTAGTGTCACGCATCAGTCTAACCAGCTGTAAAAGGGTACCTGACTCTGATCTTGAGTTAGAGAAGGCAACGGCAGAACCTTCCCTTGTTTCCTGTATACCGTTAACTTGTAGAACTGATTCAATACCGTTTTATTGGTTTAAAAATTTTAAAAAAATACGGGGGGTGGGGGGGAAGGGGGGTGGGGAGAGGGGGATTGAGGGCGGGTCTGTCGTAAGCGTGTCAACTAAGAATGCACAAGAAACGCATTTTTTTTTAACTTGCCCTCCCAAATCACAATGTGAAATGACCCTTTTTCAGTCAAGAAAAATTACGGTTCTCGGTTTGGGTAATAACTTTGCAAAATTTTAATTTCCTGGTGAATTATCACACAAGAACCTCAGCTCGTTCAAGCCCCCACCCTGATTTACTCAGTGGAATTCTTCTTATTATGGTATTGCTCTGTTTAAAGTGTATTTAGTAAATTGACTGAGGCAAACATGCAGTACATTCAAAATGATTAAATCGACGTTAAATTTGTATATTTACAGTTAACAAATTTAATAATCAACTAAGTTTTAATAGTTTAAATATTGAATAATCTTAAACAGAAAATATTCATCATCGCGTGAAGGTAGGTTGTTTTATGCAAGAAGTCACTTGGCAGCTTTTAAGTTTGACTTAACTGCAAACGATAGTTTCTTCTCCCGCTGGTTTTTTTTTTTTTTTTTTTTTTTGGTTCTGTGCAGAGAGTTCACTGGAGTTCTCGCGTCTCTGGTCAAGATTAAAGGCGCAGCACGTTCCAAGTAAGATAAGGGAGTAAATGCAAAGCTGGTCCCGCGTCTCTAAGACCCTCTGATGATGGTGTCTAGCTCGACGTCAATCCATTTCTACGCTCACTTTGTTCCAGAGATTAGTACTCTCAGCCGTTACCACCAACTAGCATGGTAAAAGAAGAGAAACGAATACACTCCGAGTATTGAGTTTCTCATCTTCCTATTCCACCATACCATCTACCTCAGACTATAACCTCGATGAGAATTAAGCTTAATCCCTCGAGAGAAAACTTTCTTTACATTTAAATTTAACAGCTCTATTTACTTTACATTAAAATGAAAAGTTTAATAGTATGGATAGAATATGTTTACCTTACATCTACATCAGGTGAAAAATGTTCACAATAAAGATTAAATATGTTTTCAGTTGCATATTCACTGGTTCAAAAATGTTCAAAAATGTTCACAATATAGATTGAAAATGTTTTCATTTACATCTGCACTGGTTGAAAAGCTTGAAAACTTTCATTAATTTTAAAGTGAATATGTTTGCCTATACATTTACACTGGTTTGAAACTGTAAATATTATAATTAGAATGTACATCATTTCTTTCATTTTTCCCTCCCTGCTCCCTGTGGAACTTGGGATTACCTATGCTCTTAGTTCTCTTTAAGAACCTAACAATAAAGCAGTCTGCAGTAGTGGTTCATGAAATCATCATTCTATACGCTGAGGTTGCCAGCCTCAAATGACTTGGACTTCCACTTGCAATTTTCACATATTAATATTCACATGGCAATATTCACATATTAGTTCACATTTTAGTAATGAAAAATATAGAATGTAAATTGAACAGCTTACGCCAATCTTGGCTCACAGAATGTTTGCTCAGAGGAATAAAGTTAAGGCACTAGCAGATGCCTTTTTTACACGTTTCTGGGGTGTTGTTATGTTAACAATGGATTCCCACTATGACTCCGTGTTTTCAGTTTCCTCAGATACCGGTGTCCCTTATTAAAATGGTTTTCCTGGGCTCTTTAAGTCCTTCAAGATGTTCCACAAAGTCCGGTCTAATATATATGAAATCTGATTCTAACTCTAGCAGTCTGATGGTCTTCTTGGCACGAGTGAATTTTCACAGGGTCTTAAAACTGCAAAAAAGTTAGTTATATTGCCCGTCCTCTCCCGCATTTGTTTGCTACGATGCTAAGCAGTGCTCCAATCGTTTCAAACATGCGTGTTTAGGTGGGGTAATTTCAAAATTATTTCCGCCTGAAATAATGTGCGTGATGCAAAAGGTCACCTCTCCCATATGTGGCAATAAAATATCCAATTGCCTTCTCTGCAAATGCCTACAATTACATCTTACTTTCCTCAACGTGTGCAGGAAACGATTATGTCATTCTTGTGCGCTGACAAATACGTTATCTTCCCGTAGTGGCTATCAAACTTTGAGCGTATTACCATCTTGGCGTAGAACGCACCCTGGCCTTATCAGCGATTAAACAATTGCGCTGGCCGATTTTAGTGTTAATCTGTAGTCTGGTGTCGGCCACACCCGAGATTAACTGTTACGTGCAGTCTTTGATATCTTGCAATATAATACATTTGTATGCTTGTTATGTTCGCAAATATTTTGTAAACAAAATAGATACTTTTTGTGCTTAAGGAAAAGTCATTATTGAGTTACTTCCCTTGAAAGGAGTCTCAGATCGAACTCCGCGGACGAATCTAGTTTTACTACGATTTATTCTTTGTTTGGGTAGGAATAGATTGTTCTTGCTTCAGAATATCTATGGCCTGAATTTATGTGTATTGTTTGTCTAGGTAGGACGAGTCTGTCTTATATCTGTATATCTTTACATATCTAAGTCGAACTATATGTTCTTTGTCGCTAGAAAGGTCAAAGGCTGTTCAGCGGATGTGTGGCTAGAGAGGTGTGATTTGGCTTCGCCCTGATGATGGGGGGCTGTCGTGTTTTTCTGTATCGGCTTGTCGCCGGAAAAAGTCATCGATATATGTGTAGGGGAAAGTGATAGTCGTCTAGACCTATCGTGTATGCTTTACCCCAGTGATTATTCTTATTGCCAAGGAATGGCAGAATCATATTTCTGATACCAAGGTGTAGTGGTGTTTGATGGTATTGTATGATGGTGATATTACTACATGTAATGTATGAGGCCAGCTGTGAAGGCTCCTGAGATAAAATGTAGTTGTGAATTGTCAGAAGGCCTTTCTTGCTACCACTACGACCTCACACTTATTTTTTTTTCTTTCTAATGAATGTAGCTACGTAAAGTGTCTAGGGTTATGATATGTAATGTGGTGTGATAGATATAGATACACCCACAGATATTTAAGTAGACTAATAATATTAACAAATGTTAAAATACACTGAACTAACTCACGTGTGTAAAATTTTTTGATAGAATTATATTACATTTATTTTGTTCTGGATCAATTTTTAGGTTGACCAGAACTTAAAAGGATTTAGAGATTATGAAAGAAATGCATGGAATATTATATCATAAATGCAATAGTGTACATATAAATGTACTATACTAGTTAGTTTTATTAAAATGTTCTAGTAGTCATCTACTTGGGAGGATAGTTAATGTTTGTGCTGTTGGGGTGGCCTCATCACACCTGTCTATATTGACTACACAGTGTCCAGAAAATGGTGGGAATTTTATGGGGTATTAGTAACTAAAGGGCTTTGGTGAATGTCCAGCAGACCAGAGGCTCACTCATCTTGTAGTTGTATCTCTGGTGCTGAAATCTGGTGGTCCCACCTCTCCGTGCTGGCGGGCAATAATGGTGGTCTCTGTCACAAGTACTGCACAGATACACTCGAGTAAAGTCACCAACTGAATAGACACTGCTTTGTTGACAACTGAAACTCACAGCTCAGATTATGAATAAATAACACAGAATTGCTAGCAAAACTCAGCTGAGCTGCTGGCTATAGTATGGCGTCCCTGAATTTATTTCACTTTCTTTCATTTGGAAATCACCACACTTTAAAATCTGTGTCTATCACTGAACAACTATTGAAGACTGGCCCCACTTGCGCTCTGAGCGCTAATAATATGATTGTCTGTGGCCAATCACTGCCTAGGTTTATTTTAAATTCAAATTTCCTACCCTAAAGTCATTTCAGTCATGCTTCAGTCAAGTATGGATGGTTATCTGTTAGTCTGTCCGTCTCTACTTGTGTTTCTACAAAAATGTACTTGATTTTTGAACCAACCTTTCTCTCCCCTCCAAAATTTTGTCGTTAAAAGTTATATTTAGACACAGCTACCACCAATGTTCCTCTCTTCCATACTACGTAGATTTGAACACCTGCGTCTCAAGGTCGTGATTTTGTGTGCAAATAGCGACACTTTTTATTCCATACAGTCTGTCGCTGATGTAAACTACACTGTCTTTTGTCATTATCTTCAATATTATCTATCCGTTTGTAAAATTAAGAACATATTAGTTCACTGCTCAGAATGGGCCATCCGGCCAGCTAATTTTTATAGTCCTAACATTAATATTATGAAAAAGTTACTTTTTAAATTTTGTAATATTTCAACATCTGCGTTTAGCCGCTGAATTCAAATCAAGGGCTTGGTATCGCAAAAGCGTCCATTTCCGTACCTCGTGTCAATTTGGGGACGTGAATTTTTACTTTCCTCCATCCCCCCCAATTGCGTCTCCTTAGCCTTTCTAGTCTCACGCAATCTTTCCAGTCATATTTTTTCCTTTTTATCCGCCGTTCCCCTCCTGTCTAGCAAGTCAATTTTTATGGAGGATGATGACCCGCGGTCTAGGCGATCATGTACTATTCGCAGCCTACGCATTATGTTTTTATCCTTAAATGTTATCTTTGGAGGTATTTTACCGTTGTATCTCTGTCAATTTCACTACACATCTCCCCACTTGAAAACATGCCTATGGCAAGTTTCAAAACCAGCGATACACATAGGTAAAATTACTCCTCACGTCTGCCACTACTCTAATTTTGATCACAGGGGTGCCGACTGAGGAAATCTGCACCGACATTCAATTTGCCTGGGATATATTGGATACTAAACTGATAAGGTTGAAGCAATAAAGACCACCTCAGCAATCTTGCGTTTTCATGCTTAGCCTGAGACAAGAACACGAGAGGCTGATGGTCCGTCTCCACCACAAAAGTCCTACCATACAGATAGATTTGAAACTTCTTTATTGCCCAGATTAATGCTAAACATTCTTTTTCGCTTGTGGAGTATCCTTGTTCCGCCTTATTCAATTTGCGGCTTGCATAAGCGACTGGTTTCAGTTCCCCATCAGGTGAAGATGATCTTTGCAACAAAGCCCCTCCGAGTCCTACATTACTTGCATCGGTTCTTAAGACAAAGTCCTGTGTCAAATCAGGCAGTTTGAGAATAGGCTTGCTAGTGAGTTTTTCCTTTAACTCTTGGAACGCTAGTTCACATTGTGCAGTCCAAATAATTTTATCTGGAAGTCCCTTGCGAGTCAGATCAGTCAGAGGAGCACAAATAGCGTTAAAATTTTTGATGTATTTCTGATAAAATCCGCATAACGACACAAATGATCGCACGTCCTTTTTTGTTTGCGGCCTAGGTGCTCTCTGCAGTTTTTCCAAGTTCTTAGGATCAGGGGTCATATTACCCTGATATACAGTGTGTCCCAAGAATTCCAACTCTTTGCATCCAATACAACATTTTGTTGGCCTAGCAGTTAAGTTCGCCTCCCGAAGTCTATCAAACAACATCTCCAGAGCTTCAATGTGTTCTTCAAATGTCTCTGTGGCGACGAGAATATCATCCATGAAATTCGTGATACATGGGTTATTCAGGGGATCCAACAATTTTCGCATCATCCTTGAAAACACACTCGGAGCATTTTTCAGTCCGAATGGTAGCATATTGAATTCATAATGTCCATCCGAAGTGCTAAAAGCCAAATAAGGTCTCACTTCAGGCTTCACTGGGATCTGGTAATAGCCTTTACTAAGATCCACCTTTGAAAAGTATTTTGCCTTGTTCAGTCTGGCAAATAACTGTTTTGTGTCTGGTAATGGATCCACTTGTCCTTCTGTGACAGCATTCAGTTTCCTGTAATCTATGCACAGTCTGTGTTCCCCAGACGGTTTTCTCAACAAAACGACACTAGAACTAAAAGATGATTCACTGTGCGAAATAATCCCCTCCTTCAACAAATACTCTATTTCTTCCTTCAATGCCTTCTCCTTCGCGAACGGAATAGAATAGGCTCTCATACAGATTGGGTTTGAGTCTACCAGTTTCATGTCATACTGTAGCAAATTTGTATGGCCTGGTTTATCTGTTAATACATCTGTATGTTCCTCCAGAACCTGTTGAACTCTCTCCCTCTGGTTTTTAGTCAGGTGCTTACTGACTTTTACCTGTGCTGCTGTTTCACAAGGATGTAATGGGTATTCATGTGAGGTGAGTGGTTCTTTTTGCATCTGGGTTGCAATAGCCAAGGTCAATAAGGGGGTGCTTTCCTGGAGTGGTCTGTCCAGATACTTCTTTAACAGGTTTACATGATAAACTTTTTCCTTCCCCTTTTTGTCAATTTTATAGTTTGTTCTAGACACCTTCTCTAGAACCGTATATGGACCTTGCCAACCAATTTGTAATTTATTCTGGCTTCCGGGTAGTAGAAGCAGCACCTTCTCTCCGACTGCCAGTTCCCTGTCCTTTGCCTTCCTATTAAAATATGCTGCATGTTTCTTCCTGGCTTGTTTCAAATTATCATTTGCCAGTTTCCATCCAGCTTTCAAACGAGTGGTCAGTTCGTTCACGTATTGATACGATGAGGTAACAGTCTCTTCCGCCTTCTCATCTGTCCAGGTCCTTAATAAAGCTTCTAATGGACCTTTTATTGGCCTCCCAAATAGCAGAGTTGCGGGAGCCATCCCGGTTGAACTATGTGGTACCTCCCGGTACGCAAACAATGCGGCGGGCAGGAATTGATCCCACAGATCCGGTTTTTCGTGTGCCAGCTTTCTCAGGATAGAAATGAGAGTCCCGTTGAACCTCTCTACCTGGCCGTTCCCTTGTGGATGGTACGGACTACAATGAAAGTGTCTGGCTTGAAATAGCTTAAAAACTTCTTCCGTTAGTTTCCCCTTGAACTGAGAACCATTATCCGTCAAGATTTGATGCGGGAATCCTAATCGGGTAAATATTGTAAGTAGTGCCTCTGCTACATGTTTTGAATCAATTGATGGCAGGGCTACCGCCTCTCCCCACATAGAACAAGTGTCCACCAGAGTAAGGATGTAACTGTTCCTCCTCTTGGTCCGAGTGAGAGGTCCTACAATATCCACTGCAACCCTCTCAAAAGGTGTTCCCACTATGGGCATTTCCCCTAGAGTTGCAGGAGCAGTCCAGTGCTTTGGAGCTACCCTTTGACATTCTGGGCAGGATTTGACATATCTTTTTATATCCTCCGTTATCCCTGGCCAGAAGTAATGACAAGCTATACGCTGTCCTGTGGCGCTGATCCCCATGTGACCACTGAAGGGAATCGCATGCCCGAGTTCCATCACTTTATCTCTATATGAAGTGGGAAGAACCAGCTGGTTGTGACCATTTGTTCCAGTTCCGGCCTTCCTGTATAAGAGTTTGTTCTTCATGAAATATTCCCCCTTGCTCGGAGGTGTGTGGCATTTGGGCAATTTTTTAAAACAGGGCTTGAGTGTCCTATCCTCAGCCTGCGCCTTCCTCATCTCCTCTGGATGAGCATTTATAGGTTCACCTTCTTCCTCCTTCTTCTGTGACCTGGTCTGCACTGTCGCCATGATCACAGGTTTCTCGGGATTCCCCAAGAAGACGTATCTACACCCCAATATCAGAGGGTAGATTGGTTCATCTATCACTGCTGCTCTGATTTCTCCTTCCACATAGCGAGTTTTCACCGTTATCCTTGCGATGGGAAGTGTCATGAGTGGTATGTCCTTAGTCGCCCCTTGTATTTCCACTGTTTCTGTGGTATACTGACTTGGGTCCACTAGGCTAGACTTCACAACTGAATCATAATCCAAACCTGTATCATAAAGGCACCTTATGGTGACCCCATTACAAATAACATCCTCACAAACTGGGGGGTGATAAGGTTCCTGTTGTCCATTAGGATTAACCTTTAATCTTTGCGTCCCCGACTTCATTGCAGCAATGTTTGAAGGTTTCCTTCTACAAAATTCGGTGTTATGGTTATCCTTCTTGCACCATTTACACCATCTTTTTCCTTGGTTCAACGGTTTTCTTTCATTGAACTTTTGGTCATTGAACTGTGAGTTTCTGTCGCGATAGTCATTTCTTGGCCGCTCAAAGTTTGTCCTACCTTTATTTCCCTGCTCTCTATTATCAAATTTATTAAATTGCTGTGGAGCTTTAAAATTGTCTATGTGCTTCTTTTTAGCACCACTTACCTCTGCCTGGGCTGCCTGATACCTCTCAGCAACATTTAAAATTTCCCCCAACTTCTCTGCACCTTGTTCCATGAGAAATTTTCTCATGTCTGGAGCCATGGACTCTCTCAATTGCTCAATCATGATCATTTCTTTAAGATCTTGGGTCTTCCCCAGAGCCGTCCATTTCTCCAAATAGGTTTCTAGTCTAGCAGAGAATTGGTGGTATGTCTCCCCAGACAACAGTTTGGCATTTCTAAATTTCTTACGATAAAATTCACCATTCTTCTCGTACCTTAATAACAAAGCCTGCTTTAACATGTCATAATTGTCTTGGTCTTCCCTGTTCATTTTGGCAAATACTTCATAAGAAGTACCTCTCAATCCCTGTGATAGCTTTAAACTCCACCTCTCTCTCTCTAACCCATATGTAGTAGCTAATAACTCAAAACGTCCTAGGTACCCCTCTATGTCATCGTCTTTTTCAACAAAATGGTCTAAATGAAACCCCATAGCTGAGTTTGAGGCTCCCAGACTGGGCGTAGCATCTGAGGCAAAAGGGCTGGCACCATTTTCAGGAGCCGGGCCTTGTAATTCCAGCTCCCTTAGTCGTAATTCGTGCTCCCTCTGCAACCTTCTATCTTCTGCCTCCCTTTCGGCAGTCAACCTTTTTTCTTCTGCCTCCCTTTGCTGTCGTTTTTCTTCTGCCTCCCTTTGCTGTCGTTTTTCTTCTGCCTCAATCTGCAGCCTCTTAATTTCTCTATCAGCCTCAATTTGTAACCTCTTCTCTTCAGCTACCTTTCTATCTTCCCTTTCAATATATTTATCACATTCAGCCGTTACGTATTGAATTAAAATTTGACCATCCATTCCCATCTCCTTCGCGGTGAGCACAGCAGCTGATCTAAATTTTGCTAACTCCGCCATACTTTTTAGACAATATAATAATATACAAGCTAAATCTCTAACCAGTAAATACACTAAGTACTTCTTATGACTATAGTCTAACTAATTCTAACTAACCAGTTAACTAATTAATTATTACTGGCTGTGAAGATTCACCAACTTTTATCTGCAGGGACACTTTTAATTTTAAAGGGAATTTTACAATTTATTTCCCTACTTTTATTTCTCCCACCAGGAGATCCTAATATTACTGTTGGGCTAATTATCCCTGGACAAGACCCCAATGTATGTAGTGGTGTTTGATGGTATTGTATGATGGTGATATTACTAAATGTAATTGTATGAGGCCAGCTGTGAAGGCTCCTGAGATAAAATGTAGTTGTGAATTGTCAGAAGGCCTTTCTTGCTACCACTACGACCTCACACTTAATTTTTTTTTTTAATGAATGTGGCTACGTAAAGTGTCTAGGGTTATGATATGTAGTGTGGTGTAATAGGTTATAGATATACCCACAGATATTTAAGAAGACTAATAATATTAACAAATGTTAAAATACACTGAACTAACTCACGTGTGTAAAATTTTTTGATAGAATTATATTACATTTATTTTGTTCTGGATCAATTTTTAGGTTGACCAGAACTTAAAAGGATTTAGAGATTATGAAAGAAATGCATGGAATATTATATCATAAATGCAATAGTGTACATATATATGTACTATACTAGTTAGTTTTATTAAAATGTTCTAGTAGTCATCTACTTGGGAGGATAGTTAATGTTTGTGCTGTTGGGGTGGCCTCATCACACCTGTCTATATTGACTACACAGTGTCCAGAAAATGGTGGGAATTTTATGGGGTATTAGTAACTAAAGGGCTTTGGTGAATGTCCAGCAGACCAGAGGCTCACTCATCTTGTAGTTGTAGCTCTGGTGCTGAAATCTGGTGGTCCCACCTCTCCGTGCTGGCGGGCAATAATGGTGGTCTCTGTCACAAGTACTGCACAGATACACTCGAGTAAAGTCACCAACTGAATAGACACTGCTTTGTTGACAACTGAAACTCACAGCTCAGATTATGAATAAATAACACAGAATTGCTAGCAAAACTCAGCTGAGCTGCTGGCTATAGTATGGCGTCCCTGAATTTATTTCACTTTCTTTCATTTGGAAATCACCACACTTTAAAATCTGTGTCTATCACTGAACAACTATTGAAGACTGGCCCCACTTGCGCTCTGAGCGCTAATAATATGATTGTCTGTGGCCAATCACTGCCTAGGTTTATTTTAAATTCAAATTTCCTACCCTAAAGTCATTTCAGTCATGCTTCAGTCAAGTATGGATGGTTATCTGTTAGTCTGTCCGTCTCTACTTGTGTTTCTACAAAAATGTACTTGATTTTTGAACCAACCTTTCTCTCCCCTCCAAAATTTTGTCGTTAAAAGTTATATTTAGACACAGCTACCACCAATGTCCCTCTCTTCCATACTACGTAGATTTGAACACCTGCGTCTCAAGGTCGTGATTTTGTGTGCAAATAGCGACACTTTTTATTCCATACAGTCTGTCGCTGATGTAAACTACACTGTCTTTTGTCATTATCTTCAATATTATCTATCCGTTTGTAAAATTAAGAACATATTAGTTCACTGCTCAGAATGGGCCATCCGGCCAGCTAATTTTTATAGTCCTAACATTAATATTATGAAAAAGTTACTTTTTAAATTTGGTAATATTTCAACATCTGCGTTTAGCCGCTGAATTCAAATCAAGGGCTTGGTATCGCAAAAGCGTCCATTTCCGTACCTCGTGTCAATTTGGGGACGTGAATTTTTACTTTCCTCCATCCCCCCCAATTGCGTCTCCTTAGCCTTTCTAGTCTCACGCAATCTTTCCAGTCATATTTTTTCCTTTTTATCCGCCGTTCCCCTCCTGTCTAGCAAGTCAATTTTTATGGAGGATGATGACCCGCGGTCTAGGCGATCATGTACTATTCGCAGCCTACGCATTATGTTTTTATCCTTAAATGTTATCTTTGGAGGTATTTTACCGTTGTATCTCTGTCAATTTCACTACACAAGGTAACAAAAGCACTTCTTATGAACTCTCTTACGAAGCCATCGTTTTCGATAAGCAGACGCACGATTTGTACGTCTGAGGGAATATTTAACTAGATGAAGAGGTCATTCATTTCTAGCAGCACCATATTGTATGTTGAAGTCCATTGCATCATGATAGAATCTACAGAGCAATGAGAACATTTAATGTAGGATTAACTTTGATACAGATTCCAGTTTGTATCCTAAAGTGAGTGACAGCTCACGACTGCAGCCATCTTGTATACACCTATTTAAGGACTATCAGGAAGAGAAAGGGATGCCCCGTATTATCGCTTGATGAGTCCAGAGATCACTGCTACAGATGAGAACCCATTACTAGCGGTTCAATATGATTACATGAAAAAAATATGTGCTGAACATTATTTAAAGGAATCTTCGCTAGACGAGGTTAGGTCTAGAAGCCATCTTGAATATTGTTTATAAACTGACGTGCTTTGTCAGTAAACTCAGATGATATATATATGGGCAATACTGAGTGCTTGTCTATTGACATTCCATTGTGCTATTATGCAACGAGTGCCCATGTATCATTGCAAGACCATTTATCAATTGTACCATGATGTATTATGCCAACCTGTGATTTGACTGTCTTATTGATGCTACTGTTAGTTTTCGTCATTAAATGTGTTTAATGTGCCAGCAGTCTTCCTTGCGTCATTGACGACTGCACATGAGTGAAAGAGGGTATTATTCATCTATCAAGAGCTCTTAGCATTCGCGTCTTTACCCTCACTCAACACATTACTATACACACGTTATATGAACACTGTTTTTGAGGGGCCATATCATCCCTGGTGTAACCCCGCGCTGGTGACCTACATTCCACAGTACAGATGACAGATAACACGGTCACTCTACCATTTTTCACCACGCATTTACAGTGTACCAGCCCTTCTACATATCTGACAGTAACATTAACCAACATGGTTGTCAGTTAATATTGCATCACCTGTCTACTCTCTCAGCAGGGAGGGTCGGGTAAACAGACAAGACGAATTATTGCTGAGAGAAGTGTAAGAATGTTCGAAAATACAAAATATCTGTTACATAGTAGAGAAAGAAAAAGGTGCCGACCACTGAAAAGCCCGTAATAAAGTCAGTATAACAACTGTCACAGGATACGGCCATAGTGGACAACAGAGCGACCCAAAAAATTATGCGACACATTGTAACAGAAGGACAATGTAGAGAAAATTAATGTTTCCAAGTCTATGGAATTTTCAGGCCGAATATCGATTTCATTAATACCGTAATTATATGTTCTTACCCGATTGTTTCTAGGTATCGTTCGTCATTTTCATGGTCTGAATCCCTCAGATAACCGGTCTGGTCATGTGACGCCACAAGACAATAGCGATTGGTCATAAAAGAGAGGTCTCTAAGCCAGGAACAATCAGATTTGGGAGGCCAGACTAGGACAAATCAGATCGCCTTTTGACAACAAAATCCCTGTTAGAGGCCACCTCTAGGCAAGACCTTTACGAGAAAAACACAAAGAGTAATAACGCTTTTAAATTCTGTGTAGCTGGAACAACTGATAATTGTTTCGGTCCTTGAGCTCTCGAATCATATAATTAACCCCCACGATCTGCAACCACGGGTTACCAGTGTTACTCAAAATGTTATCTCAAATCATAGACTTGTAACTGGTTATAAATGAGGTCACTACATATTTTCAGTTGTCTCCATTTACTATAATCGTGATGACATTAAAGGATGTGAGACGGTGCAGACACTGAAATATGGGGTCACAAAAGCAACGAGTTTGTATCTACGATACAGTCAATACTGCCTTTCCAGCTGGCATCGGCGATCATGTCTGTGTACACCATATGGTCCTTTATCTTCCAATAAAGCTATTTTAGAGGGATTAAAATGGTATGACAAGGTTACCAACGTGGAACTGAGGAAAAGAACTAGACAAGTGCCAGTGGAACAAGAGATGAGAAGAAGACGATGGCGATGGATAGGACACACACTGAGGAAACCTGTTGATAGCATTACAAGGCAGTCCTTGTTCTGGAACCCCCAGGGCAAGAGAAGCAGAGGTAGACCAAGAAGCACATGGAGAAGAGAGCTGGAAACAGAGGTGAAAATGATAAGGAGAACGTGGAAAGAACTTGAGATGATGGCACGTGACAGGAGGACTTGGCATGTGTTTGTTGACGGCCTATGCTTTTTTGGGAATGGAGGGTTATGAATGAAAGCTATTTTGCGGCATGTCTGCTGTCGTGAAACGAGTGTAACCCACTACTTTGTTAATCACTATGTCGAGATACAGATTTGCTTCAACCAATCAACGAGCACCGTTCAGCAGTCTCTGAGACAGAATAAATGAACGGCCATCATGTTCACGCAAGATGGCGGATTAAAACTGAATAAAATTAGGCTGTACGAGCAAAAGACGAAACCGGAGGAAACCAATCAGCTTGCTCCGCCAGGAACCAACCGAAAGCCTTGCTTAAGAATTCACCTACCTATATAATCGGGCGGATTTTATGCATAATCACACATCACCGAGACGACGCCAGAGATACCGACCGACTGAAGAGGAAGAAGCTGTCACCTTGATTTAGAGCTTACCTGAGGGCATCGACCTGCATCCTACTTCGCTAAGTCGCGTCAAAAACTGGCTGTTTGAATCTTAGAGGGTAAATATGTTTACGATAACCTTTAGGAAAATAGGCTTTCCGCAGGTCTATAATGTTGGTATTTGTTGTGTGTCATTTATACTACCTATCAGGTTACTGATTGTATCTTGGGGAAATTAAGTATAATGATTGTATTTCCTATTATGATTGAATAGACGAAGGCTAATAGGACTCATACTTCAACCTATTGTCTCCTATACTTCAATCTATTGTCTCATCTAACTCCAACTGTAATATAACCAAAACAGTCCTTGTTAGGACTCAACCTATTGTCTCCTATAACTTGTCTATTATTTCAGATAAGACCAACTGCCATATAACCAAAACAGTCCTTGTTAGGACTCAACCTATTGTCTCCTATAACTTGTCTATTATCTCAGATAAGACCAACTGCCATATAACCAAAACAGTCCTTGTTAGGACTCAATCTATTGTCTCCTATACTTCAATCTATTGTCTCATCTAACTCCAACTGTAATATAACCAAAACAGTCCTTGTTAGGACTCAACCTAGTGTCTCCTATAAATTGTCTATTATCTCAGATAAGACCAACTGCCATATAACCAAAACAGTCCTTGTTAGGACTCAATCTACTGTCGCATCTAACTCCAATCTATTGTCTCCTATAACTCCAACCTGATATATCACCAAACAGTCCTCGTCTCATATACTCCTATCATAAGAACATAACGTTATTGTTAGGATATATGTTACCAGCTTGTATAGCACTCGTCAGAGAGGGCCTGGTATATTATAGGGGGAAGGAAATGGTTGTATCACCTAAATGTACATATTATTGGATGTCTTGAATTCATATTATGGGATGTATTCATGTATTGAATGTATTCATGTATTGAATTTATATTATTGGTGCATTGAATTTATATTATTGACTGTATCCATGTATTAGTTTATCAGAAAGAATGCTTTGCAAGTAGACACCTGTCTTGTCTCGCTATTGCTAAATCATACTGAGCCATGTTGTCATTCATCCTACATGCAAACACTGAGGCACACGCTCATTTCATCCACATTAGAAATAGGTGGGCTTGAGGACAGAAATTAGCCCCTATTTTTGCTTTGTTACAGGTTTCAGTCGTGTCATAAAAACTGAGATCGTATGTTCGAGTCAATCCCGCTGCCTGGAACTCCGCAGGAGCATAGAGGTTGACCAGACTCTACATCTTTGGTCCCCCTCAGTCTTGGGTGGGCTAAAGGAACGATACTCTGCCGTTGTTGTGTGAACCAAACAAAGAAGAACAGACTTAAGAGAGATGAGTACACATTAGTACCATTTCTGTCAGCATTGTGAGCATAGAAACTGTCATGATGAGAAAGTGAATTAGCATAGCAAGAGACAAAATTAACAGCATAGCTGATAAGTGTTATATCCTTAATTAACAGCACAGCTGATATAATTTTTTTGTTCCTATAATTGGAAAACTTGTTGTAAAATATTTATATATATATAAAATAAATATTTGTAAATCACACGTAAACTTACAATTCCATTACATCCCATTTTTTTCAACATTCACCCTTCAGCACAAGAGTAGATAGTGTATATACTAAATAAATACTTAGGAAATTGTATTTGAAGCCTTGTCAATTTTATCATTGTTAAGCAAAATCTGTTTCCTTGTTTTTTTAATATCACAGTTAGTTACACAGCGGAGGTGGCGCTTTATGTCGGTCTCCTCTCTACTATTGTTTCGAGATCAGATCATTCACAGCCGTAACTAATTTGTGATACCAGTTGTCCTCTCAGACACTGGGACTTCACCATTTTCTGCAGAAATTCTATTTCTGTAATTGTCAGTACTATACCGATCCAAGAGCCAAATAAAACCTCTCGCCACATCTGCTCTTTGGATAAAACAAAGGTGGTTTTCTCTTGCCTTCCGTCTGTTTCTCTGCAGCTTGTAAAACTGTCTTACCCATGTAATACGCCAAAAGTGTTCCCACGCCAGATCTGTGCCGAGCTTTCAGATTTTACAAGAGCATTTTCTTTCGCACATCAAAGTGTGTATCATCTTACAAGCCAGACACATAACAGTAAACTTCCCCTATTTTTTCATGATCCATAAAATTGAATATATGTAAATATATATCTTCCCCCCCCCCCCCTTTTTTTTTTCCCAAAAAAAGAGTCTCAAGGGGAGCTCATTTGCACATCCATTGCTTATGTCCCTTGCCTAGGAGCACTAAGTCGCGTTCTCTGCTGAAAAAGGGGGGGGGGGGGGGGCTGCAATTGTTTGAGAAGTTATAGAGCCCCGCCTTGTCAATGGTGGTCGTACTTGATCCTTAGGGGCGTGTTGGACAGGTAACTGCAATAGGAACGAACGAACGAGCTTTATTTTCAAGGAGTTGAGAATTGGGCACGCAGGCCCGTCTGACATTCTGCCCTTCCTTTCTCTCGTCTTTTATACTGGTTTCATTTATTCTCACATACATTTTACACAGAAGCCAGAAGATGGTACCGTCTGTGTTATGTGACAAGTTTTAGAAGGTAATAACCATCAGAAGTCTTCATACCTGAAACAAAAACACAGACAAGTCTTGTTTTTAATTAAGCACTCCCCAGGGGGCACTCATACACTCATATCCGCGTACCTTCTAGCACACAAACACACTCATAAACATTATTCTGGACCAGAAGAGCGCCCCTGTCCTGACCATATAAATCATATTTTCCCGACTTATACGTGACCTGATTCCATGACGAAGATGTACAATGGCAGTGCGGTTGTTTTGAACAGATAAAAGAACACGTTTACTTGCTGTAGACGTGAGTTCAGATAATTAGCTTCATTGGCTTTTTTTTTTTTTTTTTTTTAGAGATCGCAATATTTATTTTTAAAACATAAGTCCGACTACCAATGTCTAAATGATGTCCAGTTTTCGAGAAAAAAAAAAGTACTGAAAGAAAGACAATCAAAAATAGACTGGAACGGGGTCATTATGTCCCGTTCATAGATCCGACCTTTGGATGGACATCCAATAAGTATAATTGCATTTTATGTTGTAAATTGAAGTGTATTAAGAGCTGTGCACGATTATTGAAGACGTCGGGTTTTCCCGATAGCGGGTTCCTTCAATTATCGGTTGCGCAAGCTTTATAAAAGAAGTAAAATGCGTTGGTAATTAAGGATGACGTCAGAGTGAAAGTGTGACGTCAGTGGGAGACTGTACGTTGCTCGGGACTGTGGAAGGACAAGGTGTCCGTATTGATGTGTTCATCATTCGTGTTATCCACGATTTGTGTGATTTCGAGGCAGGTTGGCCTCTCAGGTATCCGTGAGGATAAATAGTTAAATTACCGGCAGTGATATTATATCTGCAGTTTACATTAGACCATGCCCGACAATGGAAATATAGACAGTATAAATGACATGAGTCATAACAGAAGATGCCGGACTTGTGATGTCAGAAAGTGAAACCTGAAATGATCTGTGCACAGTTTGTTCTGTTCCATTTTATTATGTGGATTAAACCTTGGATAGTCCTGGCCTGGTTTATTCCTTCAATCCATGTTGTGTGAATCCGTACGTCAGTCTATCCTGGGAGAACTAGAAAATATAAACTGTCATGGCTACACAAGCGTCCGACTGGCAGAATGGTCAAAGCACTTGCCTCTCGTAGCTAATTTACCGGATTCTGGGTTAGAAGCATGGTAGCGATACACTCCAGTCTACCCTGCTTTAAATGGGTACCGTTCTCTGCTGTTGAGTCAGGGAAGGCAAAGGCAGCGAAGAAGGGAACTGTTCACCCCCTTCGTAAAGCTGGGCCTAATAGAGTACCGTCTCTAATAACTCACTCCCCTACCCCAGGTTTGCTGTTACCTTTACCTAATACTACACAACGCATGCCCCAGCATCAACCTCATACACCAATCACACAGTCTGTCATACAATCAATAACATACATCAATAGACTATAGACAACATTTACAAATCTTCTGAATTGTGTCTTGATTACTTCCTTTGGTCCTAAGTTGGGCCAAAAGTGATTTCCCTTTAGAGATATTACATCAACGAAATGTTAATTTGAGCGAAGAAATAAATGAAGCGAAGAAATAAAAGAAGAAGAAGAAGACGAACTCTTTGGCATCCAGCATTTAAAAGTTAAGGACTGTAAGCTCTTATAGCTAGTATTATGCAGTCCTGAAAAGGACTTCTAGCTGCGCCATGCTGTTCAAGATTGTGCAGTTTATATGTAGTTGAAACCAACTTCCAGTTATCTTCACAGGGTTTGGAGTACCAAGATTACGAAATACGCAGGTATTTCAAAATCAATTAGTAACATTAATATTAAATACTACAGCAATTTACATAACACCAAAATACCTGTAACTCAACGATTAATGTAAGTTTAACATACCCTTCGACACAGTATGACGGATCTGAGCTTATCACTTATGTATGTCTGATCACAACCAGGTCTGCTTTGCTCTTCTCAGCTATGGGCTGTGGTTATGTGGCTTGGACAAGCGTGTGACAGTCCGGTGGACGTCTATTCAGCTATGAAATTTGAGAGTCCAGAATTGAATCTGAGCGGGCTTATATACCCAACCTAGATCTAACATTTTCCTTCTCGGAGGTCCTCGTTTGAGTTCACTTTTCTGCTAGTAGCTTTTTGGGGATTTCGAGGTTGCTGTGCTATTTTCAGACAAACTCCAGATTTCCTCGTCAATTACCCAAGAATATGATTTTCCACTGCTCTAATTACATGTATTTGTAGTTGCTGTTCAATTCCCCAAAATAATTACTTTTAATCATAATGTTATAGCAGAATTACTGGTGTGCGGTTCATAATTTACCATTAGTTAACGTGGCAATTCCAGAGTGTCTTGCGCATTTTGCTGTAGCTAGGATAATACCATAGCATGCAGTGGCGGCTCAAATGAGTCCTGGCTGGTGGGAGTATCTATAAATAATTTTGAAGTTGCATATGTTCATACGAGCAACACAACAAGAGTTTAAGATGACCTTATCATACACAACGAAAACATCACAGGTTATTAATCACCAAGGTTGCACTAACACGGCAAAACTATTTAAATGGTTTACGTCTGTAACGAGATTTTCTCCCCTTGCTCTGCAGCGATGGTCCAACAGTGGCCAAATTTCAGAGTATCTACTGAGGGTCTTCAAAGATATCTACATTTAGCTCAAGATTACTCGTGGCAGAGATGTGAATTGAAGAATAGTACTTCAATTCTAGGGAATCTCAGAAGAATTTAAGAAATCAAGTACTACGGCTCATAGGATCCAGGCCGTGTAAACTTTCTATCTTCCCTGACCTTCTGTGAGGGGTAAGAATTCTGCTCGTTCTGATGAGCTTCAACGGATTTAACTCAGTAAAATATTACTTTAATTGCTCGGTTATAGGCATTTAAAATGACTGAGACATACGGGTGCAATTCACTCAAAATGACTGAATCAACTATAAACTTGTATATATATACAAAACAAATTTAATACATAATTATAATTAACAATGTAAAATAAATAATTTGTGCGGTGAATTAATAATCTTCTTCAAAATTGTATCACTAGATAGGGGTTTTTGCAAATTTTTTTAAAGAAAAGAGTTCACTGGGCAGCTCTGAATGTGTACTTAGTGTCGGTTGGCTTCTGCTCCAGCCGATGTTTGTTCATTGCAGGTTATGCACTGGTTCTTCTCGTCACTGGTCAAGTCTGGTGGGCGCAACACATCCCTCGTAGTATCGTGGGGTAATTGCGAAGATGGTCCAGCGTCTTTTAAGACTCGTCTGCTGGTGGTGTCTAGCTTTGACTGAAGGCCACCTATACCACACACTTGTTCTAAACACTAGTACCACCAATTGGTACCACCGACCCAAATATCGTGGGAAATATACAGACTGACTTCTGGCTCAGAGAAATAGTTAAGGCAACTTGGTTAAGATGCCTCTTGCACGTGGGCTGGGATATTACTTTGCAAATAGAATCCCACTATGACTTAGTGTTCAGGTTCCTAGGATTGCGGGATTTCCTTATTAATAAGGTAGAATTTTCTAAAGAGTAAGTCTACAAGATGTTCAAAATACGTTGTTCGGTCTTTTAAAGTGGAATCCTAATCCTATTCCTTATTCTGGCTTGTCTGACTGTCTTCATGACGAGTTGAATTTATCAATGCCGCAAATTCAAAAGTCGCTAGATTATAAGGCAACATTCGGCTCACACATCCAAATTGCTACTATATGACAGGGCTGAAATCATAAATGTTGTATCTTAACATCTCAAATGCTAAACCAATAGTATTCAATTTGCGTATATTGTTAAGAGTATATCCCACTACCCTATCATGGAAAATTCCTGTGTGACACACCAAATGCGTTGTTTACAAATCACTTCCCACATACGGTATTCTCTCTTCCGTTTATTATCGATCATGTTTACACTCACGACTTCATAGATCCATCACATATAATCTCTTAAAAGATATATACCTTATCGTAATCAGTGCCTACAACAAGTGATTTAACTGGTCCAGCAAACACTTTCAAGCAACAACCTGGCCCAACAGGAAAAATTATCAATGATGAGACAATCGACTGTGCCCATCTCAAGGTTGCTTACTTATTAATCGGGCGCTGCCATGCTATTTGGTTGGAAATGTGTTACGACTAATACGTAAACTGCATTTCACTCCACATATTCAGGTGTCCATATGGGTTCAAACGAAAGACATTGATTATCATAATCAGCAAGGATGATCGATGAAATCCCGACATGTCAAGAATTAAAGGAAAGAAGTGTAAACAATGAATCGAAAATACCAAATATTGTCGGAGGTGGGACAAAAGAAAGTGAAGAGCACATAATGAATTACAAAACGGCACAGGAAAATGTGACGCTCTCAGAAGTCTACTTGAATATTTTCAATGAAAGCAGTGGTCAGGTTGAGGTTATTTGCATCGTCATAGAGGTTTTCCTGGATTGGTACTGGTGATGGTCATATGTGCTTTCTCTGTTCCTCATTTGTTGGGCATCTTTGAAGAAGATGTTCTGCAGTCATTTTATCAATGCCACATTTACACGCATCGATAGTTCCTATTTTTAGCTTTGAACAGATGGTATCTCAATCTGTTGTAGCTGGTGCGGAGTCTGAAGATTACATATTGTTCTCTTCTGTTGAGCTGGTAATATGCTTCATTTTGTGTGGCCTGGATGCTCTGCATCCCATTTGTGCCTGTATCTAATTTCATCTGATAAGAACTTTCTAACTACTCGAAAGCCTTCACACTGAAATATCAATTTGCCTTAAAGTTTTTCAAATTCGATTTTATTGTTGACACAAACATAACAATTAGGCTAATGTAATCCTAAATATTTTCATCTAATTTTTGTTTGAAAGTCATTGCGCTGAATTTTTTTTTTTTTTTTTTCAAAAATAAACTTCATTCATTGTAAACATGATAGCTGAATCACAGAGTTGTCTTATTAACATTAACTAAATAACAAGACTTCCGCGTCCTTAGTAACACTGACTTGATAATCAAGGAAAGACAACTTTAGTTATCTTGGGGATGAGCGAACATAAGTTCGCTGGAACAGAGTGCGCACGGGCATTTAAACATATTTTACCTAGCTTTGTGTTGGCTAGATTTATGGAACACAAACATTGTCAAACATTTATTTAGCATACTTGGGGATGGCACTCTGTTGATCCTCAAATTCAGTAAAGATCGGAAGACACTAAGCACGCGCAGGAAGTAGGTATGGGAAGAAGAGACGTGGTGGAGAGAGCCTGAGGAGAGCTCAGTGTAAAATAATATCGGTTATAATATAACTGCGGAGACTTGATAATGTCACTTTTAAAATATGAAAAATAGGTTTTCTTTTTTAAAGTTCTTGTTGGGATGGACCCCACCATCGCTTAAGAATGAGGCGCCACTGACAGCACGAATATTTTCATATTGTGATCGGTATTTTTTTTTTTTCACATCGGAAGAGTACAGTTCGATGAGAACAGAATCTAGACTCATCAGTTTCCAAACGTGTTATGTATTCTTCGAGACTAGGATTATGTCAGCGCTAGATGTATGGGGCGGGTCAGCCCTGGTCGGCCGATTTTCACCCGCGGAGGAAGCCTGGTAATTCCAGGGAACAAAGTGTGACGATTGATTATCCCAGCACCGACATAGAGAACAGAGCTGTGGAAGGGTCGGGAAGGATGGACGAGGTCACTGTCAATACTAGGGGTCGCGGCCAGTATGGGGGTTTCTGACGTAAAAGGCCGACTGCGGTTACCCCTCTGCCTGCACCTCAACTTGGCCCTGCATAAATCTACGTCTGGCTGCACATGCAATCCCGGCAGTTTGTAACGGGAGGTAAGAGATATATTATAGAAAGATTAATGATCTTTTATAGTGAGATCTAAATATAGAACATATTTTTTTTCCTTGGGCAGATATGTTAGGCGGTGAAGCGTGTACTGCCATATGTTATAAGATATAAATTTTCATTGTTATTTAATAGTAATTCTGTAGATATAGATAGCAAATAAATAAACGAAGGAGAACATTAGACAACAGAAAAGTAGCAGAAATGATAGCCGGGAATTGAACCAGGGATCATTCTAACTGCGTCATCGCCTCGCTGTGAGAGTATGTCGCCTAAGGACACAGAGTCCAGTAGGTAAAGGTAGTCCCATATCAGACACTGCTGTGGGGGAATGAAGTGTTCGAGACCAACACACAGTCAAGTAAGTACCCCAAAAATAGACAGAAGATAGGAAGTTCACATAATGTACCAGTTAGGATTTTCGAATAGTGAATTAATAACCTTAAAATGATTAATTAACTGTCCTTCTTGGCTATTTACGAAGCTTAAGTTGACTACTAAAGGTTACCCCTCTATCAGAATGCGTGAGCTAAAGCACTATACGAGGTAGCTTCAAAAAGTTCCCGGAATAGTCGACTCATGTTTGAATGAGTGATTATGTCATGGATATTATAGTTTTATAAGTTGGTAGTGACCTTGAGGAAACGACATGGCGGATGTAACCTTCACATGTACTCTCGAACAGAAGTTACAGAAGTTTGTGTGGTGTGCACGTAGCATCGTTGGAGTTGAACATGTCCTTGATTGAACAACGTACAAATGTCAAATTTTGTGTTTTGCTTGAGAAGTCACCCTTAGAGACAGTAACCTTGCTTAATAAAGCATATGGTGATACCGCAATGAAGAAATCGCAAGTTTTTGAGTGGCACAAGCTTTTCCGTTAGTGAAAATGCCCAGAAAAATGGAGAACAAAAAGTTGGGTTCTGCTGCATGACAATGCGCCAGCACATCGATCCCTACTGGTGAAGCAGTACCTCGCAACGCACAATGTGACTCTCCCTGGAACATCCTTCATATTCTCCGGACCTGGCACCGCCTGATTTTTTTCTTGTTCCCTCGCCTAAAATCGGCACTGAAAGGGCAGAGATTCAAGGATGCTGAGGACGTTATCACCAATGCGACAAAGCAGCTGAGAGAGGTGTCAAAGAATGGGTTCCGGGATTGTTACCAACAGCTGTATGGACGTTGGCAAAAGTGTGTAGTTGCCGAAGGGAACTATTTTGAAGGAAATGTAGTGTAAATAATTGTATTGTTACTTATTTCTATACAATACACATATTCCGGGAACTTTTTGAAGCTACCTCGTATGTCGTCTGCAGTGGTTATTTCTGTAACGATTTGATGAGGTTGCCATGTCTTTGTATCTTGTTCTTCGTTTGTCCTGAAAAGGACGTTGGTTGCGTTGTGTCCGTTTACAGCGAAGCTGCGATATTTGCGCCTTTCGGCTGACACATCCGACTTCGGCACGGCATTTTTTAGGACCGGGTTTGCCTTCCCTCTTCGATCCTTACTCTCTCAGCCAGACTGCAGTGATGCAGCCTGTTTCCACGACCACCACTTGGAGGTGGAGTAGGGTCTTGGTCAGCTCTGGTTCGCTGACCCTGACGCAAGCAGTCAAGTTATGGGTCGCTTACTGTATTCCTCACTTTTGATGCTCTTAGGTCACTTGTCCTTGTATGTCCTCACATGAGTCGTCTCTTACCAGTGGGCGAGGGAACAACGATCTTATTCTTTCTTAAATTCCTCAAAAATTTTCGGAAACCACGGGGGCTATTGTTAAGCTTAAAGATCAAGGTAGTCCCATAACATATAATGCCGTAGTGGAGTGACGTGTTAGAGACTTCACTATACTAGGTCCAGTATCGAGAGATGTGGTGACCAGTTCCTTCCTCGCTGCCTTTTCCTTCCCTAACTCAAAATTTAATGTAGGCCCTATGCTTAAAATATGTTAGGAACTACACACACACACACACACACAGAAACACACCAGTGGTTTAAAACAAAATACCATTCACTGACACTTAATAGACAAACACTGAAAGTGAACCGAGAAATTGAGTGAGGCGATAATGACAGAGAGAAGAAGGAGCAGGAGTGACACGAAACTTAATAAAGAAGTGACAGATGAGTTACGACAGGAAAGCAGACACCACAGAAGAGACATCTCGTCCCAAAAACTGACACACAAAAATGGAACATCATCACCATAAATTTATGGGCTATTTGGGAAAACCATTGCTAACGACCAAGAAAGGATTAGGTACGTCGTTTTGGGGGGAAACTTTCGGAGACAGTAGGAGGGGAGAGAGGTATCATATTTGTGTTTTCTCCTCTTTGCATGCGCCGGAATAAAGTGAGAATGAGAAGAGGACATGGGATGCGTGCGTGAGCCAGGAAAGACTGTCACACATGCGACCATGCAAGATGAAAATGATAGTGCCAGCTTCCGGAAGGACGATTCATCAACGCAAGCAGAAACATTAAATTGCAACAGACTTCTTAATAACTGAATGAATGGAATTTTGTTCGAGTTTAATAAACAGCACTTGTGATCAGGTTTCTTAGTTTTCGCTGAGACAATTAGTTATCTTGTATTCTTTCCGACGTTCAGATGCGACAGGCAGCAAATATGCATTTATTGCTTTCGGTCCTTAAAGTAATTCCATTTTGTATTACCACACTGCTCAGTATTGTAAAAAAGTGACGGTAGTCCCATAAAAGATACTACCGTAGAGGAGAGAAGTGTTACAAACTTTACTCTATTTGACGCTGTAATATTATCCACGGGTTACCTCAGTGTGAGTCCTATCCATCGCCATCGTCTTTTCACATATCTTGTTCCACTGATACTTGTCTGGTTCTTGTTATCAGTTCCACATTACTGATCACGTCATACCATTTTAATCCTTCTATTCTACGAAAGCCCCCATTTATAACAGTCTGTAGCTTTTTTGGTTGTTGACTGTACTGTTCTCTATGTTTCAGAGTCGTACAATAGGACTGGCGACATTTGAGACGAAGATTCAAATTTTTGTGTTGGGCTTGATTTCTCTTGATTTCCTTATATTTGCCTTTATTTGTGTACTTTTCAAAGAATTTTTAAGAATGTTTAATTTGCTAACACTAGCTTTACAATGGTTTTGTTTATTTAGAACCACCTACCGACATTAGCAAAGGGAATAAATATTTTCAAACCGTCAAATAAAACATGTGAGAACATTTCCCACGACGAGAAGATAAGAAATAAATAAATACTCCTGTGATAATAGAAAACGTTATACAGTGCAAACCGCTTAAGGCGATCTCGGATGTGGCGAATTTCTGTTGTGAAGAACAATTTGTTTATCCCCGGCAATTTTTCTTCTTTGTCTTTGTAAAAAATGTCCGGTTAAGCGGAATCCGTTTATCACGAATTTTCGGATATGCCGAACGATTAAACGTGTCCCGACTATATAATTTGATCTGCTTAAGGCGAACTTTTTTTCAAATACAGTACCTGGACATTTGTACAACTTTTCGGCTATTTTCGGAAATTGCGCGCTTCGTCAGTGTTAGAATTTGAGTTATTTCCCCTCTAAAAATGGCTGGAAAGTTTAAATCCATATCTTTGAAAAGAAAGATTGAGCTAGTACAAGAATTGGAAAATAGTGGCAAAAAGAAAATGGAAATAGCAAAGGAATTCGACATTCCAAAATCAACGCTTTCAGGAATCATAAAAAATAAGGATCGGTACAGAAAAATGTTTTATGGTGGACAAGTTGATTGTCACAGAATGAAGAACCAAAAAGCGACGTGTGATGTGGTTGACACGGCACTCCTAAAATGGTTCACCATGGCGAGATCAGCAAATGTTCCTGTAAATGGACCTATATTAACTGCAAAGGCAGAAGAGTTAGCACTTCTGGAAGGTCGGACTGGCTGGAAATGTAGTCCTGGCTGGTTGGGTTGTTTTAAAAAACGGCACATTACTTACAAAGCCGCGGTACCATAGTGGTTAGTGCACTGGCTTCCTAGCGCAGTAGTCTATGGTTCGATCCCCAGATGAGGTGGGAATTTTTTAGGTTACAAACGGCTCCTGGGTTGACCCAGCCCCAAATGGGTACCAATGTTATGAGAGCTTCTCTTCGCTCAAAAAGAGATGGCGCCGTAGGGTCACGGTGCGATCTGCAGCATCATCCTCCTAGATTGCTGAATTTATGTACATTGTCTTCATGTCTCTCTTGCACACATCTCTTAACCTAAGCTGCGGTTGCCCAGCTGTTCTTTTGCCATCTGCCTGTTGTCCTTAGAAGATATCTTTAGGGACGCGACTATCTTCCATGCGGTAAACGTGACCAAGCCAGCGTAGTCTGTGCTGTCTAAGCAGTGTATACATGCTTTGATGTTCAGCACGTGACAGCACCTCGACAATTGTCATTTTGTCCTTCCATGAAATAATAAGGATCTGGCGTATTGAGCCTTTTTTCTTGTTTAGCTTAACTCATAGACTGGAGCGTGATGCTATCTGGTTTCCATCCAGGTTCCTTTGCTTGGAGAAGCTAGTACTCTTACAACACTGCCAAACTAACGCTCATCAAAGACCCAATCAACTCGTACTCCTCAGAATGTGTCTCGATGCAGGAAAGAGACATAATAGACATCTCGGCCAGTGGAACATCTGTCGTCCCTCCGTCCAAAAAAATGTTTCCGCTAGTCAAGTCTACAACTATGGATTATAGATCTAGCTCGATCTATCATCAAAAGAAGACAGAGGCCATGATATTCAATGTGGGCAATCTTGAGCCCATAACAATAAGGAACCAGAAGCTGGAACATACAGACACATTTGCATACCTAGGATGCATAGTAACACCAGACGGCGGAGCACGTTATGACGGACGGTTTTCGTATATTATTTTTCCTTGGTTTAATGGTTTTGGTATTTCCTTCTCTCTATTACCGTTTCCCTAAGGTTTTTCTCTATCACGGTAATTTCAAGTATTTTGCCTTTCCCACGCAGGTAATTTAGCATTCGAGTCAGTGCGCGGTACCTTGCTCAGGCTACCTGGACAAAACTCAATTTATAGGTGTGAGGAGAAAGATATTGGACTTCCAGCGTTAGTCGTGTAAGATCAGACTCAATTATGTGTATTAAGTTTCTTGTTCAGGGAATGATGGAACATCTCATTTTTTGTAGCAGACATGAAGACACCAGAGACCACCCCTTCCATCTAACAGAAACCACATAAAAATACAGTTCATACAATATTCCAGCACTCTCAGCTACTGCCTCCGATGAGCTCCATGTCACCAGTGCGAAAGTCAGAGTAGCTATAAAATCAGTTTTGTAAGCTTTGGCCATAGCAAATTCTAAAATACTATTTAATTACCTAGTGCATTCCTAGCTTAAAATTTTTAGCAAGAGAAGTACAAATTCTGAAAGCTTCTTCAGGAAGACATAACTATAGAAAGGCCACCTCTGGTAAAGCCGACCAGAAAACAAGTTCTGGAATGTTCTGAGCTCAACAAAGGGGTGAGTCATGTAATTTGTATACATTTTGTGTATATTAATGATGATACGTATTTCAGGTGACGAAATTTATATTGTGACCTTTGCCTTATGTCTATGTCGTTTTGACCTTGTATATTTATGTATAGGTTTTCTGACAATATGAATCCCACAAAGCTATTGTGCAACAATTTTCCATTGCGCCAGAAACTGCCAGACGGTTTTTTTTAATGTCCTAACATTTGACGGACAGTATATGGGGTAAAACTGATAAAAGTAATGCGCCCACTAAACTCTGAGACAGCAGTAATCACTGACGGGGGACGAGACATATCTCTGATTTATAGTTAAATTTCTAACCGGTTCCCGGTTATCTTTATTTTATTTACAGTGTCTGTTGGCATCAGAAGCTGGTGTTCTTAGCACACTGTCAAGGAAGGCAAACACAGTGTCCCGATAGTCCATCGTGGAAACAGAGTGAGGGGTTTGGTAATACACTAAGAAAGGATCAGCCAAGCACAGATAAGTCCTAAGGGACTGAAAATCAATACACGGCTATTTGTATTTTGATTTCAATGCAAAGTTTAACTCTACATAAGACTTTGTAATTACATTTCTCTAAAAGTAAAAAAAATTATCACTCAACAATCCCTGTCACGGATGTTCTAATTAAACGTAATATTTGGAGGAAACAAAAACTCATTAATACATTTGTATGATTTGATTTGTAACATGATCACTTGTCTGAATTTAAGTTATTACATTATCTCAAAGTGTTGAACACAAATCTTTGTAATAAAGGCTATTCATTATATTTATATAATATAACTGCAGAGTATTGTTCAATTCATACTTCAATGTTGTAACAAGTACGTAGTGACCAGTTATTATACACTCTTATTATTAGAACTTACTTCACCTATCCTTACATCTATACCTTATCATCCAGTATATTATAATTCTCAACTATACGTCAGGAAGGGGGCATCGTCGAGCCACAGTCTATCAGATATCATTGTCGGATCTGATCTATTTTGAATTTCAGTGGTCTCAGATAATTCAGGACAGCAGTGGCAGAGATAAAAATCTGGAGCAGACATCTATTCTTCGCTATCTGTACCATTCGCTTTCTCTAAGTTCTGCCCCCTAGTTTCTGCCAGGTATTTCTTACTCCTTTCACGAGCCTAAACTTCTATTTAGAGAAATTTTCCTGGAGAACTATTGAGTTATCTGTTATTATCTCCTATATTATCTACTACTTATAGAATACTAGTAATTCCTTATCTCACCTTCGCCACAATTAGTGAGCGAATCACAATGGATATTTAAACAGGCCACAATACCGCCACACAGGTAAAGACATCAACAGCAGAATGAATAAAGCGTGACCAGCCTTTGCTAGTCTAACAACATCTGGAAGTCTTCCCAGTACAGCACAAACACCAATTTAAGATTATGTGACAGCTGTGTTTTTTATGTGCTTCTCTATGGTGTATAATGCTGGAGAGTACCAGAGAAGGAAATATCGAAATTGTCCTCTTTCCATACAAACAAAGAATCGCCTGGTTGGTTTATAAGTGACGGGCCTGTGAACATAGAAATAAGCAGAGAGCGAAAGCAGAGGCATGTGAGTAATAAATGTGTTCACAAAAGGCATTACACAGCTGACTTCGAGTGCTCCATATCCTATCCTTTTTATAATAAAAGGTGTTTGCGGATGTGAGCATCTGATTGGCAGGTGCTCCATTCTATCCAGCTGAAAATTGGTACCTGACTCTGCCCTTAAGTTACAGAAGGCTGTTACGGGTTGCCTCCCCTTGCTCTGCAGTAGTGATCCAACAGTGGCCAAAACTTAGAGTATCTAATGTGGGTCTTCAAAGGTGTCTACCTTTGCCCAAGGTTACTCTTGGCAGAGTTGTAGATAGAAGGATAATGATGCTTCTACCTCGAGGGAGTGTTCACAAGATATTTCAGAAGTCAAGAACAATGCTGAATGAGACTTAGCACGTTAACTTTGTATTTGACCCGGCCGCCTTTTGTGAAGATGGATATAAATAATGTTGCTCGTTCAAGCCCCCAGCTGATTTAATTCAGCGAAATTCCTTTTATTAGCTCGATATAGATATGTATATATATTAATGAATATATACTAGAGGTTCTGGATCATACATATGCCTTTCTCTCTGTAATGGTTAATTCAATTATAAATTTGTCAAAATCAACATATACAAATTTAATGCTCAAATTACTTTGAAACAAATGTAAATAAATATGAAAAGGTAATTATGAGAAATTATGGTTCATCATAGATCTCGGTTTAGGAGATGAAAATATAGTCTTTTGATGTGGACTGCTAAACATATAACTTAGCTTCGAAATTGCTGAAATGTTGGTGCTGCTGGTTCCGTCACTTCATCTCTGTGGCAGGGGCACTTCTCCAAAGGATTCTGGAGGTAACCGCTTCTGGTCAAGGCAGGGATCTTCACCGCCCGTGGGATGTAGGTTTCAAGTGTTGATCTCAAACTACGAACCACATACAAGTACAGCTGGTAACGTAAGTAGAACCTCAAATGGTCTCTCCAATCCGTAAAATCAACTTTAGAGGGAATAAAAGAACACATTCCGCTGCTAACTATTTGCTTTCCTGATTTAGATCAGGTGGCTTTCCCCACTGTCCGTCACCGATTTATTTTTAGTCAGAATTTGTACTCTCCCTGAGTGTATATCATATAATTCAGGGGATGTGATAACGAAATCACCATTCTTTTAGTTAATGTAATGAAAAAAATTCAACTGGCCAGCGGCAAGTGGCTTGTGCCTGAAGGAATAAATTTAAACACACAAACAACTCATTACAAATGATAATATTCATATGATGTCATCATCATCCACTTCCTTTCTCCACTTGGAGTCTGTGATTACCTCTGCTTTTGGTTCTTCCGTGAGAACTAGCATGAAGCAATCACCAGCGCTTGCTGTGGGGGTTCATGAATGTACCCTTTTCCCATGCTGAGGTTGCCAGCCTCTTATGAATCTTTAACACGCATAGCTAGTATAAACCAGCAAAATTCAAAGTATAAAAATTTGAGCAACTCACCCTAGTAACTAGGCAAATCTTAGACGTCTTGCTCGGGTAAATAGTCTTGGCAACTTAACACAGATGCCTCGAACACATGTCTGGGATATTATTTCTTATTCTATAATTTCTCTGTGACTTGTGAGTAATTTCTGTAGGAGTCCGGTTCAGTATTAATATTGGCGATTTTTCTTTTCCAGCGGATAAAAGATGCTCTAATACGTTTTTCCGTTACTAAAGATTCAGAATTCTGACTATTTTTTCTGCGGCAAGGTCCTAAATGTCTACTTGTGACGATTTCTGGAATGCAGTGTCGTATGCTAGATGTTCTACGTTGTATCGTAGCTCTCTGCCCATGCTTCCTGCATGGCGTTCTGACAAGTCTTCCAATCGCGTGGTTGTTTATTGGCGCCTCAAATGTCAGCCGATACATTCAAAGTTCATATTATGAAAACTTTTCCTCATGTAGTATTTTGTATGACTCATGCGTTTGAAAATGTCAAACAGTCATCCTCCGTAAATGGAGTAGCTATATCCGACAAATGTAGTCAATGTTCACGTTACAACTTCTTACATTTTTCTTGTCGAGTCGGAAGTAATTATGCAATCTTAGCAAACACTTCGTGCTCGCATTTACCTGGAGTCAAGTGGTATTATCACGTTTTAGGGACTCAATTAATCTCTCAAGGATAAGCGATACGCTTGTATGGCCTTGTCATGTATCGAAGCGTGAAACGTGAACAATGACAGTAGTGAAAAAGAGGGTGCCAACAATAGAATAATGCACCTAATTCAGTACGCACCCAAATGTAGTTCAATACTGCCGGAGAGAAGAAGAGAGCGGACAAATTATGTCACAGAGGCAAAGGCAATGGGGGAAGGGAATTGGTCACCCCCATCTCTCGAAGCGGGGCCTACTATAGAGAAATCTCTAACACAATACTCCCGTACGGTAGTATCATCTATGGAATTACCTTTAACTTTATGTGGATGTGGAAAATTAACTGCTGTGATGACAGGGACATTAGATCTAATCTGTATGCACAAAGCGTTCTGACGCCAGATGTCGCCTTTGTGCAAACCTGATTACGTTGTCACGTCATCGGGCTTAAGGTCAGGAACCCTCTAGCTTGTGAAATTCTTTCAGACGGTGACTATTAAATAAATGAAGACTCAAAGACCAGAAAAATCAAGCGTACATGTAATGACTAGACTGTGTCGAGATACTATGGTTCTTAAATCCTTCTAGCCACCTAGAATAGTTTCCACGCAAAATGATAACAAGCCGGGGTGGTTGTTGACGTCTTTGAGACTTGAATGAGCTGTATGGCTAGGTGCTAAATTACATGCCAGAACTTCTATACTTCACCTTTGACTAATTGATGTTTTCAATCACATAGCCCAAATCAAAGGTGATACTTCTTAACTGTTTGATGAATACAAGTCTATCTAGATTACAGATCTTCTAGTCCCGAGTTTCTAAATCCACCCTGGTCTTGAAAGGGCGGGTTCAACTATGGAACAAAGAGGATTTTGTTTTTTTTAACTGTGGTTTTTTTTACTAATCCCTCACGTCAGCGACACGAAGATTTACTTCCTTCAAATAGACGGGTTCATCTTCAACACATGGAATTATGTCTTCTGCCGTTCTTGTGCATACAAGCGAGGCTGAACTGGGGATTAGAACACACTGGACCAGTAATGGAAGGAAATTGGTACGGCTCTTTTGGCCCAGTATCACGGGCTCAATCTCGCGAAGCCATTTGCCAGAACCAGGCCATCTCTGTGTCGATCTCCAGTTATCAGAATGCTTGAGTTGAAAATGCAAATACTGGCATTTATAGCAGGGCAATCGGTAACCGAACAGAAGCCGGCAAAGAATGACGCACATTTTAATATCTGAAACGGATAAAAATCAGACCTTTGTGTTTTTATTAGGGAAGAAATATTTCGTGTTTCATAACTTCAAGTGTGCATTAAAAATGGTTGCACGCGGCATTGTTTGCAGCATAAAGCTATTGGCTTTTTTAAAAAAAACCTCAAAAGATAACATCGCATGAGACCTGACTAGTACAAACATCATTTTACCTAATTCCCATATTCTTAAAATGTCTATGCTTTAAGCAGGGCACTAGTCAAGTTTTTTTAGCGTTTCTTACCTTGCCCTACACAAAAACGGAATGGCAAGTAACATTTGACATAAAGGATGACACTAGACAACAGAAAAGAAAATATAAGTATAGCCTTACCGGGAATCGAACCTAGGACCAACCAAACGGTGCCATCGCCTTGCTGTGACAGTACATAGTGAAAGGACGCTCAGCCAATTTTGCACCCCAAAAAAAAGTGCATTATTGGCTGTCATTCTCACGACACTCACACAACTATGGTATATAGGACCCGTGGACGACCCAGACAGTTTAAAGACGCAATCAGTAATATAACTTTCCTATCAACAAGTATAGACCAAATAAAGGCCGAAAGGGACGGTCAAAAAGTAATGCCTCGTAATTTTTAATTTCATTAAATAGGCAAGAAAACAGATACAATTCACATTGAAATGTAGCCCCAAGTCTGAACTTCAAAAATTTATTTCTCAATGTAGTCTCCGTTATTTGTTACAGTTTTTGTCCATCTTCTCACAAGGGCATGTATCCCCGCACGGTAAAAATGTGTGTCCTTTTTCCTAAACAACTGGCGTACGGCGCGTTTAAGGGTCTCGGTGTCCTCAAAGTGATGTCCGCGAAGATCTTCTTTCAGTGGTCCAAACAGATGGAAGTCAGAAGGTGCAAGATCGGGACTGTAAGGGGGATGTGGTAATAATGTCCAGCCAAATTCTGCAATCGCATCAATGGTGCGTTTAGCGGTGTGTGGCGTGGCATTATCGTGCAACAGTAGTGCAGTTCTCTGATCTTTTAATGGGTAAAGTCCCCGAAGACGACCTCTAAGCTTCTTCAAAGTTTCAATGTAACGGTCTGCATTCACCGTGTTTCCCTGTTCCAAGAAGTCGAAAAGAATCACACCCTTCTCATCCCAAAACACGGAGGCCATAACTTTCCCTACAGATGGTGAACTTTTGAACTTCTTTCTTGTCGGCGATGTTGTGTCTGTCTGTCAACATTCTGGGTACCCACCGTGCACAAACTTTTGAATAACCCAGGTCTTTAATGATGTTCTGGACACTGCCTTTACTAATGGACAACATGGAAGAAAGTTCATCCAGTGTTACCCGACAGTCACCACGAATGATGCCATCAACTCGATAAATGTTGTGTGAAGTCACTGCGGTAGACGGACGGCCAGTCCGCTTTGCGTCAGCCATTGAGGATTGACCTACTTCAGCTTCGTCACAACGATGTACCCAACGTCGGACAGTGCTAACATCCACTGTTGAATCTCCATAAATATTCTTCAAACGTTCGTGGGTGCGAATTGGGGTCTCGCCTTCAGCATTGAGGAATTCTTTGACATAACGTTGTTTTAACCGAACGTCTTTGGCAGCCATTTTTAAACTGTTACAGTGGTGCCACCTGTTACTGAAACAGGTTGGTAATGCTATACAGTGCAGAAGAGTGTTTGAGGAATCCTGCTAAATTTACAAATTGCACACCGATGCAGTATTTACATACATAAAAAATAGGAGGCATTACTTTTTGACCTTCCCTCGTACTTGTGTCCAGTAATGTGTAGTGGAAGACGAATAACACAGAATAGACGGGTACCGTAGGTTAAAGTCACGGATGGGTGAACTCTTAAATTAAATAATGGAGGAAACCTTGAGTCCTGTGAACAGTAAATAAATAAGTAAATAAATAAAGGTAATTACCAGGTACTCGTTGGACTCGTTATTTATTTATTGACTTATTTATTTACTGTTCACATGACTCAAGATTTCCTCCATTATTTATTCAAGTAACATTTGACAATGTTTATTTTTTTTTAAATAATTGTGTGGTTATGTGAATGTTGCAATTAAAACAAGAAATGGACTAACATATTTCGAACAATGTGAAAGAATTTTTTTTTTAATTATCGATACAGAGCACTGGGACAGCTAGAACAAATATGATCAAGAGATAATTATAATGTTTAGATAACTGGGAAGGACGGAACTAATGAATACTCCTAAAAGCAACGGAAGAAGAATTAAAGGATAATTTATTAACATGTTTGTTGTTATTATTATTATTATTCACAACGATGGTGGTGTGGATGGTGAAAAATGATGATGACAATGGTAGTAATTACATTTCTTGTACTTTGCATTTCCAGTCAGACTGGTACCACTGTTGGGTTATAACATGTATAACAGACTTTTGCTCGAGAACACACTGTGCTGATGTAGGGATGTTCAAGTGCTGGGGTACAGAGTTGTACACAAAAGTGTACAAGACTAAGCTCTTTGTATAACTTAAGACTTGTACAAGCTTTAGGTCTTTGAGAGAAAGTTAGATTTGTGTACAAGCTTTAAATTGTTTCAGTATTGAGTGCAAACTACACTACTAAACAGTTTTCTCAGTGTTTCAACAAAGACCAGACTAGTGTACATGCTTCAACGTGGTGAGTACAAATTAGACTACTAAAAGGTAAAAGGTAAAGGATCCCGTTCACGCTCATTGAGGCATATTGGGAATATGGTGTTAGGCCCATATTTTCTCGACCATCTGCGCACTAGGGGTGATGTAGTAAGCATCACGCCGGCCGCCTTAACTTTCCTAGAGTTGCTGGGTCGACCCCGGAGCCGTTTGCGGTCTAAAAAATCCCACTTCAACTGGGGATCGAACCATGGACCACCGAGTTAGGAAGCCAATGCATTAACCACTGCGCTATTGCGGCTCCAGACGACTAAGTGTTGCGTACATATTTTTTATATGTCGCACAGATTACAGTTGATACGATTACAAATGAAAATGTAACTATCTGTTTGATAAAAGGATATTTATTTATGAACTTACAACTTTTAAGAAAGGGGAATAACTCAGAATAGTAAATGTGTATTTTATTCTTTGAGTGATCGGTTCCTGTTTTGTTTCCGTGGATTGAACAAGCGGAGGAATCAAGATTTTATATTATAGCTGGAAACAGATTGTTCTCGCTTAAGGTTTTGCAGGAATATTGAAAGTCCGAATCTAGGTTTACTGTTTGTCTGTTTGAGACGATTCGGTCGTATATCATGTTATCTTTGTGTGTCTTGGCTGGATTATTTCTTCTTACACTCTGAGCGGATGAAGATAAGAGTGTGTTCTTCGGTTATGGAGTCTGGCGGGACGCCAATGTCGGGCGGTCCAAAGTTTTGTGATCTCAAGTTATCATGGGGAAAAAGATTGTGTCTTCTAGGACTGTTTTAGTCTATGTGTTCCCCAGTATTGTTTCTATTACGCCAGAAAAGTGTTTTTGTGCTTGCTATTGATTCTTGGCCAAGGTAAACGTACTTTTACTGACTTCGTTCCTAGGCTTACGATGGGTTATGTTTAGGCCTACATGAATCTACTTATGTTCAGATGTCAGAACGACATATCGTTTAGCAGCACTAAGAATGTTTCTACACAGCAATTATGAGGACAGATAATGCTGATATTGGTGGAAACTTTGATATCCTTATGAAGTGAATCTTTCTAGAAGTTTTGTCATCTCACCGTTGTGTGAGCGATGTTAAGGACCAAGGAAGCCATCTTGGAATCCGAATTATTGTCAATCATTCATCAGAGAACAGGGTTGTCCCTTACTACCCGATAATAGGAGCCGCGCTAGCGTAGTGGTTACAACACCGCTCTGGCGACCGGGCGATTCAGGATCAAACCCGGGCGACGGCATTTGAGGATTTTTCGTCGACCGGGAATTGGACTGGATTAACTCGAGACCTGGCGATGACATTTGAAGGAGTGTTGTCGACCAGGGATTGGCGGGTCCTGAGCCGACCCAGCTGCAATGGGTACCTCCGAAATCGGAGAGTATTTGCCTGAATGGCGAGGGACACCTGTCTCTGTACAAGTAAAAAGGGATACTCACGTAAAATCAATGTCAGGTTAGACATAGTAATAACCTGAGATTTCGCCTCGAGTATTAGCGGGCGTACGAAAAAAAAAAAAAAAAACTACCCGATAATGATCCAGAGATCACAGTTATGAAAGAAAGATCTATTATGGGAGATTTAGCATTTACTCCGAAGATATGTGCTGAATGCTATTTGAAAGAATCTACGCTAGAGTACAAGCTACACTCATGCTAAGAGAGATTCTGTACAAGAGTCACTATGAAAATTATGTATAAACTGACGTGATCTGTCAGTACAACCTGATATATATATATATTTAGATGTGGACTAACTATAGAACTCTGAATGCTTGTCTACAAATGTTCCAGTATGAGGTTATCCAGCATGTATGCTAACTTAAGATGATACACCATTGATCAACACCATGCTGTTTATGTCGTCATGTGTTCCTGTAACCATACACGTACTGTTCCAGTGTGCGTCTCATTAAATATTATAAAAAGAACACAGTAGTTCCAGTAATCCTTGACTTCTACATGTGAGAGTATGAATATATTGTTACCAAGTTGTCAACTCTTCAGAACCATTCTACCATTCGCGTACAATGTACTCTCACTTCAATGTTTACACTACCCTGTGTAGGTCGAGTTGACCTGTGTCTGTCTTCACGGTGACAGCACCTCTTTGAATACAACAGTACTACCAGCCATCATACTTTACAGTGAGGTTCTATACACCACACTCGATTCTTTACAGTTGTGGTGAAGTGGGATGTTATAAATATTTATTGGGGACTTAGTGTACTGACTGAGATCAGCTGTGAAGGTATCTATATCTATTAAGAGTAGTGTATTATAGATAACCTTACTTGCTACCACATATCTCTATATCTCAGTCAGAATTATTCTGGAATAGTGTGATGCTACGTTATGTGTCTAGGGTATGAGTATGGTGAAGTGTAAGTCACAACAACAGACAGATAAACAATTTAATTTAATCCACTACTCTTGACAACACTGTGACACTCACATACATATAACACTCTATGAGAATATCTTAAAGGAGTCACTGATAACTTTTCAAATAACAATATGTATTCATTGCTGCCATGAATGAATTTGTGTCCTGATTCATATACAAAGGAACCAGGAATCACAATCAATTTTAATTACAAGTTATGTACAGAATGTATCAATATGAATATTGTAGTGACATATATTATTAAAAATATCCTATGTGTGTCAGTTGTGTAGTAGTAATATGAGGTAATACTGGTTTTGTTTTGTTCAAGCTCTGTTGGTATTTGTCATCATGACTTCAATAGTTTGTCTTTAGGGACTAGTATTGGAGATGTTCTCAGTTCCTGATATTAAGACAATTAAATTCCCCTCTTAATGTTATTTTTACAAAGTCATTTCAAGATGAGGGGACATAATGTTGAGCTCAGCTGGCCAATTCGCTTATCTGGCGTGATGGCGGCAGGAAAGGACTCCTCTGCTCGAATTCTCCTCTGGGCTCTGGAGACACCTCACTGATAGCTAAAAAGACCAAGGAGTATGCTGTCCGACTCTGGATTCAGCAAAGCTCTGACCAGGTGCTGCTCAGTACCATCAAGACCACGGTCCCTGAAATCAAGAAGGATGTACCTTCTACTTCATAACTAACTTATACTCTCTTTTACACTGATCACAATACAGCACAAACATTGAGTTCAGAGCGTTAGGCCAACTGTCAGCTTCATTTGAAATACTTTATTCCAGTATTACCCTTCTTAATGGTTACTACGCCTCTGCACTTCCAGCATTATTTCTTTCTAGTCAATCATCCAGGTGTCAGTGTACTGTTTGGCCATTCCATGCCGTTTTACTTCTCTCCGACACCCTCTGTTCAGGCTGGAGCATTATAGGCTTTACCTCACGTTTGCCACTGAACTACACATATATATACAGGCATAAATCAACAATTCACATTCAATTTTCATTAAAAGATATTGAATGGTTCAAGCTTACCACAATTCATACGAATAAACACAGATACGTTGATTAGCAATGAATTCTGGCACAAACTGGCACAAATTCCCATCTGCTTATGTTCCAGGCTTTTATTTAGCAAAATATGAGCTGGCTTCAACGCACTGATGCTTTATCAAGCTTATTTAAACAAGTGGTTTCGAACTAACGCTCCCAAGTGTGTATATCAGCGAGACTGGCCAATGAGCCACGTTTCGACAAGTGTTTGAAAAAATGTTACCTTTCCCGTCTCCCCTAACAACCAAGATAGTATTTATAGCCCGACCAATCGTGGTTAGGCTTTCATTTGTTGCGCTCCAATCAATTTGGAGTTTACATGGTAGGCTATTTCTGTAACGTAAATTTTTTTCAAACACGTAAAAAAAAATCTTATGAGCAGAAATGATTTTATGCTGTCAGGCACCCCCACTATTTTATTTTGGGTATAATTTATTAATTCCTGGACTATTTGCGTAACGTTTTACATATTATTTGTCAGCAAGCCCTAAGGAACCCAAAAATACTAATTTAAAGGAGCTACGTGGCTGCGTTCAAAATATGCAATTTTCTACCTCCTGTTTCGAAGATGTGCTGTCTGGGTACTGTTATGTTTTCAACCGTAAACCCATCTAATGTTATCTTTTCTAATAAGAGTTTTTTATGATTTATAAACCTAACTCTGGGAAGGGTAATGTATTTTATCACTGTCCGTCTGAAAAAAAGTTAGTGCATGTAGTCTTACACGCGTGATGGCAGCATTTGTGTATCGCGCGAAGCGTGTTTAGTGTTCGGCTTTCTGCCTCTCCCTTCTCGCTATCCTTTAGTCCATCTGTTCGTTCGTTTTGGTAACGCAGTGTAGAAAAAGACATGAATGGAATTTAAAATTTAGGTCAACTTGCATATTTCAAGGTTTTTCTTAGAAAGGCAGCACATTTTATTGTGTGTTTGGGAAACGCGTGTATGTTACAGTAAGCTTTAATATCAACGTGAAAGCGTTACAATTTGCAGACGAAGCAGAAAACAAGGGGGATTTCGAGTACATTCTTTGTGACAGCACTGTTATTTTACCATTGCTCTTTCCTTTATTAAATGTATTTGTTAGGCTTTATATTTACCTAATAATTTATATATGTGGATTAGAATATTCCACGACACCTCCCCTCTTAAAACAGACATTATATGTCAGTCCTTTATTCTATATACACATAGAGAAATTTATTATTATTTCTGGGGTTTACGGTGATTCTCATCACACGGATGGCGGCTTAAAAAATCCGCTCCCAAATTGGTTTTTCCAGATATATACTCAATGCTAAAATTATATGGAGCCAGAAGTAAAGACCATCGGAGTAACCTAGAGTTCTCATGCTTAGCCTGTGCTAGAAACGATAAAGGTTTGTGGTCTGTTTGCAACTTAAATGCCTTCCCATATAGATAAATATTGAATTTCTTTATCGCCCATATTACTGCAAGACATTCCTTTTCGCTAGTTGAGTAGTTGATTTCAGCTTTATTCAACTTTCTGCTAGCATATGCCACTGGGCTTAATTCCCCATCCAATGCATCTGATTTCTGTAGTAGAGTTGCACCTAACCCAATATTACTTGCATCCGTCCTTACTATGAATTCTTGACTTAAGTCAGGTAATTTCAAAATGGGTTTACTTGTGAGCTTTTCCTTCAATTCTTGGTAAGTCATTTCACATTGTGGTGTCCATGTAATGCGATCTGGATGTCCTTTACGTGTCAATTCAGTTAACGGTGCACATATGGAATTAAAGTTTTTGATATACTTCTGGTAGAAACCACATAATGAGACAAAGGATCTCACGTCCTTCTTGGTTTGTGGTCTCGGGGCTTTCTGTAGTTTCTCTAAATTCTTTGGGTCAGGGGTCATGTTTCCCTGATAAACTGTGTGTCCCAAAAATTCCAATTCTTTACATCCAACGCAACATTTGGTTGGTCGGGCTGTTAAATTTGCCTCCCTAAGTCGATCAAACAGCATGTTCAGAGAGTCAATGTGTTCCTCAAATGTTTCTGTTGCTATAAGGATATCATCCATAAAATTTGTTATACAGGGATTATTCAGAGGATCCAATAATTTTCTCATCATTCTAGAGAAGACACTAGGCGCATTCTTCAATCCAAATGGCAATCTATTAAACTCATAGTGTCCTTCTGAGGTACTAAAAGCTAGGTATGGTCTAACCTCAGGCTTTACTGGAATCTGATAGTATCCTTTACTCAGATCCACTTTTGAGAAATATTTAGCTTTATTTAGTCTGGCAAACAGCTGATTTGTATCCGGCAATGGATCCACCTGTCCTTCTGTAATAGCATTCAGTCTCCTGTAATCTATACAGAGTCTATGTTCTCCAGAGGGCTTCCTTAAGAGTACAACACCGGAACTATACGAAGACTCACTGTGCGAAATAATTCCTTCCTTCAATAGATAGTCTATCTCTTCCTTCAAAGCTTTCTCCTTAGCAAACGGAATCGAATATGGTTTCATACAGACAGGTGTGGAGTCTATTAGTTTCATATCATATTCCAATAGGTTTGTATGCCCTGGTCGGTCTGTTAACACCTCTGCATGATTATTTAGAACCTGTTGCACTCTCTCTTTCTGAGTTTTCGTTAAATGTGTACTGATTTTCACCTGTGCTGCTGTCTCACAGGGGTGTAATGGATATTCAAATGATGAAAGTGGTTCCTTTTTCATCTCCATGGCGATGGACAAGGTCAACAAGTGTGTCTCTTCCTGATGTTCTCTTTCCAAATATTTCTTCAGGAGATTCACATGATAGATTTTTTCTTTCCCCTTCTTATCTATCTTATAATTTGTTCTAGACACCTTCTCTAGAACTGTATATGGACCCTGCCATCCAATTTGTAACTTATTCTGACTCCCAGGCAAAAGAAGCAGTACTTTCTCTCCCACAGCCAAATTTCTGTCTTTCGCCTTCCTGTTATAATAGGCAGCATGTTTCTTCCTGGCTTGTTTCAAATTTTCATTGGCAAGTTTCCAGCCAGTTTTTAACCGAGTGGTCAGCTCATTCACATATTGGTATGAAGATGTAATGTTTTCCTCTGCCTTTTCATCAGTCCACGTTCTTAACAAAGCTACATATGGACCTTTAATTGTGTGGACCTATTTGTCCATGCACCGGTATGGTCTCTTCCACTCGAAGCTTTATAGTGATGATTTTTCCTCCCAGAATTATCATTCACAAAACGACCGCTACCAATTTTTCTTTTGGGGCTTTCTCCCCACTTAAAATTCTTGATGAGAGATTTCCTCTCTACATCCTCTTCCTCCAGTTTGTTTAAGTCCGATTGAGGGATTTTCGGCTTATCCTGGGGTAAGACATCTTTTTGCACTCTCCGCATAGTGGCCATTGTAAAACAGTTAAGTGAAGCTTGTCCGTGAAAAGGGGCTTCCCATTCCATTTGGTCCACTTTATCAAATCTATTTTTCTTTTTATTATCAGGCCTAATTTTGCCCCGTGGCGTGTCCAGGTCCTGATCCATGTTCCCACTTGTGGGTGTTCCCTCATGTGCTATGCTACACCTTTCTACAAAATTCTCAATGTCCCATCTTGCTTTGGGCCAATAATAATTGTGAGCCACCTTTTGAATGATGGTACCTATCTTCTCATGGTCCCCATCTGGTTTCACATGTAGGCTCCTTATTAAGTCTGTCCTATATCTTTTTGGAAGAACCAGCTGTCCGTGACCTTTGGATCTAGCTCCAGTCTTCCTATACATCAACTTGTTTTTCATGTAAAAATCTCCCTTGCCTGGAGTTGTATGACAAGTTGACAATTTCCTGAAACAAGGCTTGAGTGTTTTATCCCCAGCCTGTGCCTTCCTCATCTCTTCTGGAGTGGTATCTAACATAATATCCTCCTCCTGTCTTGAGGTCGACCTGACCTGAAGGGTTGCCATATACACAGGTTTCCTTCTGCAACGGTCAGTGTCATGATTGTCCATCTTACACCACCTTTTTCCTTGGTTGAAAGATTTTCTTTCATCATATTTCCTTTCATCGAATTGTGGGAATTTATTTTTATTGTCATACCGTGGCCTATCAAATTGGTGCTTACCTTTATTTTGATCCCTAGGATCAAATTTATTAAAGTTCTGTGGTGCCCTAAAGTTATCCACTTGTTTCTTTTTATTACCTGTTACCTCTGCTTGAGCTGCTTGATACCTTTCAGCAACATTTAGCAACTCACCCAGCCTCTCTGCACCTTGTTCCATGAGAAACTTTCTCAGGTCTGGAGCCATGGACTCTCTTAATTGCTCTATAAGGACCATTTCCTTAAGATCTTGGGTTTTCCCCAGAGAAGTCCATTTCTCCAAGTATGTCTCTATTCGTGCAGAGAACTGGTGATAGGTTTCACCTGACAGTAGTTTAGCATTCCTAAATTTTTTCCTATAAAATTCTGCATTCTTTTCATACCTTAACAAAAGAGCCTGCTTTAGCATGTCATAATTTTCCTGATCACCTCTGCTCATTTTTGCAAAAACTTCATAAGCTGCCCCACGAAGTCCCTGAGATAACTTTAAGCTCCACCTTTCTCTCTCTAACCCATACGTGGTAGCTAATAGTTCATACCTATTTATATAGCTCTCAATATCATCGTCTTTCTCAACAAAATGATCTAAATGAAAATTCATAGCTGAGGTTGAGGCTCCTTGAGTAACCGTAGCATCAGAGGCAAAGGGACTGGCACCATTTTCAGGAGCATGGCCTTGAAACTCAAACTCCCTTAGTCGTAACTCATGTTCCCTTTGTAATCTTTTATCTTCTGCTTCCCTTTCTGCAGCTAATTTTCTTTCTTCTCTTTCTGCAGCTAATCTTCTTTCTCGGCTTCCCTTTCTGCAGCTAATCTTTTGTCTTCTCTTTCTGCTTCCAATTTCTTAGCCTCAGCCTCAATCTGCAACCTCTTAATTTCCCTTTCAGCCTCTAACTTTCTTTCGGCTTCAAACCTTCTTTCTTCGCGTTCAATAAATTTGTCACATTCCGTAGTGACATAGGCAACCATAACTTGCCCATCTAATCCTAACTCTTTTGCAGTCTGAACAGCAGCAGATCGAAATTTGGCCAGGTCCGCCATTGTCTATCAGGTAAATTTATACAATGTCTAACCAACAATTCATCTCTAAATATATCTAATGGACAACACAGGCACCGTGAGCTCAACCTTATTTAATTCCACCCAAGGATACCTTTTAATTCTTATATTCCCTGAAGTGAATTACCCCCAATATTTTTAATAGGGAAAGATTCAAAATCCCAAGAGCGAGACCCCAATATATGTGGTGAAGTGGGATGTTATAAATATTTATAGGGGACTTAGTGTACTGACTGAGATCAGCTGTGAAGGTATCTATATCTATTAAGAGTAGTGTATTATAGATAACCTTACTTGCTACCACATATCTATATATCTCAGTCAGAATTATTCTGGAATAGTGTGATGCTACGTTATGTGTCTAGGGTATGTGTATGATGAAGTGTAAGTCACAACAACAGACAGATAAACAATTTAATTTAATCCACTACTCTTGACAACACTGTGACACTCACATACATATAACACTCTATGAGAATATCTTAAAGGAGTCACTGATAACTTTTCAAATAACAATATGTATTCATTGCTGTCATAAATGTATATGTGTCCTGATTCAAATACAAAGGAACCAGGAATCACAATCAATTTTAATTACACGTTATGTACAGAATGTATTAATATGAATATTGTAGTGACATATATTATTAAAAATATCCTATGTATGTCAGTTGTGTAGTAGTAATATGAGGTAATACTGGTTTTGTTTTGTTCAAGCTCTGTTGGTATTTGTCATCATGACTTCAATAGTTTGTCTTTAGGGACTAGTATTGGAGATGTTCTCAGTTCCTGATATTAAGACAATTAAATTCCCCTCTTAATGTTATTTTTACAAAGTCATTTCAAGATGAGGGGACATAATGTTGAGCTCAGCTGGCCAATTCGCTTATCTGGCGTGATGGCGGCAGGAAAGGACTCCTCTGCTCGAATTCTCCTCTGGGCTCTGGAGACACCTCACTGATAGCTAAAAAGACCAAGGAGTATGCTGTCCGACTCTGGATTCAGCAAAGCTCTGACCAGGTGCTGCTCAGTACCATCAAGACCACGGTCCCTGAAATCAAGAAGGATGTACCTTCTACTTCATAACTAACTTATACTCTCTTTTACACTGATCACAATACAGCACAAACATTGAGTTCAGAGCCTTAGGCCAACTGTCAGCTTCATTTGAAATACTTTATTCCAGTATTACCCTTCTTAATGGTTACTACGCCTCTGCACTTCCAGCATTATTTCTGTCTAATCGATCATCCAGGTGTCAGTGTACTATTTGGCCATTCCATGCCGTTTTACTTCTCTCCGACACCCTCTGTTCAGGCTGGAGCATTATAGGCTTTACCTCACGTTTGCCACTGAACTACACATATATATACAGGCATAAATCAACAATTCACATTCAATTTTCATTAAAAGATATTGAATGGTTCAAGCTTACCACAATTCATACGAATAAACACAGATACGTTGATTAGCAATGAATTCTGGCACAAACTGGCACAAATTCCCATCTGCTTATCTTCCAGGCTTTTATTTAGCAAAATATAAGCTGGCTTCAACGCACTGATGCTTTATCAAGCTTATTTAAACAAGTGGTTTCGAACTAACGCTCCCAAGTGTGTATATCAGCGAGTCTGACCAATGAGCCCCGTTTCGACAAGTGTTTGAAAAAATGTTACCTTTCCCCGTCTCCCCTAACAACGAAAGATAGTATTTATAGCCCGACCAATCGTGGTTAGGCTTTCATTTGTTGCGCTCCAATCAATTGGGAGTTTACATGGTAGGCTATTTATGTAACGTAAGGTTTTTTCAAACACGTTATAAAAAAAAATTTATGAGCAGAAATGATTCCATGCTGTCAGGCATCCTCACTATTTTATTTTGGGTATAATTTATTAATTCCTGGACTATTTGCGTAACGTTTTACATATTATTTGTCAGCAAGCCCTAAGGAACCCAAATATACCAATTTGAAAGAGCTACGTGGCTGCGTTCAAAATATGTATTTTCTACCTCCTGTTTCGAAGATGTGCTGTCTGGGTACTGTTATGTTTTCAACCGTAAACCCATCTATTGTTATCTTTCCTAATAAGAGTTTTTTATGATTTTAAAACCTAACTCTGGGATGGTTAATATATTTTATCACTGTCCGTCTGAAAAAAAGTTAGTGCTTGTAGTCTTACACGCGTGATGGCAGCATTTGTGTATCGCGCGAAGCGTGTTTAGTGTTCGGCTTTCTGCCTCTCCCTTCCCGCTATCCTTTTGTCCATCTGTCTCGTTCGTTTTGGTAACGCAGTGTAGAAAAAGACATGAATGGAATTTAAAATTTAGGTCAACTTGCATTTTTCAAGGTTTTTCTTAGAAAGGCAGCACATTTTATTGTGTGTTTGGGAAACGCGTGTATGTTGCAGAAGGCCTTTAATATCAACGTGAAACGTTACAATTTGCTTACGCAGTAGAAAACAAGGGGATTTCGAGTACAGTCTTAGTGACAGCACTGTTATTTACCATTGCTCTTCTCTTTATTAATTTTATTTGTTAGGCTTCATATTTACCTAATAATTTATATATGTGGATTAGAATATTCCACGACAACAGTGGAGTCGCAAACAACAGAACTTTACAGTGGTATACTAGAGACTGTAGTAAGAGAAATATCTTTACACTAAGGGAACGGCTATATTTTGAGATTATAGACATTTTCAATATCTTGAGATATATCTCAGACTAGACTAGTGCAGAAGCTTCTAAGAGTTGATTGCAAACTAGATCGGTGCACAAACTTCTTAGAGTTGAATATAAACTAGACTGATATAAAAGATTGTAAATGTTGAGTTCAAGCTAATTTGCAAGCTTCAAAGTACTGAGTACAAACTAGACTAGTAGGGTAAGACTGGGTAATTGGCCCCTGTACTTTTTAATTTGGTAAAAATGGTAATAAAATAAAGGATTGTAGCCAACCTTTTCCGGAGAAATCATTTAATATACAAGTGAAATGCACACTATAACCAGGGTTTTAATCAAATTCAAGCTAATTATTTTAAAAATAAAATTACAAATTTCAAGATTTTTTGGATTGTGGGGTAATTGTACCCCTCGTTTAAAACATTGTCTCAACAGCAAATTCAAAATGACAACACGTCCAATTAAAATAATTTTAAGTACTACATTTAAATTAAAACATGTTAAAATGAAAAATGCAATGCAATTATGAATTTATTTACACACAAACCCGAATTCTAATTTAATAGCATTAGCTCCTTAGGTCGACATTTAAAACAATAAAAATCTGTCTTCCACACAAAGCTCTAAATATTTAATGTAACACCATTCATCACATCATTTCTGGGTCATTGGCCTCGGTTTTATTTATTTGTGTATGTAATTTTGAACCATTCTGGAATTTTTAAAATTAACATTGCATAATTATTTTTTTTTAATATAAAGTTTTGCCTCGTTTTGGCGAGGCGCGTCCCGTTCAACCTAGTCGGTTATATTAGGGCGCATGTCCAAATATAAAAGACCCTTAGGTCTGAGGTTTTCCATTATCATTGTATAAGCCTAGAGGGTTTTGACCCAAAAGGGTAATTTCCTATTACTCGTACCTTTTTGCTCCGCAGTGAATATGTGTAGTTAAGTGTTCTTTCGTAGCAGTTAGGGTTAGGTTTAGGGTTTGGGTTAGTGTTAACCCTAATCCTAACCCTAATACTAACCCTAAACCTAACCCTAACTCCTACGAAACTGGACATAACTACACATATTCACTGCGGAGCAAAAAGGTACGAGTAATAGGAAATTACCCCAAAAAGATATTTAAATGTGGAAAAATATAGTAGTTGTAATTTATTCTATTATTTTAAAAGTAAATATGGCATACTTCCGTTGAAGACCAAAATGCATGTTCAGTAATAGTCTGATAACACAAAGTCGCCCAAGCCGTATAAGACACAGGAAGTGAACTCTTGCAAGTGAAAAGGAAGGGCTAAAACTAAAATATACTCATGATGGGTTCCCGTTTGTGACCTGAATTTTATAGTCCAAAACTTAAAATGGGGCCAATTACCCCGTCTTACTCTATATATACTTCTTAGAGTCCTGGTAAAACTAAACAAGGGTACAACTTCTACGTGCTTAGTGCTAACTACACTAGAGTACAGCTTGTACGTGCTGAGCACAAACTAGACTAGGTTACAACTTCTAAATATTGAGTACAAACTACAATAGGGTGTAGCTTCTAACGCTGATCGTGCTGATTACAAACTAGACTGTGGTAGAGCTTCTAGGTGCTTTGTGCACAAGTTATACAAGAACGCAGCTTCGGATCTTGAACACAAGTTAAACTGCTATACAGTTTGTTCTACAAATTTACAAAACATAATAAACGTCCAGCCGTACATACAAAGGCACCAATTAACCATTTGCGGCTTACTTACAGCCATTTCAGGGGCCACTACACTGACAGCTATTTTCATCAGAGAAACTTTACACCCGTCTAGCCACTTTTCGTAAGCAAAAAGTCATAACATTAACCTAGCTTATAATAGACCACCAAGAATCAAAACCGTAGGCAGCAAAAATGAATAGTAACTTTCTTCTTCTTTGATCCTTAGCCGCCGACCGTCAAAGCAGTCAGTGGCCATCACGCCTAGTGACGTCTTGTAGGGCAACAACAAATTGATTCCACTTTGCTCGGTCGGCGGCCATCCTTCGTACAGTGCCCCAACTCTGGTTCATTCTTCGCATCTCAGCCTCCACAGTCCTCCGCCAGGTTGTTTTTGGTCGGCCTCTCTTTCGTTTGCCTTCAGGGGTCCAAAGCACGAATAGTAACTAGTAGTTGATTAAATGCTCTCCACAGTAATGGTCCACATCAGGCTTGACTATCGAAACCAAATGACGATAGAAGCCCTGAATAGTCAATACTCGAATATGAATAACTTGTGTCAACGATACTTCCCACAATGAACGGATGGCCAGAACTCATGTATTTGGTTACGGCGGAAGAATTATCGCAGCGGTACCGGAAGGGGAAATATAATGTATTCGTGTTCATTTCATTCATTTCGACAAGATTGCATTCCGACCTGTCACAGAGTGGAATTTATCACTCAGTATTGTCGCAGAGTGGAATCCACTGCCAGCTATATTGAGATGGTGCCGTGTAGCTCACGAATATCTCTATGAGATAAAGGCAAAGAAGGCCCACTGCTGCCTGACGTATGTTATAAGAGGAACGTATGAACTTTATTGTCAAAGGGCTAAGAATTGGGCGCGCAGGTCCGTCTAACATTCTGCCCTTCCTCTCTCTCTCTTTCATCTTGCACGCTGGATCCTTTCATCTCCACGTACTTTAACCATTAATTTTAAAGGCATGTAAAATTATAAGGGTAAATGTAACAGCATACATTTATAGTCCTGACACACACTCATGCGGTCAAACTGTCAACAATTTATCTGCAGTTTTACATGTATCGTCAATCATCAATATGAAAAAAAAAAAATTAAAATACATTCTCACTCATATCCGTACAGTATAGAAAGAAAACTTAGAAAAAATACTACTTTCTTACACACTTCTGTAGCAGAAGAAAGGGGGGGGGGGGGGGGAATCTTCCAGCGGTTAAATATTAAAAAATAAAAAGAGTAATGTCTGCTGCTTCCGCTTGACAGAGCAGTTAGAGCGCTGGTCTCTCGTAGCAAATGTGCTAGGTTCGAATGATGGTCCCGACACTCTCCAGTCTACCCAGCTGTAAATATGTACCTGACTTTAGTTAGGAAAGGAAAAAGCAGCGAGAAAGGAAACTGGTCACCCCCACCTCTCGATGTTAGACTTAGTATGGGGGAGTCTCTAACACTCCACTCTCCTACGGCAGTATATGTGATGGGACTACCTTTACCTGTATTTACCTGTATATCTGGTTATTCTCATATAGACCTCTCACCTCACGGTAGGAGGGGAACGACTAAGTAAGTAAGTATTCTCATATACATCTTCATATTTTAGTTCTCATATACATCTTCATATTTTAGTTCTCATATACATCTTCATATTTTAGTTCTCATATACATCTTCATATTTTAGTTCTCATATACATCTTCATATTTTAGTTCTCATATACATCTTCATATTTTAGTTCTCATATACATCTTCATATTTTAGTTCTCGTATACATCTTCATATTTTAGACAAATTAAAACGGTGGGACATTATTTGATAGGATAGCGTGAGTCAACTTGGTTTTAATATGTATGGTTCGTTTCTTATCGCTGAGTGTGGTATCGTGCAATTATCGGTGATAAGACGTACTGCTCTCTTATGCAGGGAGTGCAGTCTCTTATGTGGTGGAAGCAGGGCAACCAGGGCCGTAGATACACCGGCCCTTCCCCCCCCCCCCCCCCTCCTATCCCCCCTTAAGGTTTGGTGAAAAACATTTGTGGGGAAATTATACTGTACCAAACATGTTTTGTGCCGAATTTTTTTTATAACCCCCCTTATCAAGTCCTATCTACGGCCCTGAAGGCAACCATCCTATTGTGTAGAGCAATAATCTAAATGTGTCTGTATATGTGAGGAGACTAATATTAGGTTGGGCATGGGACTAGCAACCTCATCATATTAAAATTTGTTACAGAAACCACTGCTGCAAGATCACATGGATATTTTGGTGTAGGCATTTTGCGAGAGGGCCGGCTTTAGTGATTGCCTCATGCTCTGGGAGATGGGAGATGGGAAATAATGATGATTATGAGAAGGCTCAATACTGAGTACACACCAAGCCTAAACAGTTACGTCAGTATATAAACAAAGCGGAAAGAACGTCATTTTCGCAATGCTCTATGTTTAGTATTTTATGTAATAAAAATAAACAAGAGTTATTCCTTTATATAGGAATTCTCTTATCCCTCTCTGACTGGCGCTTTTATGTTACTTCTTTTCCCACTAAAACTGCAATCTTTTTCATGGCGCGTTTTTCGGACGGAGAACTGCATTTCGCACCTGTTGAATTAGTGTACAATTTTTTTTTCCATCCTTAATAATGGCAGATGTTTGATTCTGGACACAATTTCTTGAATTTTCCTCATTTGCATTTCTGGTGAGCATGAGTAAGTATCTCACATTCATATTTAGCCGTAGATAAATGAAGGGAGTTCGTTATATTTGTAGTAACTCGGTCGATTTAGTCGTTCAAGTCGATATTCCTTTAAATAATGATTTGGAAACGGAGTAAAGGTAAATTTTATTTTGAATTTTTTATTTTGTGATTTTTTAAAATAAGTACCACGGCAAGATTGTAAAATATATCGGTACCATTTCATAACATGTTGTAATAAAGCAGCTATTAATTAATTAGTCAAACTTTAGTTTATTGGCGGTTTTTTTTTTACTTCATCAGATGCCATGTTTGATGCATTGTTACATAGCTTCACTAGCAGTGCATCCAGATGAATGATCACATGAGAAGAAGTGTCGCCATGACGACATGCAGCAAAAACAGCACAATATAATTATCTCTCGTAAGGCTTTGGTGGGTCACTTACTCATTTTTCTCATAAAATTCATATTTGTGTGTATGTGTGTGTGTGTATATATATATATATATATATATATATATATATATATATATATATATATATATATATATATATATATATATATATATATATATATATATATACAAAAGAAAAAACCCCAAAAAACGAAACATATATATACTGTTCAAAAAAAGAAACGCCAAGCTACTGAAGGCACACACATAGCCATAATTTTGACATTCAATAACTTTTTTAATTTAATGAGTTAATTATTCAAATTGCACACAAGAATACTTTAGGGTTCAACCAATCAATTGACAGTTGTTTTGCATCTGGGTCACGGGAGTTTTTTTAGCGTACGGGCTTTCCCGTTAGAATGGTGTGTGGCCTCTTCTTGCATCGATCAGCGACTGGCATCTCCTGGGCATGGATGCGATCAGACGTCTAATGTGGGCCTGTGGGATGGCTGCCCACTCTTCCTGGAGTGCCTGGAACAGATCACGACGATTGGCTGGAGCAACGTCTCGGCGACAAACACGTCTATGCAGCTCATCCCACAGGTGCTCAATCGGACTCATGTCTGGAGACAGGGAAGGGTGAGAATGTTGTTGGCAGTCAGGAACTGCGTGGTCAACCGTGCACAATGGGGTCTGGCGTTGTCCTGTTGAAACACAGACCTTTGGGCAGCCAAAAGTGGAAGGACATGGGGTCGAAGAATTTCATTGACGTATCGTTGCGCATTCAAGCCTCCTTCAATGTGCACCAATTGACTCCTTCCGTTGTAACTGATCATTCCCCACACCACTGCACCTCCACCACCGTGCGGCGGAGCTTCATCAACGCAATTTTGGGCAAAACGTTCATTTCGCCTACGGTAGACCCTACGCCGTCTATCATGACGCTGCAACAAAAAGAAAGATTCGTCACTAAACCAGACACGTCTCCATTGATTGTCAGCTGCCCATGGACGATGCTGGTTGGCCAAAAGAAGTCGATTTTAGCGATGGCGGCGCGTAAGGACAGGTCCTCGGTGAGGTCGTTGTGCCCAAAGTCCAGCGTCATGCAGTCTATTCCCGACAGTTTGATCAGACACATGACGACCTGCAGGCAATGACTGGGCAGTTGAGGAAGCTGTTGTAAACCTGTCTCTGAGGTGACGAAGCCGAATAAAGCGATCCTCCGCTGCTGTTGTCACTCTGGGTCGTCCACTGCGATGCCGGTCTTCAACTGAGCCAGTGGCTTGGAACCGGTGCCAAAGTCGACTGATGGTACTCTGATGCACGTTTAGATGCCTGGCAACCTGACTTTGACTTTCGCCTGCATGCAGTCGGCCAATAGCAATGTTCCTTAAATTTATCGATAGAGACGCCATAAATGTCTGCTTGAAAATGAACTGAATTTTTTGTGTGTAGCGTTATCCTTTTATAGGGTTTCAGTTGCGTAGTCAGTGAATAGTGTTCACCCCAAATTTTGTTGCTTTCACGTGCGCGCAACATGAGCTGTGGTCAAAAATTGCGTCATAAACACTATTGACCACTGCGTTGTAACGATTACAAAAACGAACGCAATTCAGGTCAACACGTGCATTTGACACTGTAAAGAACATTTGAGGCTGGTTTTTATATACCCTAGCACCAAATTTTACTTACAAACTCATAAAAACGCGCCCTCGGATAGCTATGCGTTTCTTTTTTTGAACAGTATATATATATATATATGTTTTGTTTTTTGGGGGGGTTTTTTTCTTGTTTTTGTTATAAGTATATTTGACATAGGGCTTTCCCTTTGAAACAATCTGAAAAAAAAATAAAACCGTAATTTAAGACGCCAAGAACAGGGAGAGATCTACGTTATATTAATGTTTCTATATGCAGATATTGATTCACCCTAATATTGCCAAGGAAGTGCTAAGCACAGAGACCAGATCAACACGAAAATGGCTATCAGCATTTAAAAAAACATTACTGATGCGTGATGCCATATGATGATGGATGGCATCCGCATGTCTGGTTTTGTGTAGTGTGTAGATGTGTTCAGTCAAAACAATGTTCATGCAAAAATAACAGGGCAATCCACATAGGACGTCAGTAAACTCACGACGTATAAAGTCAATGAGTCTTGAAACAGCCGTTGACGTTTTTCTTCATTATTTATTGTGGACGCCACAGTGACATAATGTTTACGCAAATATGTAGGCACATCAAACAGTCATTATCACAGCAACATTCAATACAGCAATAGACGGTAGACAGCATTACAATGATGAGTCAGATGCATGTTATATTTCAAAGTGCTGTAAATGTAGTCAGGTGAAAAACTCCATCCTTTTCTATAACAGCCAGGAGATAACCAGATGTATGAGATCAGTTCACTCTCCTTAGTTTGACTTCAGCAAGACAGACACGTCTGCCGAAGTATAAATAATGTCCTCAAAAATATCCTCTAGATAATAAAGGTTTTCCAAACCTAGTTCATTTAACAAAGTAGCAAGTAATGGTCCTTGGTACCTGCATCAACCGATGCAGTACAATGCAGCGACATGTGAGCTGGGGAAAAACATCTCGTGACGACGACTTTCGGAGACAGGCTATGAATCGAAATCGCTCACGACCCAAAATCGATAGAGTTAATGAAAAAGTCAATTTACCTTGCTTTCATGAAATACACAGAAATATCACGCCTCCCGACATGTGGGAAAACACTAGAGGTATTATCTCGAATAAACGAAATATCCATTAAGAGGACTACACATCCCTGACAGAACAAAAAATAGCGGAGATCCCCTCTTCAACGAGGCATCTCTTTCGCCATTCCAAATCGCTCACTCCACTAGTGGTGGGCGGAAACCGATCGACCAAACAACAAGACAAGTCATGCGCAGTCCAGCGCAAAAATGACCACAGCTCAAAACTTAACTGCATTCGATACCAACGCGAGAAGACAAATGCTTACCGAGAAAAGTGACTATAAATTTCAAGCAGTTGTTGCCCTTGCGTTATAAAACAGATATTGAAATAAAACGATGTTGCGAGAATTTATCACGCAACATATCACCACCTCCTCCCGATAAAAAAAAATGTGGAACATATTTTTTTTTCAATATCAAAGAGCAAGCGATAAGCGGCTCAAAACGCACGAATTATGCGCTGATAATTAATTAAATTGCCAAACAATAGGCTAATTATAGAGTGTCTGGTGAGGATATACCTCAACAGAAAAATAAATATGTCTCAAAAAATATTCACATCGGGGAGGTGTCACCAACACACATCACGTTAGCATGTAAACACAATATACGTATGCAAGTTACTATAATCATCATTAAACAGCATACTCTAATATTGTCTTTAAAAATGGATGTACAAATCTGATAGGAAAATTTAAATAGTACATTCTTTGACATGTAATGACATAAGTACATAGTAAAGTTAAACTACATGACGATCCAGGACATATGCTCTGGTATTCCGAGGGTAAGTACACAATCTAGAACTCGTAAGGTAAGTCCTCAGCTCAACAATGACATTCTGAGAAAGTACAAGCAATATAATGCTAATTAATAACTAATATGCTTCATAAGGTACAATACATTATTAATAATTGTGGCTGTTTAGTAAACTAACGGCCCTTATATTAACTACTCAGTCCTCCTCTATCATCTTAAAAAACGAACAGAAGAAGATGACAACAAAGCACGATAGTGTGTACATATAAAGTAAGTACAGATGTGCTAATCTATTGTAGAAATATAGGTGTGTTATGACTCTGTAATATATGGAAATATAGGACAGAAGTATTAGTTGGAGTCATGTGGGCATCTAGACAAAATGTCAGCCATCACATTATCCGCACCACGGATAGCTCGTACCGTGAAGTGAAAAGGTTGAAGAGCTATAGCATATCGAGTGGATCTCGAACTCTTCAAATTCTTAGTCTGAATAGCTGTAAGAGCTTTCTGATCAGTCTCTAGAATGAAATGTGCGCCCAGGAGGAATCTTTGTAGCTTTAGAATTGACCAAACCATCGCTAACAACTCACGGTCTAAAACCGAGTAGTTCCTCTCTGCCGCATTTAGTTTTCTAGAAATGTACATAACAGGATGCAGAGTATTTGCATATTCTTGCATCAGTGCTGCTCCAATCCCAGTGGATGAAGCATCACTCCGAAGAACAAAAGTCCTATCAAGAGTAGGTAATCTTAAGATGGGAGGAGAAGAAAATATATTCTTGATTTGGTCTAGTGAAGATTGGCATTCTTCAGACCAACGGACCAGATTAGGCGAACCTTTCTTCAACAATGTTGAGAGAGGTGCCATGATCGAAGATAAATTTGGAATAAATCTCCCATAAAATTGAATTAAACCTAAGAGACTCCTAACTTGTTTCTTCGTTTTAGGAACAGAGATGTTCAGTATTTTGGAAGTATTGTGGTCTTCTGTCTTCAAGAGACCATGACCAACACGATGACCCAGGAAAGAGATTTCACCAAAACCAACAAAAGCTTTAGAAGGTTTTGCTGTCAAATTATTCTCACGTAGAGTGGACAGTAAGTCATATAACCCTAAATAGTGATCTTCCCAGGTATCACTGAAGAGACAGATGTCATCTAAGTATGCGATGACATCCGAACGATGTGACAGAATTCGACGCATCATGCGAACGAAAGTGGCAGGGGCGTTCATGAGACCAAAAGGCATAACATTCCATTGAAATAGACCCCTAGGTGTAGAAAAAGCAGTAAGAGGTTTGGCATGCTCTGCTAAAGGCACTTGCCAATAACCTTTAGACAAGTCAAGTTTAGTGAAGAATCTAGAATTAGAAAGTCTAATCAGTAGATCTTCTAACAAAGGCATCGGTTCAGCGTCGAACTTTGTGACCTGATTCAATTTGCGATAATCAACGCAAATTCGTATGTTCTTATCCTTCTTCCGGACAATAACCATGGAAGAAGAATATGGTGAAGTCGATGGTTCAATTATATTTAATTGAATCATTTCATCCAATTCCTTTTCCACTTGCGACTGAAAGTGTATAGGAATAGGATACGGCCTAACCCTAATTGGATTATTGTCGGTAAGAATTATGTCATGTTCTATGACATCTGTGTGTCCAGGAATGTCAGTGAGAACATCCTGAAATGTTTGTAACATCGACGAGACTTGTCGATGTTCGTCACCAGAAAGATTAGGAGAAACAGAAACGTTTTTCCAAGATTCCGTGGAATGTAATGGAACCACTGGAAGGGGAAGGTTGACATCAGAGAAGGTAGCTTCCTCATCCTGAATGACAGACAGGGATGAATAATGACCGTGAGGTGCAGGAGCATCATCCGTTGCCTGGAAAATAGGCAGCAAATAGTCCGGACGTTCGTGAAATTCCGAAAGCATGTTTATGTGGAAAGTTTTATGCTTTCCATCAATATCGACCACATAGTCAACATCGGAAATCCGAGAGACTATTGCATACGGACCTTTCCATGCAATAAGAAGTCTATTTTCCCTACTGGGGAGTAGGACGAATGCTTTGTCACCTGGACAAAGTTGTCGTAGACATCTATTCTTGTTAGCAAACTGCCTTGCCTTCTCTTTAGCAATTTCTGATGAAGCAGTTGCTAGCTTACATGCCTCAATGATCTTTTGTCTAAGAGCAATGACATACTCATATGAGGATTGAGTTTCATCGCTAATATCATCGGCAGTGATGAGATCGTGTAATAAAGACATAGGGCCGCGTGGACGCGCGCCAAAGACAAGTTCGAAGGGAGAAAATCCTGTGTGTTCATTAGGGACTTCTCTATAGGCAAAGAGAGCCGCGGGTAAAACCCTGTCCCAATCTTGAGGATGATCTTCAGTTATCTTACCAAGCAAAGTCTTGAGCGTTCTATTCAGACGCTCAACTAACCCATTAGACATAGGATGGTAGATACTACTGAGAGATCGTTCAATATGTAAGGTAGACATTACCTGTGACATAGTGTCAGATATGAGTTGAGTGCCATGGTCTGACAATATTTCTCTGGGGAACCCCAAGCGAGAAAATATCAACCAAAGAGCATCTGCGATATCTGTAGTAGATATGCTCTTAAGAGGAATAGCCTCTGGCCAACGTGTGCACATATCGACACATGTAAGGATAAACTGATGTCCTCTGGCCGACTTGACCTTAAAAGGGCCAATAATATCTATGGCCATTTTCTGAAACGGCCGAATAGGAATGTCAGCAGCCTGGATAGGCGCAGCATGTCGTGGTCCTCTAGATTTGACCTCCTGACATACCTTGCATGATCGGCAGTAAATACGAATGTCCTTATTGACAAAAGGCCAAAAGAAAGCCGCAAGGACTCTCGACTTCGTACGGGCAAAACCCATATGTCCAGCACATTGCGAGTCATGAGCATGTTGTAATATTTGGACTCTCATGCTCTTGGGAACAAGAATTTGCGAATGTGCCGACGTAGTCGAATCTTGTACCATACGTACAAGTACGCCGTTTCTCATTGCAATCCAAGATTTTCTATTTGTATCCTGATTCGGATCACCTTTCTTCGCAAGAACGAAGAATTTTTTTAAAGAAGGATCTTCTTCTTGCAATTTTATGAAAGAGTCACGAGTGATTACTAAGTGACTATCTTGGCTATCAACTTCATTATCACTATTCAGTGAAGTTTCGGGTGTTTGTAGAGCTTGTGCTCTTGTAACTACTGCATTTGTAGCTTGCATGTTATTATCTTCCCAAGCAGCAATCTGCTGTGGGGTACACTCCCTAACTCCGTGAATACGACCAATAATAAGGTCCGCAATAGGATTAGGTAAGAG
>JAMPIV010022452.1:82500-257635 GCA_024509875.1 Oreohelix idahoensis | reverse complement strand
TATTATGACCATACTATTCGAACAGTCCTTACTTTAATTTAATTCTATCTTTCACTGTTAACATTGGACATTTTTATTTAGTTGAAAATAATAATATGTATAATATATTGATACCCCCCCCGCCCCCCCCCCCCCGCCCCCCCCCCCTCCATATACATGATGTGATTAATGTTAGATGATTATGATAAATAGTTAGTTGACTATGACCGCAACACGGTGTTCTACTCAGAACATCGTCGGCCATATGTCACAAATTGTGTTAAATTTTTTTGAAAAATTTTGTTAAGTCGGATAGGGATCTTGAAAAAAAAATCTATCGATTTTTTTTTTTCCCGGGTGTACAGGGAATTGTTACACCGGTATATGATATTAACGCCGTCTGCTAAAGGTTATCAGTCGTGCAATTGTAAAAGGTTAAGGCATTTAATATATTGCGATAGATGTTTCAATTATTGAACGCTCCACATACACTCATCGATTATGACGTGTATATAGTCGTTGTTTGGGGTATAAAGGGTTCGCGGTAAAAAACTAAGAGAAATCGCTACCCTTTGTTAGCATTTTTTTTTGATGGACCAGCGGTCAGTCTAGAACTCTATATGAGAGGGAAATTTATGGAGGTTAGTATTTAACTAGAATTCTCAGAAGGAGAAGAATAATCGTCAAATTCGTATGAAATATTCAGACTCGCAGTCTCACTGTCGGCAGGTAGCCATGTCTAGCTGCGCGTGCATATAGCTGTGATGTTCTGACGACAATACTGCATTGTATCCTTAAACGGACATTGACACGTAAACCAGCAGTCTACGTTATTGATTAATTTATGCATGACTTATAAGGACTTATGTTCTGTTCCTATTTGAAATGATCATCCTGTGTGTACATGTGATTAAATATTACGGACTCAATCTGAAGGAATTAATTACTTCATTAATGTTGCTGAGTTCGAGTTACATGAACTACTTCTTCATACCATGCTACTGAGTTGTATGAACACCTTCACCCTAATTCGCGTAATACTAAACAAAGCTCGATTAACAAGAGATCATAAAGTAACCTCTATCAGTGCATGACTCTTCAACCGGCAATAACTCAGAAACAGCCTTACTATGGGATTGGAAAAGGAAATGGGAGCCTTAAACTATCTCGGGTTGAGGGGAGTTTCATACGAGGTTTATTTAAAACTTCAAAAAGAAGACCAGGAAGATTTATGAAATTTAAAAACAAAGCTTTACTGGTCAGGTACGGAAAAAGAATTCTTGAATCTTATAGAAAGTAGATTCCGAATCTGCTAAGCTACTTCCTAGTAGGAAAATATCCCCAGTTTTTCTGCCTCAGATGAAAACATATTCTGACAAAATTGGATTATTAGCATAGGAAAATGTCAAGATATAAAAGAAATGGACCTGATGGAACAATGAGAGAATCCATGCCTTAAGAATGAGAAAATTTTTTATGGAGGCATAGGAGCAGAGAGATTGGAAGATATTTTAACCATGGTGAAAGAATATCAAGCAAGCCTCAGTCCAGAAAGTGTCAGGAAATAAGAAGAGCCAGAGTGAGAACTTCAAACCTTCACAAAAACTTTACCAAACTTGAACACAGGGGACAAATTCAACAAGAAACAAAAACACAGGAAACTGAATTAAAGACAAACCCTCTAGGATTAGAAAAGAAACTCTCAGAAAGGAAGGAAAGTGGTATAAATCTTGCCAAATGAGTAACACCAAATACTGCGGAATGCAGGACGGGAAAAACCCTCCTCATCACGCTGCTTGCCTTACAAACAGAGAACAAGGGAAGGAAGGACTGGCTGATGTCAGAAAGGACCTCATCATCCCCCTGTCTGTGAGGAAGTGACCTTGAATGGCACCCAAGTACTGTGCTTATATGATACAGGCTTGGAATTTGACTCAGTTGCTTGTGTCTTCTTGGTGAGTCCGGAACAGATTAACCACAGAACCAGTGGAAATCCTAGGGAACCACGTCAAGGGAGCAAGGAACCATGCCCACTGCCCTAGCCAGTATCAACTAAGATCTCGCTATGAGGAAGGAGAGAAATCAAAGCAGGCGTGATGGACACCCTATCTCCCATTTAATACGTGGGATGTAGATATGTCTTTCTCGGGAGAACCTATAAGACCCTTAGTGATGGGCCTCAGTCCAGACCAGGGCAAGCTCTAGAAAGGAGGAGGCCATTTATCATCAATACTCATCAGAAGAGATGAGAAAGGCTCAAACTGCTGACAGTACATTGAGCTAGCTTTGGCAAATTACCATAAAAGCCATAAACCCTCAGAGAAGGAGAACTTATATATGAAAAAAAATGGCCTATTTATATAGAAAAGCTGGAAACAGGACCTAAAAGGACATGGACAGCTTGTAGTGCAACAATCATACCCTGGGAGCCAGGTTAATGAAGCTTAGGACATGCTATACCCTTCAGTGGACATATGGGAATAGGGGCCACTGGACAACGGATAGCCTGTCACTACTTTTGGCCAGGGATCACAGAGGACATAAAGAGGTATGTGAGATCCTGTCCAGAATGCCAAAGAGTAGCTCCTAAACATAGGACTGCACCAGCAACACTGGGAGGAAAGGGCCATCATTGGGAATCGCCCTTCGAAAGTGTTGCCGTGGATATTGTTGGAACCCCTCAGTAGGACCACAGAGACGAACAAGCATATATCTTAACCTTGGTCGAATATTGCTCCTATGTGGGAAGAGGCCGTAAGAAATGTCAATCGATAGTATTCGGAAAACATGTAGGCAGAGGCAGGCACTGTAACAAATTTCACCGATTATGTTTCCCACATCAAATATTGCCTGACAATGGTTCTCAGTTTAGGGGAAAGCTAACACAAGAAGTATTCAGGTTATTTCAAGCTAGACATTATCACTGTAGCCCGTATCAACGCCCAAGGGAATGGTCAAGTAGAGCGGTTAAATGGCACGCTAATTTTCAATCCTTAGAAGTTGGCTTAGTGATGTGAAACCTGAAACTGGGGACACCAATACTTACCCTCAGCACTATTTGCCTATAGGGAAGTCCGCACAACCTCACAGGATTGGTCCAGGAGTTGTTGTTTTGGACGGACCAATCAAAGGTCAATGGAAGCATTGTTGCGGGACATGGACTGATGGAAAAAGCAGAACGAAAACCGTGAACTTCTTAATACCAATTACGTCAACGAGTTGACATCTGATTGAAAACAAGTTGGAAAAATGGCAAATGATTAACTTGCGACAGGCCAGGAGGGAAGCAGGATGCTTACTACAATAAAAACAGCAACAGATAGGGAACTTGGGTGGGAGAAAAAAGGTTCTGTTAATGTTGCCAGCAGCAATAATAAATTGCCAACTTGGAAGGCTGGGACCCTAATTCTATTGGGAAAAAACTTTCCCGGACCACCTATATTCAGATTTGGCAAGAAAGGAAAGGAGAAAGGTGTATCATGTACTTTTCTTTAAAAAGTAGTATGACAGGGACGGCATCAGAAGTTGCACATATCATGACCTGGCCATTGCACCAGAAAATCAGATGAACCAATTTCCTCCATGGAATTACCACCTCTAAACAACTACAGATAAGCTTTGCTTCATGTAATGTGATGTGAACATTAACTCTGAGCAGAGGAAAAAGGTTCAGGAGGTGTTAGATAATCCATGCTGATGTACCTCACAGATAAGCCGGGGGATGTTGTACTAATCGTTAGGAGTATGGACATGACGATTTAACTGACCCTACAACATTTTGTATTGCGGGACATTAACCCTATACCTTATGCTAAAGGACAGGCACTCAAGGATGAGATTGATTATCTCTTAAAGAGAAATTATTTTCAAAGTCTGAATATCCTACAAGCTCAAACAGTAGTGTACTAGGAAGCCTAGTGTGAACACAGGTCTATGCATGGATTATAGGAAACTAAATGCTATCACTGAATCTCAGGTAGACCCATTACCTGACACCAATCAGTTGTTTGCTACATTGAGTAAGGCTCGGTATTTTTCAAAAGTAGATCTAAGCAAGGGATACTACCAAATACCAGTGAACCAGAAGTTAGGAAACTGTTAGCCTTTAGTACACCGGATGGACATTACGAGTTCAATGTACTCCCATTTGGTTTAAAGAATGCTCCAAGTATCTTCACCAGAATGATGAGGAAAATGTTGGAACCATTACAAAATCCTCATATCACCAACTTCATGGATGATATTCTGATTGCTACCCACTACCTTCGCGGAACACGTTGTAGCATTCTCCAGTTGTTGGGATAGAGCTAGAGAGAAAACGGGATTGGACAGCCGATCCAAAACTAAGTGTCATATTGGATTTCAGACATTGGACTTTTTAGGTCACACTATTCTCAGGGCAAATTTCTCCCGAACCCAAAGAATGTAGAGGAAAATGAGGAAAAAGCACCCAAGACCACAAACTAAGGAAGGCTGTAAGATCCATTTGTGTCACTGTGCGGGTTTTATCAGAACATTAATATACCCCATTTTAACTCATTATGGCGCCGCCTTAAACGACTTAAACAAAAAAGGCAGCGGATATAACATACAATGGATGCGGAGTGTGAACATGCTTATACAGAGTTGAAAAATAAAGCTGACAAATAAACCTTATCCTTGCCCTTCCCGATCTCACACAGAATTTCGTACTAAGAACGGATGACTAGCAATGTAGCATCGGAGCAACATACTACAGCGGGAGGACACCCGCCCACATATGCTATTACCAGTAGCTTTTGCCAGTAGGAAGTTCAAATACAGCTGAAAGAAATTAATTCTACGTTGAAAGTGAATGCTCGCTTTTGGTCTGGGTCGATCAACAAATTCGCCCTTTTCTTTACGGGCAAAAAAAACACTTCATTGTGGAAAGTGATCACCAGCCTTTGATGTTTTTAGCAGTGTCTAAAAAAAATTAAATTTCACGACTTTTAAGGTCGGAGTTTAGTTCTCACCATATTCGTTCAATGTGTGATACATCCAGGGACGGGTCAATCTTGGACCGATTTTTTAAGTCGTATCCTTATCAAAAGGATATATAGAAAAACAGAAAAGTAAGGAGAAACTGCAGCATGAGTTACCCAAAAAGTTAACTGTGCATGCAATGTTTTACAAGAAGAGGGCCTGTAGCGAAATTTGGTTCCTCTTGCTTTGTTGTGAAAAAAAAAATGTGTAGCGGACTCCCACACACAAAACCAGCGCACAACAGGTCAGCGCAAGCGCGGCCGGTCTTTCTTTGAAGTTTGTAGGACAGCGGAAATAGTGAATTTCGGTTGAAGCCATACAGTATTATGAAGAATGAGGAATAGCTATATAGGAATGTATGACGCGGACTTTTAAAAGTTATGCATTTATGAAAAATTAAATTATTAATTACGGAGGGAAACGCCCGGTTGGAATAATATATTAAAAAATACAATATAACTCAAAATCCAAAGGAGATAGACTTGGAATTATATCAAAAGGATATTATTTCAATTTTAAATTGTTTTAAAAGATTATTTAATATTTTTCACTTCATATCATAGGCTAATAGTTTGAGAAATAATCCTTTAAAATTTATTACAATAACAAGCCTCACGGATTTGGATATAAATAACTGTATTTGGATATGAAAGCCTCATATGGGAAAAGGGAATGTTACTTAGGAAGGACGGAAGAATTTATAGTGTGTAGTGAACAGAAGAGAAAAATACGAGGTTCTGGAATAGCCCACAGATTGTTTCAAATAGCTTCAAAAACAGGAGGATGAAACTTATATCTTTGGGAATTTGGGGGAAGCTTATGCTCCCCATCTTCTCGACGCGTGCTTTCTCGTGGAGGAGCGCCGAAGAGAGGAACTGAAATTAATAAGGGACTGAGCGGCGCAGTGTAATAATTCACACCACTAAATCCAGTTGAAGGCCAGGAGTGTGAAAACAGGAAGGACAAGCCTCATGCAATGGATAAAGTTCTATTTTCCACGCTGAATGAAGGGCAGTTGGTAGGGTTAAGCCAATTACAGGCGCTCACGTGAATGCTGTATTAATGCCGTTGTGAGGTTTTTAGGAGCAAGGGTTATGAGCATTCATGATTAGTGAATTAAAGACTTTGTAGATAGGTGATCCTAGCTCAACTGAAAAATGCATCGAGAGGTCAACCACTCTTTCCAGCAACAACCTGAGGCCCCCGGAGTGAATAGGGCGGTGCTCTGACTAGTAAGGAAAGTCTTCGTTACTCCTGTGTGTCGGAGGAACCTCGTGCAGGACGTTGGTGTAGTACTTAGGATAAGTGGTGTATGTGTGATTGCCATGACAATACATATCCTGTGAAGCCCGTGCGTTATAATTATACGACCGTCTTTGATGGATTATTTCAATCTGAGAGGGGCTTAGGAAGAGTAATGGGGACCAAAATACTTGGGTCTTAAGTTTCAGGGCTGGTAGGGTAAAGCCAAGCCTGTCGGGGAGTGGTGGGTGGGGTTTGGGGTTCGGGTTTGTAATCTTGTATAATGGGGGTACATGCGGACCACTTCTCCCTTGTTGCAGGTCTTGATGTGTAGAGGGTATTTTGTTATGGGTTAAGGGGTACTCATTTTGATCTTGTGTATAATTTTAATGATTAAAATTTTGAGGTAATTTTTTAATTTAATTATTTATTTCACATAGGGTTTACGATAGGAGACTGTAGCAGATTATAATGTGAAGACTAAAGTCTATGGTCAAGCTCCTCAGAGTTTTGCACTGCGGTAACATCAAGTGGGATACTGTGTACTTCGGGGCACTGGAACTTCATTTACTTTTCTGGAGGAGAGGTTCTACTTATGCTATACCACTTTTTCATAATAGGAAAAAGTTTCGCTACATTGGGGCTCTTTCGCTTGATATTATTTTGTTCTTGAGCCACGATCTTGGTTATTCTTCTTTCTTGAGCAACCAATAGTTTGTAAAAATAATTTTTTGAAAAATTCTAAAACTTATTAGAATTTTTTCGTATAGTAGTTACCATTGAGTTACGAAGTAAATAGGAAAAACGCTCACGAGGTTTTACTCGGATTTGTCTTGTTCAACGTTATTAAGTGATTTTAATTAAGTTAGTTGGTTAGTGAAGATAAAATTATATACCCTCTGGTAAGTATTGCATCATTGGATACTGAATTGGTGTGAAGGTTTAGAGCTGCGGGATTATTGCAGGAAGGAAAAGACTTGGGTTTGACAGGAGATTGCTCTAATTCGGCATATCACAACTGAAGTGGATAATCTTTAGTTTGAGTGACTTAAAAAGAATGAAGCTGAAGCTGAAAGAGAGACCTAGAAAAAAGAAGAACATGGAAAATAAAGGCTGCATAAAAGCCAAAAGAATGGAAGCAGAGAGAGAAGCAAAAGAAATGGAAGCAGTAGGATAAGAATTAGAGGCAGAAAGAGAAGTCAAAAGACTGGAAAGAGCAAGAAAAGAGGACAAATGTTGGAAGCTGAGGCTGAATGAAAGAAGGTTACAAAAGAGTCATGAGTTAAATTTAAAGGACACTTGAACTCCAGGGAGCAGCTAGCAATCATGGGTGCTAGCTACCTCACTCTGAGAGTAGCTTAACCATTGCCGGCCAAATGGACCATGAGTTTCACTGGTCCTATTTTATTGAGAGGAGGAACCAATTAGTCAATACCTGGATAGATATGAGAGACTGGCCTACCTATGGATGGAAAAGGAAAAATGGAGCCTTAAAAATTTCAGGGGGTTGAGGGGGATTTCATCGATGTTTATTTAAAACTTCAAAAGAAGACCAGAAGATTATGAAATTTTAAAAAAGCTTTATGTGGTAAGGTTACGAAAAGAAGAATCTGAATTCTTATCGAAAGAGATTTGTTCCCGAATGTAGTACTTCAGGAGAAAGAAAACTATCAAGTTTTCGCCAGATTGGAAAAAATATCTGGATCAAATGGATATTAGCTAGGAAAATGTCAAGATATAAAAGAAATGGTCATGATGGAAACAATTGAGAGGAATCATGCCTTAAGAATGAGAAAAATTTCTTATGGAGCAAGGAGAGAGAGAATGGAGGAATTTTTTTAAACATGGGTGAAAGATATCAAGAGTGGTCAGAAAGTGTAGGAAAATAAGAAGAAGAGGGTGAGATTTCAAAAACTTCACAAAACTTTACCAATATGAACAAGGGAAAATTCAACAAGAACAACACAGAAATGATTCTAAGACAAAAAACTTAGGGATATTAGAAAAAGAAAATCAAGAAAGGAAGGGAAAAGTGGTATTAAATTTGCAAATGAGAAACAATATGGGATTGCAGACGGAAAACTCTCCTAGTGCTGTTACAAAGGAAAAAGGGAAGGATGAGGGGGGATCTGGCAGATGTTCAGAAGGAACTCCAATTCATCCGTCTGTGAGGGGGGAAGTGACTTGAATGGCACAAGTATGGGCTTATATGATACAGGCTTGGAATTTGATTCGTAGTGTGTCTTCTCTGGTGAGTCGGAACAGATAACCCACAGGGAAAGTGGAATCAGAGGGACCAGTCAAGGGGAGCACTGACATGCATAGCCGTATAAATAAGAATCTCGCTATGTGGAAGGAGAGATCAAAGCGCAGTGATGGACAAACCTATTAATTAATACTGGGATGTAGATATGTCCTTTCTAGGAGAATATAAGACCATAGTGATGGCAAAGTCCAGGACCAGGGCAAGCTTCTAAGAAAGAGGAGGACATTTATATCAATATCATCAGAAGAGATGAGAAAGGTCATGTGAAGTACATTTGATAGCCTTGCTTTGGGGCAAATTATAAAAGCATAACCTCAGGAAAGGGACTTCTAATGAAAAATGGGCTATTATATAGAAAAGCCTGGAACAGGACTAAAGGGACATGGAACGCTTGTAGTGCCAAAATTTACAGGGCGAGGTTATGAAGCTGGAATGTATACCTTCTGTGGACATATGGGAATAGGGGGTCACTGGAAAAACGGATTGCTGTCACTACTTTTGGCCCAGGGAGGGTCACCGAGGACATCAAGAGGTAAGTGAGGATTGTAGCATGCCAAAGAATAGCTCTAAAGCATAGGAATGCAGCAACATGGGAGAAATGGCCATATGGGAAGCTTCGAACGTGTAGGCGTGGATATTGTTGGTACCCTCAGTAGGACAAGAAGAGAAATGATGCTATATCTTAACTTGGTCGGATACTTGTTTGATCTATGTGGGAAGAGGGTAGCAATGTTCTCGATTAGATTCGAAACATGTGGAGAGCACTGTTAAAATATTCACTGATTAGGTTTACAATTCAAATATTGACTGACAATGGTTTCCAGTTTAGGGGAAAGATAACACAAGACGATTAGGTTATTTAAGCTTAGACATTATCAAGTAAGCCGTACACGCAAGGGATGGTCAGTAGGAGCGGTTCAATGGCAGCTCATTTCAAAACTTAGAACGTTGGTAGTGAGGAAACTGAAACTTGGGAAACATATTACTAGACTATTTGCTATTAGGGGAAAGTCCCTCACAATCCACAGGATTGGTCAGCTACGGTTTGTTGTTTGGTACGACAATCAAAGGTCCAATGGAAGCTTTGTTTGCGGTTGGATGAGGAAAAGCAGAAGAAACCGTGGACTTTTCATTACAATCGGTCAAGAGTTGACATCTCGATTGGAAAACAAGTTGGAAAATGGCAATTGATAACCGTGAGGGACAGGCAAAGGAGTAAGAAGGCTGCTTTTACAACAATCAAACAGCAATGATAGGGAACTTTGAGATTGGGAGACGAAAGCAAAGGTTTGTTACTTTTTCCAGCAGCATATAAACTTACATTGCAAATTAGGATGGCCAGGGTCACGACGTCAAATAGGCCCCAACTTTACGGCGACCACCTATATAGATTGCAAGGAAAGGAAATGGAGACGGTTGTATCATGTCAAACTTCTTAAAACGGATATATGACAGGGATGCCTAAGCCGTTGCACATTCAAGAGCTGGCCATAGAAAAGAACTGCAGGGATGCCCCAATTTCTGAGGGGAATACCCTAGACAAACTACGGGAAAAGATATGTCAGGTAAATGAAAGTGAAACATTTAATCTTGAGCAGAGGAAAAGGTTTCAGGAGGTGTTAGAAATTCCATGTGATGTACTCAACTGATAAGGAGGGGTGTATAATTGTTAGAGTATACATGCGATTCTGACCTACAAGTTTGTTATGCGGAATACCTATACCTTATGCTAAAGGACAGGAATCAAGGATGAGATTGATTATCTTATAAAAGAGAAAATTATTTCTAAGACTGAATCTCTACAGCTCATGTTGTGATGCTATTAAGGAAGCCTGTGGTGCAAACACGGTTATGCATTGAATATAGGGAATAAAATGTATCACTGAATCTCAGGTAGACCCACTATTAATGTCACCAATCTAGTTGCTTTGCTACCTTGAGTTAGGTCGTTATTTTTAAAAGTGACGAGTTAAGCAAGGGATACATTCCAAAATACCTGTTAAACCGAGTAAGGCATAGGAACTGTTTAGCTTTTAGTAACGGATGGTCAATAGAGTTCAATGTATTCATTTTGGTTTAAAGAATGATCCACAGTATCTCACAGGAATGATGAGGAACTTGATGGAAAATTACAAAAATCTCTATATACCAAATCTTCAATGGATGAATATTCTGGATTGTAGCACTACCCTTCGTACAGATCACGTTAGCGTAGCACTTCTCATTGTTTGTTGGATAGATGACGAGAAAAAACGGGATTGAGCACGTCTCAACTACGTGTATCTTGGATGTGAGACAATGGAAATTTTTAGGTCACCAACTAATCTTACCGGGCAAATGTATCCGGAAAAGAATGTAGAGAAAATGAGAAAAGCACAAGAACAAACTAAGAAGATGTAAGATCCTTTGTGTTCACTGTGCGGGTTTTTATCATGGAATATTATACCCCATTTTAAACTCATTATGGTGGCATTAACCGATTAACCAAAAAGGTTAGCGGACAAAAAAACAACGTATGCAGAGTGTGAAACAGGATTATTAAGAGTTGAAAAATAAGAGGAAAAATAAATATGCTTTGCCCTTACGATCTCAACAAGATATTCGTTATAAGTACGGATGTAGCAATGTAGGCATCGGAGCAACATTAATACAGGGGAGACACTCGCACATTATGCTATTTCCAGTAGCTTATGCCAGTAGGAACGTTAATTACGCTGAAAGAAATTATACTTAAACGTTTGAAGTGAAATGTCGCTTTGGTTGGTGATCAACACAATAGCGCCTTTTCTTTACGGGAAACACGTACATTGTGGAAAAGTGATCACCAGGCTTTGATGTTTTTAGCAAGTGTCTAAAAATTAACATTCACGACTTTTAAGGTGGAGTTTACTGTTATTCCATACTTCGTTCAATGTGCAGCTACATACCAAGCGGGACACTCTAGGACCCGATTTTTTATGTAGTTCAATTATCAAGGGGCATATATAGAGAACAGGAAAAATTAAGGAGGATCTGCAGCATGTTGTTACCAAAATGTTAAACGTTGCAGGCCACTGTTTTAAAGAGGAGGGGTTTTGTGTAGCGAGATTTGTCAAACTTGCTTGGGTTTGTCGCGCGACACACGCCAGCGAACCCTCACCAACAGTGCAGGTCGGTGCTCGGGATTTTCTAGGAAGCTTAAAGGACAGCGGAAATGTGAAATAGGTTTGAAGCAGACAATTTTTCGGAACGTATGTGGAAAAATGCTTATAGGAATGTATGGCTGGACTTTGAAAAAGTTTGCAGATACTGGAAATTAATTATTAATTAGGAGAGAAGTGGTTTGGACTAATATTAATATACATATAATTAAAAAGGAGATAGACTAGGGATTATATCCAAAAGGATATTATTCAAATATAAATAGTTTAAAGATAATTAATAATTTCACGTCTTCAGATTGGGTAACAAGTTTAGTAATAATCTTTCTATAATTTATTTACCCTATATAGCTCAAACGGATTTGGATATTAACCTTGGATATGGATGGAAAGCCTCATATGGGGGAAAAAGGGATATGATAATAGGAAGGAAGGAAGGATATAGTGTGTAGTGCACAGAAGAGGAAAACGGTAAGGAATAGCAAGGTATTGTTTAATAGCTTACAAACCAGGGATGAAACGCAATCATTTGGTATTTTAGAGGTGCTTTCGTACGCGCAAGAGGACTTGGAAATATAAGGACAGAGCGGGGCTATTGGAATCACACACTAAAATCCAGAAGCCAGAGTGAGAAAACTGGAAGACCAGCATCTGAAGAAGTTATTTTTAGTGCATGCAGAGGCCAGATTAACTTCAACCAAATAATTACGTGGCTTATTGATCTAAGAGGGTTTTTATGATCACTGTTATGATCATTCTGATCGAGGGAAAATAAATTAGGAATTGTAGACGTTGATTTCCTGCTCATGAGTAGAGGTAAACACCTTAACACCATAGACCCGTAGTTATAGGGGGGCTGAAGGAAAAGTTTCGTTTATCAGTGTTGTCGGAGGATGAGAGATGAGGCTAATAATAGGATAAGTTTATGTGTATCCATCTAAAATCTTGTGAGCAGTTTCTAAAACGATCGTTTAGAGACAACTAGATGGCAAGAGATTAAATGTGACAAACTTGTTTTTAAGTTCAGTGGAAGATAAATCCAAAGATTTTTAGTTGTTTATTTGATTTGTAACTGTAAAACTAGTCATAATTTTAATCTTAAAACAACATTTTCATTAAGAAATATATAGAGTACATAATAAATTGGTAAATGGTACTCATTTGATTGTTAAAATTTTACTGTTAAAATTTTGAGTTACCTTTTCAAAATTTATTTTATTATATATGGTTACGATGGCGAAAGTGCTTTTATTTATTTTTTTTTTTTTTTTTTGTTTTTTTTTTTTTTTTGTTAAATTTGGACGTAAATTATTGTCAGCTCAGAGTTTTACAGCTGTAAATACTTGTGATAAGTGTATTTGGGCCATGGACTTCATCCTTTTGGAGAGAGGGAGATTCTACTTTGCTCTACATATCATTAATCGGAAATTTCGTACAGTGAGCTACACATTATTGAGTATTTGCCTGAATTTCAAGCTTTTAATTCAATGATTGGTTTCCTGCTTGTAATTTTTTCTATTTCAGCTCCCATATTTGTTCAATTTCTAATTTTTGGTTTTCTTTCAGCTTCAGTGTTTTGTTTCTCTCGCCTTAGTCTTGTGTCTTCTTTTCTGAATTGCATTTTTTTTCCTATCCATGTGTTTGTCACTTCTGTTTGTGAATTTGGTAAAGATCTTGTTCGTTTATTCCTTACAATTGGCATGATGCAAGTTGAACTTCATAGATCGCATGGTTTATTTAGAGGAGTGTTATGTAAAATAGTACTATAACAAATGATTGTATTAAATTAATTAATTTAATTGAAAATTTATTTGTGCAATTTGTGGTGATCATATTTATGAGTATAATGGGATCTTAAGGAAATATTTAAAAAAAATCCTATTTATTGATTTTTCTCAAAAAAAATTCTTATTTATCTATGTGTGGCACACTGATAGGAGTTAGTAGATAGATGAATAGGACTAAGTATGGTTCAAGGTATATAGAAATTTCAGGAACGCGGCACAGTGTGGCGAGAGGTTTTTCTTGGCTTAGGATTAGTATAGTACTGCATTACAGAAATAGAATTTTTTGCAGAAAAATGGTGAAGTCCATAGTGTTGAGAGAATACTTGTATAAAATTAAGTTAGGCTGAGAATGTTTGATCTCGAAAAATTAGTAGAGAGGAGACGACATAAATTTTTCACGTGTGTAATTAAACTGTGATATTAGACAAGAAAAAGATTTTACTTAACAATGAAAAAAATGAAAGCTTCAGATACAATTTCTTATTTTTATTTTAGTATATACATATTACTTTGTGTGAAGGGTGAATGTTGAAAAAATGGAATGTAATGGAATTTGTAAGTTTAATATGATTTAAAAATGTTTCTATGATATTTAAATTATTACAAGGTTTTCAATTATAGGAACAAAAAATTATATCAGCTAGTGTGTTATTAAATTATTAGTTGGGTATCAGCTGTGTGTTTAATTAGGTCTATAAACAATTATTAGTTATGTGTTAATCTTGTTTTTCTCGTCATGAATAATTTGCTACAAATGTGACAAAAATGGTATAATGTGTACTATCTTCTAATGTTGTTCTTCTTTGTTTGGTTCACACAAAACGGTAAGGATCGTTCCTTTAGCCACAAAGACTGAGGGGGACAAAGATATAGATTCTGTGCAATCTCTAAGTTGCGGAGTTCAGCAGTGGATGAGCCAGATTCAGATTTGAGACACGAATAAACCTCTAAGATTTTTTAAAACGGCAGGTTTTGACTCGACTTAGTGAAGGCAGGTGAGGTCAATGCCTAGTTAAGTAAAAATTAAGTTGACAGTTCTTATTCGGTCGGTCGTTCTCTGGTTTGATGTCGGGTGGTGTTATGCATAAAATCTCGCGGATTATATTAGGTAGATGACTGTTAAGCAAAAGCTTTTGTTTGGTTCTGGGGGAGTGATTGGTTTCCTGAGTTTAGTCCAAGGTTGTTACAGGGCTAATATTATTCAGTTTTTTCGCCATCTTGCGTGAAAAGATGGCGGCCCGGACCCACATCCGAAAAAAAAAAACGGGCTTAAGTGTGTTTTTTTTTGACGTAAACTTCTTGTAATTTTATTCGGTAGCAATGTGGTTGATAGGTGGGGGGCAAATTTGATCGACTAATGATTTAACAAAGTAGTGGGGTAAAACACTCGTTACGACAATAGGTATATACCTTTTATGGGAAGAGTTTTCATGCAATAAACAATAAAGTGTAATCTGACGAACCCACGTAAACGTTATCGAGGCGGTAAGTCTTTGGTTGTTGAGTCAATATTTAGTAAAATTTCACATATGAAGACATTCAAGCAGTTTATAATATTAACATAAGTTTTAAATTTACTTGAAATTAATATTTCTCCGTCCGTGTATATCGAATTCATGTCAAAGAACATATGGCTTTGTACGTGCGTGCTGGATCCAGACAGCAGAATGAGGCATGGAGTCTTGACGAATTATAAATCAAACCATTATCAATATTTCGTAATAGGTTATTCACCAACCTTATAAATTCTCTGTATTAATTCATTGGATGAATGAGTCCTTATATCAATTTAATAAATACGGCTATTAGCAAGTAATTGGAAGGAGGTAAAAGGACTTTCTTTTTTTTTTAAATAACTTAATTTGGGTTTGATTGTAAATAATTTTTATAAACACCAAAGTTTAATAGGTGGAAATAAAGGTAAAATGCACAAACAAATGATATATTGAAAGTACAATAGGGCATTTATGACGATGTATATATAACAACAATACACACAAAAATACAAACACACCGATACAACATAGGAAATACACTACCCACATCACATCAAACACATCACAAAGGATGTCAAAATTATACATTGTTCGTAAAGAAGATATAAGGGGTTTCAGAATCCAAAAATATATAGCTTACAGCAACAAAAAATTTTACTAAGACATAGATGATGTTGGTACTAAAAGATTTGTTAGGTATTTACATAAAGTATTTAAATTTAAAGTTGCCTGGCTTTATATGGGTGACAAAGGGTGGGAAGGTTTTTTAAATATTAAACAACTAAAAAAAATTTTTCACATTGTCTGTAAATCTGGTGTGATGTGTTCATATATTTTTGAGGATATTGCTACTGTAATGGTTTGCTTGTATTATAGCCTAATTCTACTTGTCCATACAGGTATATACGTTGCTAGTAAAGTCCAGTAGTTTAATTCTGTCGTTCGACCTCTGTGGTAGTGTGTTAGCATGATTTTCTGTACAAATTTAGAGTTTGTTGTGGTTTGGAGTTTTAATTTTTTTAATTTGATTAATGTAGGGTACAATGTTCTTTACATGTGTAAAACAAATGGTCTTTGTCTTATAATGTTGATTGGGTAGGGTTGGAGTTGGAGGCGAATTGCACGGGGGTTGTTGGTAATTAATAGGGTGTTAGGTTTGTGGAAGGAGGTTGGGGGGATTGGTTGGTTGTGTTGAATGTGTTATTAATTGAATTGGTTTTGTTAGTTTTTATTTATTGTGTTGATTATGATTTTTTTATATTTCGTGATTTTCTCTGTTATGTTTGTGATCTATTTATCTTTATTTTAGATTATAGATGAGGTTTTTTTGGTTTGATATTTTTTTCGAGAGGTTATTTTTTGATAATGTTATTAGGTGTGATTTGTTGATGGGATTGAGATATTTGTGTTATTATGTTGAATTAGTCTGGTGGATTTATGAGTATTAAGGTATTTATAGACATGTATTGGTTATCTTGTTGTTAAAACGCTGTAGCATTGTCATTATTTATGATGTATTATGTATATATATGTAAATATATTGACTTGTAGAAGATTTTGTTTATTATATATTTATCATTATCTAGCGTTTATAACCACTTTTCGTATAAAGAGCATTTTCTGGTAAAGATATTTAATACTGTAAAGTATTTCTAAAAGGAGATGCCCTAATTAGTTTAATTTCTTTTGTTACATCTTTTTAGGTTACCATTTGTTTGTAATAAATTATTTTTGGCATAATAAATATTAAACTATAATGCTTTTCCGGAAAAGGTGGCCGTTTGTATTTTACGTTTCAGCATCTTTGAATTTTTCCCTAAACAATTTGTCTGTTTTCTTTGTTGGGGGTCCTGAGGATTTAAAAGAATAGTTTTATCATAAATTTTGATTTTATTCACATGTTGTTTAATTGAAAAAGGGAAATCTGATCTATTGCATTACTATCCATTATACTGATTTTTTGAATGTTTGTTTGGTTAGCCGGGCGTATCAAAACTCTGTGAAAATCTCTAAAAACATTTTTTTATAGAATATTTGTATTGAACGGAATATCGGTATCATCGGCATAAGGAAAAATTTCTCTCCCCTTTGCCAGGAAAGGAAGGTTCGTAATGTTTGTATCTGGTTTATTCTTTCCAAAATGGTTTATAATGTATTAATATAACAAGGGGGCGATATGGAAACCTGTTTACGACCTCGAGAATTTGAATGTTTGGTTAAACTGTGGTTAACTAATATTTACTTTAGGGTTTTTTAATAAAGAATTTTTTGTATTCATGTTATAAAAATTATTCCCTTATTATTTGCTTCTAAGATTTTTATGTAGAAAGATGTGATATGCCTGTTTGGTTAAAGATAATATGCGCTCTGGCATGGCCTATGTGTGTGTATGTGATTAAATTTTATGAAATGTGTGTGCTACAAAATGTAATCACTTCATAGATATACAAAAAACACAAAGTTTTTAGTATTTTGTTTTTTTCGGGCTGCGTTCACACTTTAATTTTTTCCCGTTCTTTTTTCTAAGTGGTATTAGGTATTTCTTTTTAAATCCGGGGGTGGGTGGGAAATCTAAAATACAGAGATTTTTTGGCGCGAGGGACTAAATTTGGAGGGGATATATTAACCCCCACATATGTATGTTAGAATTGTTGCTATTTAGTGTGGGATTTGTTGTTTGTTAGCTTTGTTTTTTTGTGCTTTATATTTTTTCTATTTGTTTGTTATGATTATTTCTTTTGTAGTAGTGTAGTATTGGCCTTAGTTAAGAAAACAACAATAATATATGGTCTGCTCAATATCTCGATTATGGGTTTATTATTTTTAGTATGGGGGGGGGGGTGGGAGTGGGGGTGGGTGGGGGTGATTTTTGTGTGTTTTTTGTTTGTATATAGTGTTTTGTTAAAAAAAAAATTGTTTATATAAAACTAAAAATTTTAAAAAAAAAAAAATTAAAAAATTAAATTTTTTTTTTACTTATTAATTATATCTTATTCTCTTTTTTATTTTTCAACAATTTAAAAACTATTATATTGTTTTTTTTTATACTAATATATATTTTTATTTATTCATTTTTATATTCTTTATTTTAAATTTCGTCTTTTTTTTTATATATATAGATTTTATTGTTTATTTATAATTAATTAATATATTTTTAATTTTTTCTTATTTTTATTTTTCTTAATTAATATATTAATTAAATTTTTATTTACAAAAATTTTAAAAATAAAATGTTTATTATTATTATTATTGAGTAATATTAAAATTAATTATTTTTTATTATTTTATCTCTATTAATTTTTGATTATTTTATATTTAAATTTAATATTTAATCTTATATTTATATATTCCTTATTCTTCTTATTTTATAAAATTTTTTTTAGATATCTTTTTTAATTTTTTTTTTTTTATTTTTTTTTTTTTTTATATATTATTTTAGGATATATAATTTTTAAATTTTTTGTTTATTTTAATGTTTATGTTTTATATTTTAAATTTTTTGGTAATATTATTATATTAGGTTTTTATTTCTATTTATTGTTTATTTTTTTTTTTTTTAACCGATTTTTAACTTTTTATAAATTTTTATATTTATTTAAATATCATTTTTTAATTTAATACCTTATTACTAAATATTTTACATATTAATATTTTTTTTTTTAATCAGTTTTAATTACATGGTTAGTTTCTTATAAATTGATATGAGGGATTAATATCCTAGAGCATGACGAATGGTAATGGGTTGGCCACGTTATAAATGTATATGGCAAAGTGGACAGAGTGGTATTGATATTAAATATTTGGACGAAGCGGGGAGGGTGAGGGCTTGGTCTACCTAAGTTAAGGCAAAATGTGATTGGGGTGGTACTCCTGCATAGATGAATATCAACAATGTGTTGCTGATTATTTTATGTGTTGTAATGGTTGAAATAGGCAAAGTGGTAAGGTGTTACTTTGTACACATAGCTTACACGACAGAGCGGTGGGACTGTGAGTGGATGCTGTATGATAGCACTTGATAATTTGTGTAAACACTGCTTGACAAAGGGTGTTAGGGCTTGCATGTCTTAATTTGAATGTTCGACAAAATAGTGATGTAGGGCTGGTATCTGTGTTTTGCTTGTGATAATTGGGCAAGTGCGGAGACCGCGTGTTGGCCTTCCACACGGGGGGGGGGGGGGGGGGAGGGGGGAAGAAGGGGTTGGATGTTTAATTATCCTGTGCGCATTTAAGGGGGTGTGCAGTGTGTGTTTGTGTGTAAGAAACAAAAAGCAAAGGACCTATTTAACCTAAACAACTTTAAAACAACATGTGAGAACACTCTAAACTATGGGGTTGTTCACTTTTTTACTTAAATAAAAATACATTATTTTTATTTTATTAATATTTTTTAAAAAGATCTCATTGAGCGATGGAGGATGCACATCTCACGTATGGTGATAGAATGGTTGTCATCTTTTGGCAAGCTCAAGTACGGGGATAAACTCGGGATGCGCAATTGCAGTTTGTCATCAGTTTTTGTATCTTCCACAATCACTTGCTAAAAGCTGGAAGTTTTGCTTGATGGGAATCAGTTCAGGGAAGAGGAAAAATTCTAGGAGTAAGCTCATTTATTACGTCTTCAAGGGTTTTGCCTTAATAACAGGTTGCTTGCGGTCGCCAATGGGGTACAATTTATCTCTATTGTGTTTGATTCCGGAAATGGTGGATTCATTTCAGGTTGAAAAACACAGTGCTTGGTCGTTTTAAATGTTTTGTTATTTTTATTGAGAGGACCACTGTAAAGTCTCTTATGAGTGTTTTGGGGGTAAATCTTGGACAGGGAGCTCATTCTGGGAGGTGGCCGACGCTTATTTGGGATGGCTAAAATGTGTATCTTACAAGATGGCAATTCGATTTTCTTCCGGTGAGGACCACCCATACCTATGGAATTTTTTTGTGGTTCCTCCATTTCAAGTCTTACACAATGTGGTATCGCTGGTTGAGGGTTTGTACATAAATTCACTTTCGTGGGCTGTCATTATTCTTGAGAATTCTGTTCTTGTTCTGCTCACTCCGCTCGCTTAGGCGCTGCGCCTCTGCTTTCATGTGGGGGATCCACACCTCTCTCGCTCTCTCTCACCCTCTTTTGATTTTTTTTATCCAAGTAGATCGTCTATGTAGACAGTCATTTGGGGTTACTCCATCAAGTTTTGGGCTCATGTAACGAGTACTTCAAAGTGTAGTGTTCATGTGGGCCACGTTGTCAAAAGTGGGTACCAACGAAATAAAGGTCACGAATCTTAAGGGTAGCGACGCATCGTTGACGGGCTGGTGGCTTAGAATGTGGCAAGAGGGAATATGAGGCTCATTAGTGTGGCCTGGATTTGGAGATCACCAGTGTTGGGTTATATGTATATTTCCACCTCTAAATCTTTTCCATATTGAGGACAAAGTAGGTTACTGCTGGTGCAGGCATTATTTATCTTTTTTTGGTTGAAACAAACAAATTAGAATAGCACAAATATCTTTACTTGAAAGGAGGTAGACACGTTGCAGGCTTGAGGACAAACGTGACAAGGGTTCCGGTATCTAGTCACGAAGCGTGACCTTATCGACGCTAACACGTCACAATTTGTCGTTGTACTTTGCGTTCATATCCGTGAAAGTAATCATACATCAATGGGTATGTTATTTTTTTTATTTTTTATTGAATTTATGGTATTATATAACTTTTATTTCGTATATATTTGTTAAGAATTTTTTTTTGGATCGGTGTGAGTAGATCTTAAGATTGTTTTTTTATACATTTTTTTTTAATTGATTTTTTTATTATTTTTTGTTGTTTAACTTATTGTTATTGATTTTATTTGATTAGTTTATGTTTTTCTGTTTAAGCAAGATTTTTATTATTTATTTTTTTTGATTTATTTATATTTTTTGATTTATATATTTTATTAGATTTTAGTTTTTAGATTTAGATTTGTAATTTGTTATTTTTTTTTATCTATTTTATATGGTAGTTATGTTTATATTTTTGTTTTTTTATTGTTATTTGTTGATTTTTTGTGTGGTGTCTTATATTTTTTGTGATTTTATTTTTTTATTATTGGTATATGTTCTATTAGTAGTAAAGAGGATGTTATATATGTGATATTTTCTTAAATTTGTTATTGTAGATCTTTTGTTGTTTCGTCGCTAGAAAAGTGTCAAAGTCTATTGGTGCGTTTGTATGGTTGCAGGGGTTTGTGATTCATGGCTGTCCAATCACTGTTGGAGGATTGACGAGGTTTAGTGATTTTTCATTCTTTATGCCGACACTATTGATCTTATATATGGATGGGGAAAAGTGATAATCATTTAGACATGTTGTATGTACTTTACCCCAGTGTTTATTCTCTTTTGCCAATGAATGGCAAAGTTATATTTCGCATAAAAAGGTAAAACCACAATTTATTATGAACTTGGGCTTCGCCATCGTTGTTGATAAGCAGATGCACAGTGGTACTTTTAAAAAGAATATCATTCAAAGGAAGAAGACATTCCTATGTATCAGCACTGGATTGTATGATATTATTCAATTACCTCTATGAGAGAACCTATGAAGAAGTGAGGACATTTAATGAATGACTAATTTTGGTCTATATTCTATAGTGAGTGAAGCTCCGATGAGAGCAACAGCATGTTGAAGCTACATGTGAGAACCCATGTTGGGATTTCCTATATTTTATGGAAAAAAATATATATATTGAACTTTACGTGAAGGAATATTCGCTAGACGAGGTTAGGTCTAGGAGCCTTCCTATATATTGGTTATGGTCTGACGTGCCCAGTCAGTAAAGCCAGATGATTTACATGATGGAACGTTGAATGCTTATTTACGAATGCTCCATTATGATATTTGCCAAGCATGAATGCTAACTTAAGATGATATTCCTGTGATCAACATTATGCTGTCTATGTCGACATTTGTTCCTGTAACCATACACGTACTGTCCAAGTGTGCGTCCCATTAAATGTTATAAAAAGACCACCGTAGTTCCAGTACTTCTTGAATTCGAACAGTGTGAGTATGAGTGATGTACTACCAACCTGTCAACTCTATCGAATCATTCTACCATTCGCGTACTGACATTCAGATACACACTCATTGTTTACACTCACATTCTTGTCGGAGCCTCATCACGTTCCAGGACAAGATGACCTGTATGACCAAAACTGTGCTGGGTTTGATGAGTTGACAATCGTTACACTTTACTACACCAGTCCCAACATCTACATTTATCCACTGGTGGACATTCACTTCATTTAGCAAATAAAGCATGATTCAAAATCTAGTAGCCAGTATGGGTTAACAACTGCACACAGAAAGAGTTTAACAAATGGTGTGCAGGCTTTGGGTAATTTGCACAGTGGACCTATAGAGAAGTAAAACTATGAGACCAGCCGTTTTGGGGTTGTTTACGACACACAAATACATCAGCAGTACAAGTCTACAGTGATGTCAGCGGTGACCTGTCCTGTCGAGAGTATGCAGTAACTAGGTAGGGTTTGTTGACATTTGGTTCATTGGACATTTGCCATTAATGAACAGTGTTTACACAGCGTTAAGTTGGTTGAAAATAGAACATTAAATCAGGGACTGGAGAATATTTGACAGTGTTTGCGAAAGAAAATGATATTGAACTGAGAAGTCCTACATTGATTGTTATCATTCAAATCAACGATGGAGCTTCTATTTCTGTGTTGAATTTAAAATAATTAGACCAGAAGTATTTGTTTAATAAAGTACCACAGTACTGTACTATTAGGCAGTGTAACTGAGCCTTCATTCCAACACATTCTTTCTGCAACACTCTATTTACATCATATTGCCATACTATTTATGCATTTATGTATTTATGTTTAACTATTTATATGTGATATTTGTTTGTATCCAGCGGGTTGTTGTTTTGGTTGGGCGGTGTCACACAACAGAGTATCCCACGTAATAGAGGGTTGATGTGTGCGTTTTATAGGTGCAATTTTCTTATTGGAAATTTGCTGCGACAGCTGTTGCTATTAGTGTTAGCTGTGAAGTCTGTACTCATTGTTGTTTTTGTAATATTCCTCTGTTCTTTAGTTTGTTTTGATTTGTTTGTAATTTGTTGGTCTACCCTATTCTATCTTTCAGTTCTATTCTCAATTTATATTTATATACTGTGGCGTTATTTGTATTTGTTATCTTCTTGCGGTTTATCTTTTATTGTTTTTCCCATTTGATTTATTTTCTTTCCGCAAATGTTTTCATGTTTTTCTGTATGACTGTTTTGTTTTGTGCCTGAGCGACATACACTATTTAAAATATAGTTGATCATATAAATTGATGTACAAGAATCAACTGATAGTTAATTGCTATTACTAAAGGTACACAGTTGATGATATAAAACACTATTTCTGGTGCACTGCACTTATATTATAGAGTGAACCAGCAACTTATAGCTGTTATTATATAAGGATTTATACAAGACCTTTGTAAGGCTTGTTTCCCACAGTGATTGGGATAGTTAAGTACTATTTTCCACAGGTTACAAAGTTATCATACAAAGTCTTTGATTAAGACTAAGAAAGTAAATTTATTTACTTTTGCAAATTACTGATCTTATTAGACAAGATGTCTGCCTGGGATTAGTTTATCTCACAAGGCAGGGCTCTTGATGAGACTGGTCAGCAGTTAGAAGAATGGGCAGTTGCTGAGTATGACAAAGCTGCAGAAGACGAGAAAACAAAGTGTGAAGAAAGAAAAGCATTGATTGAAGAAAAGAAATTAGAAGCTGAGGAAAGAAAATTACAAAGAGAGGATGAACAAAAGAAATTGCAGATACAGACTGATGAAAAAAGATTCCAGATGGAAATGGAAAAAGAGAAAAGAAAAGATGAAGCTGCTGCGGAAGAGAAAAAATTACAGGCTGCTGCAGAAGAGAGAAAATTACAAGCTGAAGCTCAAGAAACAACAGCAATAAGAGAACATGAACCCCAAACAGACCTTTTAGCATTTGAGTTAGAAAAGTTAAAGTTAACAAACATAAGTAATGTTAATCAAGCATCTAGTGGTAATGGTAAACCCTTTACTTACAAGGTCAAGGTACCAGCGTTCAACCCTTCCAGTGATGACATAACATTCTGGCTAAACAGATTTGAACGCTCGTGTCGAGCACATAATGTGGACAAATCACAATATGCTAACCAGTTATCAGAAAATCTGAAAGGTGATTCTCTGACTAGTTTAAGTTTGGTTGAAGAGGCTGACAAAGATAACTATGATGTTTTTAGGGCAGCCTTATTAAAGAAGTATCAGTTGTCTGAAGAGGGTTATCGGAAGTTGTTTAAGACAATGGTGCCTGAGGCAGGTGTAGAATTCTCAGAATTCATTGCAAGGACACGTCTTACATTTGATCGTTGGATTGAGCTATCCAAACAGAAAAGACTTATGAAGCCCTTATGGACTTGATACTCAGAGAAAAGATTATGTCAAGTATAAATAAACCTTTCCTCGAATTCTTACATGAGCGTAAACCTAAGTCTCTAAAAGAAATGGAACAGTATTGTACCCAATACGTCACTGCACATCCGGACGTAGCTATTAGCAACAGTAAGGTTAAAGAAGGTATGCCAGTTGCTTCTGCAACACCATACAACCCTAATCACTCTCACAAATTCCAAGGACCTCAAAATAGGTTTAATAAAAAAGGTAACTATTACAGTTATCAGAACCAGGTAACCAATCATTTCAGGGTTCTTCTTCGAATACCTGGAGAAGAGCTGACAGCCCTCGATTCAGGGGTGGTCATAATTACAGGAACTTTCGCAAAGGAAGTCATTCTAGAAACTATCCAAGTTTTCCTTCATGGAGACAACAGGATCATAATTACCGAGATATGCATTATAATGAATATGATGATAGTAACCAAAGGAGCTATGATTCAAACCCGAGTAGAGGTTATAATAGTGGAAACAATGATAAGTACAGAGGCAATAATAACAGAGGTAGAGCACAATTCAAAAAACATAAAGCTCATTACCAGGCGAACTCTGCACAGCAAGAGTCCCACGAAGCCTATAAACAAAATAAAGATAATGATGACTCTAATAATATGGCATGTGCCGCTTTTGATTTTGGGAGAGCATCTCAGTGCCCCAATGCAAAACATTATTTGAGCCAACCACAGTGTCTACTTTAAGCTGTGGCCATCCTCTTCCCGCTCTTCCTGCGTCAATCGCGCATGATGGGAGAGGTTCTCTTGTCTTACACAAAGGTTTAGTAAATGACAATCCAGTCTCAGTACTTTTTGATTCTGGATGCACAACTATTGGGGTTAGGCAGTCACTCATAGATCCTTCTCATTCTACAGGCAAAGTAGTCAAATGCGTAACATTTGGCGGCACCATAGAGAAATACTCTACCGCTATCATTAGGATTGCTACTCTTTCTTCACAGGAGATGTACACGCATGTCTTTTGCCGAATCCGATCGCTGATCTTATCATCGGTCGCATTCACGGAGTCAAAGAATGCACTCCGGAGCAAATTTCCGTTTGGGAAAATCAAAATATGCAATCTGCTAATGCAGTAGTCACTAGAGCTCAGCTCTCAATATGCCTGAAACTTCATCTGTTGAAGATAATGAAGTGCATAACCAAGATGATCCCTTGGTAATTTCTCGTGACTCGTTTATAAAACAACAAGAAGAAGATCCGACTCTTAAGAAATTCTTCACTCTTGTAACAAAGGTGATCCGAATAAAGATTCAAATTGTAAATCTTGGATTACAATGAAGAATGGCGTACTTGTACGTATGGTGCAAGACTCCACTAAGTCAAGTCATTCTCAGATTCTTGTACCCAAGAATTTGAGAGTTAAGATCTTACAACATGCACACGACTTCAGTGTGCTGGTCACATGGGTTTTTCCCGTACAAAGTCAAGAGTTCTTGCGGCTTTCTTTTGGCCTTTTGTGAACAAGGACATACGGATCTATTGTCGATCCTGTAAAGTATGTCAAGAAGTCAAATCAAAAGGTCCTCGTCATGCTGCGCCTATTCAGGCTGCAGATATTCCTATTCGTCCATTCCAGAAAATGGCGATAGACATCATTGGTCCATTCAAGATCAAATCTGCTAGAGGACATCAGTTTATCTTAACGTGTGTAGACATGTGCACACGCTGGCCAGAGGCTATCCCTCTAAAGAGCATTACTACCGCTGACATTGCAGATGCTCTTTGGCTTATATTTTCTCGGCTGGGATTCCCCGGAGAAATATTATCAGATCATGGCACCCAACTGATATCGGATACCATTCTCAAGTAATGTCTACTCTACAGATAGAGAGATCTTTGAGTAGCATCTATCATCCTATGTCCAATGGGATGGTCGAGCGACAAAAGATATATCACTTAAGAAAACTTTTAGGGTAGATAACTGAGGGATCATCAATCAAGATTTTGGATAGGGTTTTACCCGCGGCCCTCTTCGCGTACAGAGAGGTCCCCAATGAACATACAGGGTTTTCGCCCTTTGAACTTGTCTTTGGCGCGCGACCGCGCGGCCCAATGTCTTTGCTGCATGATCTTATAACAGCTGACAATATTGACGATGACACAAAATCTTCTTACGAGTATGTCATCGCGAGCTGTGCCAAAAAGGATTATGCGTAGCATTGCATTATTGGCTTCGAGTCTATTTGAAGTTTAAATATGCAGAAGGAAGGTAATTGATATAAGAAGAGTAAACTACGGGAAAACTTTGTCTACTGTGGACAAAGGCCATTTTGTTTTTGCTACTTTGTCGTGAAAATAAAACTGAATCCTTAAGTAGTTGGGAAAAAGGTCCGTACGATATAATATCGAAAAATTTTCAGATGTTGACTACATCGTCGATATTAAACGGAAAGCATTAAAACCTTTCCCACAAATTTAAATATACTTAAAAATTCCATTAACGTATTGACTTATATATAGCATATTTTACTAAAAAAAAACGATTCTAAAAATTTTTAAATTATAAAATTATATACGCATCACTGCTGTAATATAGGATGAGGATTATTAAATATTTTTCGGATGTTAATTCTTCCGCTTACATTAAATTAGCCTCTTCATTAATAGTGAATTCATGGAAATTAGTCGTTACGGTTTTCCTGATTTGGTATACTAGGAGAAGGCGACAAGTTTCTTCTATGTTATTAATATTTTCAGGATATAATTAATTTTATTTTAAACATATAATTTTAACAATAAATCATGTCATTGTGCATAAAATTGTTCTAACTGAACATTACTAAAAAACAAAAAAACGAAATTTCCGATAAAAATCATTCCAAATAAAGTTTGAAAAAAAGTTGGAAAAAACAAAAAAAAATAAATAAAATTAAACCATATCCACTTCTGCATTAAAAAAAAAAAAAAAAAATTGTTCTGAAAAAAAAAAAAATAAAATACGTCTTGCGTTGTTGAAAAAAAAAAAAAAAAAAAAAAGTTACGAAGTTCGATGCTAAAAAAAAATGCCGTACTAGGAAAGGCTACTAAAACGTCATTTCTAAATCGCAATTTTTATGAAGAAAAGACAAAATTTGTCAAAAAAAAACCATGTTCCATCCCCATCAAACGACAAAACAAAACAAACCTCTTAAACACGCTTTCTCTACTACCAAACAAACACGGAAAACACACAGGTAACTATATAACGCGGTAACCAAAATAAGTAATCAAGAATATACCCTTGACGACCAGTTACGTTTTATTATGATGCTTTAACCAGCGTCTGTGACAGACACAAGAATCACTGATCAAGGAGAAGCAAAACAGCTCACACGTCATTTCAACAGTATGCTGCAAGTTGGCTTGTAGTGCATCGATTGAAGCAACAGTCGCAGACGATGCCGGACTCGCGAACAGTTCGTATCAAGCGATCACCTCGTTTTCTCATTAACCGGAATAAGAACGGCTCGAGTTCATCAGCTGCTAGGGAGGCTCTAGAGTTCACGAAGGCATATGGATATTCTGTGAAATATGAATCAAGTAAGGGGAGATGGTTTTTTTTTTTTTTGTGTAGAGAAGATTGTGTTATGCACGCACAAACTAAAAATCTGAAAGTCAGATGACATTTATGTGTTTCTAACGGTCGTAGATTTATCTTTCAAATATGTAGAGGTAGTCCAGCAGCAGATACTGCCATAAGGGAGCGAAGTGTTAGAGACTTCACTATAAAAGGTTCAGCATCGAAAGGTGGGGGTGACTAGTTCCCTTCCTCGCTGCCTTTTCCTTCCCTAACTCTAGAGCCAGGTACCCATTTATAGTTGGGAAGACTGGAGCGTGACGTCATCGTGTTTCAAACACGATACCTTTGCAGCGAGAGGCCACTGGGCTAAATGCTCTCCCAATCGGTCGCTCTTCAATTATGTAACCCACGTATGTATATATACATATGTGTGTGTGTGTGCGTGTGTGTGTATGTGTATAAATGTGTGTATAAATATATATTTGTGTGTGTGTGTGTATATATATATATATATATATATATATATATATATATATATATATATATATATATATATATATATATACATATATCCCACTAGAGCGGTGTCGGCTCAGCTGCCGCCAGTCCCTGGTCGACGACACTCCTTCAAATGTCCACGCCAGGTCTCGAGTTAATCCAGTCCAAATCCCGGTCAACGAAAAACCCTCAAATGCCGTCGCCCGGGTTTGATCATGGATCACCCGGTTGCCAGAGTGGTGTGGTAACCACTACGCTAGCGCGGCTCCCAGGGATTTATGTATTCTTGAACTGGTGGTTCCTATGGCAACTTGTTTTACCTGATAAGATTTGTGACCGCATGGCCTTTCACGCTAGCATTATCCCTCCTACTTCCACGCTAAGCATTTATATGAGCTATAATATGCTACATGTAAGAATGACAGACCTTAAAAGCAAATAAGACGTTTTTACACAAAACGTAGTATTCATTCAAAGTTCAGTTGGCAGTTACTGCTCTGACAGGGCAAACGTAGGTCAGTCCCAGATAATAATGAATGGGTTTTATAAGCGCGAAAGTGGGAAATGAATGTTTGTGTGATCTGGTTTTTTAAAATCCAATTGTTAAGTTGGAAAAGATCACACATGTGAAAAAAAAGTCGAAATAACAGAATGTCGTGTGCAAAAAGGTCGAAAAGCTGAGGAAAGGAGTGCAAATGTAGATTATTGTAACGTGTGAAAAAAGGACGGGTCGTTTGAAAAAAGGCGGGAAAAAGAAGAAATAGTATAAATAGAAGAGTTGTGGGCGATAGGAAGGGATTTCAGGATTTATGATTCTAATGAAACCATAACTTTAGATTAGAGGATTTTTACAGATAGCGTTAGGTGAACTTCATCTTTGAGGATACCAAGACAAGTTTTTGAGTAGACAAAGCAGTATATTATTCTTTTTGGATATACATATATTATTCTATTTGGATATACATATATTATTCAGTTGGATTACATATTTTTTCATCTTGGATAACCAATCATCATTGTAAAATTTACAGTGTTTGTCTAATGACATCAATAAACCCATAGTCCGTTCGGAAATTCGTGCCCACAGATAGCGTCAATTTTCTCCAAAACTGTTTGTTGTATGGACATGAATTTTTGCATGCAGTCTTAGACTTTCCATGCAGTTATTAATATATCTTTTGCCCTTACAAAACTCATGTCATGTTCGAATTTTCTTCTTTACGTTATATAAAAAACTCTTACTGTTGTCTGGGTTAATTTTTCTTAGTTTTACAGGAAAGTTACAAGATCCGTATTAACTTTCGCAGATGACATAACTCATGTACAGGATTGACTCAGACAGACAGGAAATGGTAAAAAGAATACATGAGAAATAATTATAAGGGGTTTCTAAACTCTTGTGGGACGAGAAAGGGTAATCTCAACAAGGCATGCGTGAAGTGGTGCTCCTTGAACAACTCCATAGTGGAAGTAGATCTTGCTAACATTACTCTCAATGGGCAGAAGATTGAAAGGCTAACCCGGTCCCAAAAATGCCGTGCTGAAGTCGGATGTGTCGGCCAAAAGGCGCAAATATCGCAGCTTCGCTGTAAACGGACACAACGCAACCAACGTCCTTTCCAGGACGAACGAAGAAGAAGAAGAAGAAGAAGAAGAAGAAGAAGAAGAAGAAGAAGAAGAAGAAGAAGAAAGGCAGGACAAGTCTCACTACTTCACGGAACTTACATTATAATTTCCTCCAAGATATTATTTCCTTGTAATTGTTTATCACAGCAAAGTCCATCTACCGGAAGTATTACTTCAGTGTCCGTGCCTTAATATTCAGCAAGATGATCATTTCCTACACGCCAGTGAGATATGCTGTGTATTGTATTATGTCATGTTTGCGAGCTCGCACTTTATCAGGCGGTAACCTGGTAGCGTGTATCTTCCCAGGCTAAAAGCCGGAGTTAACAACAGGAATGTTGATCAGTGTAGACTCTTACTCCGTCTGGAGCTAGCGATAAGCGAAAAGTCAATGTGGCAAGTTTACTCTGCATAAACAAAGGTCAATGTGTTCAAAAATACGTCACGTGATCAGGTAAAATTAGGGAGTGACAAATTAGAACAAGATGTGATTAAAAAAATCCTTGAACGATGAAAGCGAAACTAACGTCAAGGAGCGGGTGAGAAAAAGGAAAAGGAAGGGCACATATAAAAGTTAAAGGATGGAACAAACAAATATAACGATCAAAGATTGACTTGTCACACGGACTTCAAAGAGCGAGAATTGAGAGAGGGATGTTTTGGATGGCACAGGCATAGAGAACTATTCGGCAGATCATCGCAGTTGAAAAAAAAGGGGGGGGGGGGAAACGGATAAATGAGAAAGAACTGGACAAACTACTACAGGGAGTGTAGAGTTTAATGCAATGGAAAAGCAGAACTATAAATCAACTGATAAATAATAATGCTGGGGATAATGATGCCATTGTAACCATTGATGACTCATCCGTGATGAGAAATAAGGATTGGACTTGTCGGGTAGGTTGAGGGGCAGGGTAGTCCCTGAATAGAGCTGAGTTTAAATGACAACGATTTCCAGCATGAGAATGGAAAAACAGGCAGCTACTGGAGCTTTGAGATGGTTATTTTAAATCGTATTTACCAGGGCAGTTATTGTATCGGACTCTCAGTCTATGCCTCTCGAAGTCTAAGACGAATAACTACGACATGAAAACTTACAGAGAAGGCTCAACTCTTCAGGGACTGGTGTGGATCTGCTGTCCTGGTCCTGCAGGAGTGCGCGGTGATGAGAGAGCTGACAGACTAGTCTCGAGATATTATTATTCGCCTGTTAGAGACCGACAGGGTAATCCATGAATTACCAAGAATCGGACCGCTGGAATTCAGTATCAAATTTAAAACTAGCATAGATGAACCCTTGATGGGATAGGGCAGGCGTGTATGCAACCAGCGAGTTATAGGGACAATCAGCATTCATACCCTTCCACATTTGCTGATGGGGACTGATGATATTTACTTGTATGTTTGCCCAGAGTGCAGTGATGTCTGTTATGAACAATATTAAAAATAATAAGAGGTAAGGAGAAGACATTGGCGTTGGATAGGACACGTTAAGTAAATCAGTTGATATCATTACAAGGCAACCCCTGTTCTGGAAACCCCGTCGTAAGAGAAAATAGAGGGATATAAAAAAAAACACTGGAGAAGAGAACTGAAGACATGCATGAAAGGTATAAAGAAGACACGGAAAAGCCTTAAGCGGATGACACAGGACAGGGGAGCTGAGCATGTTTTGGTTGGGCACCTTCGCTCTACGGACAGCTGAAGGTTATTGATGTTAACGATGTTGGTGCACATACATACACTCTCTGACTTTCTCTTGCATACACGCCTTTCTCTTTCGTGAAGTCACGATCTCTTTGTGCCAGAGAAACCAGTTACCTGCTGACTTAAAGCTTACCGCGTTTGTCTAGAAAGGATTCCCAGTTGTCGTTACTAATGTCAATTTCTGTCAGGATTGACAACGGTTTATTGTAATTCTTGTCCACGAAGTTTTTGCTGTCTACAGATCGCTTGTCTGGATCGTCTTCAGAGTCGCCCTCACTCAGCAGAAAGCAGAGGCTGCTGAGAGCTTGAGTTAGCCTGGCCCCGCACATTCCCCTGTCATCAGAAAAGATCTTCAATTGCTTATTGTGTTTACACGATTGATACTACAAGCACAGGTCAGATTATTTCATTCTTTACCTTTCGGTTCCAAAAAGGACCATTGACCTTCAACAAACTTATGTCAAGTTTGAGGATCGGAGTGGCTTAGAGGTATGGCGTCTACCTCTAATTCTAAAAGTACCGGATTTGCTCCCAGTACAGGGAATTTAATTGATGGACATTTTTTCTTTCAGAACCAGTCGTTGCTAATATCATACTCCCCTAATATCCAAGATAGTGAGATCGGATGCCTACCCTTCTCGGATAAGGGCGAAAAATAGGAGGTCCCTTGTGCAAGTTGCGCACGTTTAAAACATCTCGGCAGTTGGAAATGGTAAAGAGTAGGTCATTCGGCCGCTACCCTGGCAAAATGTAAAAATAATGAAACCTACCGACCCAAAAAATATTTATAGAATGTGTGATTCTTATATACACACATTCAGATTCTTGCTGGTGCTACAGAGTTTGCGCACTGTGCTGAGATCCTCCATGTGTGATCTAAGGGAGGAGATCGGAGCACTTATGGAGTAGTCCGTGTGCAATGAAGGTAGTCCTTAAAACTAAACCAAATAAAAACCAAATGCTTAAGGTCTTCTTCGTGTCTTCTTCATGTCTTATTTCATTGTCTCCAGTTCTCTTCTCCGTGTGTTTTTCGGCTTAAAGACCAAAGCTGCGATATACAACGCCTGCGTCACCAGCACACTTCTACATGGCAGCGAGACCTGGACAACTTATGATAAGCTCAATACCTTCCATCTACGGTGTCTACCTGCGCCACATCCTCGGCATTTCGTGGTAAGTGACAAATGTCGAGGTGTTGTCACGTGCTGGCCTTCAAAACATGTATACACTGCTTAGACAGCGAAGACTACGCTAGCTTGGCCATGTCCGCCGCATGGAAGATGGTCGCATCCTGAAAGATATCTTCTACGGACAACTGGCAGATGGCAAAAGAACAGTTGGGCGACCGCAGCTGAGATTCAAAGATGTGTGCGAGAGAGACATGAGGGCACTGAACATAGATCCAACAACCTGGGAGGATGAAGCTGCCGATCGCACCAAGTGGCGATGCTATCTACAGCGCCACCTCAGATTTGGCAAAGAGAAACTCACACAACAAGCAGAAGAGAAGATAAAGCTTCGAAAGGAACAACTGGAAAATAAGCAGCTGAGGGCTGTCACCTCAGGGGCGCATTCCCATAGTCAGTTATGATTGTAGAGGGCTGTTATGATTATTATTCTACTCTCTATCTACGTGAAATGTAGTACAGTGTGATTTCGGTTGAAGATAATGATTTTGTGATTTTGAAAAGCAACAAGAGTATTCAAGAGATAATATATCAATGGAAAAAATACGCACGTTAGTCTAAATTTGTGTGACAAAGTTTGTGCATCGCTTACAACGAAATTTAATCCTAATAATTGATTTATTGATTAGCCATCGGAATATGATTATTTGTGTTTGTAACTACAAATATTGTACCCGACATTAGCAGACATCGATTCTTCCGGTGAAATTGATAACGTGGTGTACAGACTAGTCCGCTGCGGATATGTTTGATTGGGTTAATTTAAAAAGATTGTGAAACTGTACTGCTAATGTTAAAACCATGTCCTATATTAAAATCTATTAATATTTGCCGCAGATTTCTGGAAAATTGTATTACGTGTAAAACTTTCAGTCATCATCATGACCACCATCCCCACCACCATTACCACCACCACCATCATAATTATTATCATCATCACCATCACCACCATCACCACCATCACCACCACCATCATCATCATCATTATCATCGCCGTCTTCGGCGTCATCATCATTTTCCCTTTTTCTCCTCAAGACGCTTGAATCCATCCACGCAGCTCATATCCCTGAACTAATGTCGCACCAAGCACCCACATGCTCCTCGAGAGATGATTTCTCTGTAGCAATTTGTTTTACTTGATGAAGTTGCCAGTCCCATGCACAACATTAATCACCTGAGGGAGAGGTGGTCATATTCTTTCTTTTTTCTCATCAGAGCGCACCCCCCCCCCTCCCCCGGAACTGCATAGGACAAACAAGATGTGAACAGTTCTAGTTTTTCAATATGGTCCGACATGAAGAAGGAGTTAATGCACGCCGAAATTCACCGTTATTTATACGATTAATCTGCAATGGTTCTCAAACAAAAACGAATTAGTCTGATAGATACGATGACTAAGGGGAACATATTTGGAGCAGTTATATTTTGGGTGTACTCAATCGATTTATAAAAAGAAGTTCTGACATAAGCCCATACATTGAAATTGTTGGGGGAAAAAATAACATTAAAATACTCAACGTCTATGCAAACCGTGCAGAAATGTAATATCCGAACATTTTTTTTTTCATTTTGTTTAACTTCTTATTTTTCTTCAAGTACCATGCCTTGTGGAGTAGGCGATCATGTATCTCCAGAACTTCCTGTCTCCAGAACTATTTATCATTTCTGTTGTTGACTTCTTTCCTTGTTATGAAACAGACTGTCCAGTTGTTAAAGAAGATTATTATGTATTTTACATGTTGGCCTCACTTAGATCTATTAGCAGTTTAATCTACGCCGTAACATTTCTATCTGGAGTCAACATGATATGTGTTGCACCATTATTAATTGTAAGTGAACGCGATAATGGGTTGACGTCACTGAGTGATGATGACGTAATGAGGTGACGCGCTAATATTTTCTAACGGTCGATCTTGGCCTTTCGTTGTAGAATCCGTCGAAGCAAGACGTGATATATTTCGCTCCCATATGAATTGAAGTTTTATGATGTTTCTCCTACGTGGCATTATAGTACGAAGGTCGCCACAAGTATTCAAGAAGATGCTGAACGCAAGTATATAAGTTCGAAGATATTTTAGAAGAGGAGTCTTATTTTGGGAGCAATCAATTATATTTTAATCTCCGTATTCTGGTTATCGCTACTTAGACGTTCCCGGTTGCCGGCGTCTCTAGTATAAAGGCCAGAATATGTAACGATTTATCAAGGACTGTAGGAGGTTTCATTTTTTGCATGTATTGATGATTGCCATGAACATTGAAGTCTGTCTTACGTAAAATAAACGTGCCTGTAATTGTGGACCCAAATTAACCAGTCGTTTTGGAGTCCATGTATGAAATCATACTTCTTGACCACCCATACAATTCGACAAGATCCAATAGCACGGTGCTCACATTAACATCATCTTTCCAACGGCCATAATCGTAACAGAGGACGTGGTGGCCCAGTGCTGTGGAACGATAATTGTCAAGCATATTTTCATCTGAATTTGAAAGTTCAAGAACCACTGACTGTAGAAGATTTTATCAAGATATTACATGTACTTTCCCCGGTGATTGAAAATTTACATAAAACCCAGCGTACAGCGCATGCGTACTGGGAGTCATGACATTTGTCAGCGCAAGTCCTGCTGAAAACTACTATAAAAAATCAATTTTTCCAGTCTGCCATGGCCTCATTTTAATCAAGGGAACTGCTGTTACGATGCCTGAAGCATATCTCAAGTCACCAGTCTGTCTCATGGCGTAGCCTTGTGGTGCATACTAGCGTCATCGGGGATTTTTGTTCGGCTGGTTAAGATAAGTACCATTTGGTCTTTAAAAATTTTTGCCAGGTTATCTTGTAGGCAGTCCCTCACGCAATATATATTTGTTTATGTATATTATATTTATGTTATTATGTTATTTATGTGGGCGGATGGCGGGAACTTTGAATCTGTAATATCGCTACGGCTGGTCGCAGATTCAGAGTCGTTCTGTTAGGGCTATTTTGACCATTTTCATTTCAGCAAAAGACCGGCTTGAGTAAATGCGGCGAACGTTCTGTTTGCTACTGGATTTGGTCAATAATATGTGTTTAGCTGTAACGTTTATGTATCTATATTGTATTTGCATTGTATTTATAGTTTCATTTTTCTCAGTTGCGCCATTGTTTGTCATATATTTGTGAGCCTGATCTTGCTATAATTCAGTTTTACACATCAGCTGTTGTACTGGATCCTGTCTGAGTCTATATTTAGAATCGTTGTTGTAGTTTGATCTCATTTTACTTTTGTCTTCTCGTGTCAAAAGTAGCATTCTGTTTAGTTTTACAAACGTTGGTTTGTGTGATTTGTGTCGTAACATTGTTTTATATTATATTTTCTTTTACGTTCCTATTTCTTTCATTCACGACATAATATTAATAAGCTTGCATATTGATTTATGCAAATATTAAACGATAGCAATAATTAATGCTTGCAGTACATTATTAGGCCATTAGCCACTATTTGTTACGACTGAGTAATGCATAGCTATTATAATAATAGCCAAAGAGGAACAATGTTTGTTGTTGGTGCTTACATTGGATTGTAAAGCGACTTCTAAGTTATATAATTGCTAAATAAGCCACAATAGGATTAACATGGCTACCCTTGAGACTTAACCAAGATCGGGAAGGATTTCGGGTATAAAGGAGAAGCGCTTAAAGAATGTGCTATGGCTGAGCTAGCTAAAGCAAAACATGAGTTAGTAGAACAAGAGGCTAGAGAAGAGAAGAAAAAAGCAGAACAAGAAGCTAGAGAAGAGAAGAAAAAAGCAGAACAAGAAGCTAAAGAAGAAAAAAGAAAAGCTGAAATAAAACGTGAATTAGCAGAACAGGAGGCTAGAGAAGAGAAGAAGAAAACAGAACAGGAAGCTAAAGAAGAGAAAAGACATATTGATGAAGAGAGATTGATGATGCTTCGTATAGAAGAAGCAAAAGTAAGAGCACAGATTGCAAACAGTAGCAATAATGGTGATACAAATACTGCTACTTCTACAGTTAACAATAAAGATAATTATAGGTTTAGATTACTAACATTTAACCAAAATATTGATGACATGTCATCCTACCTTTCAAGGTACGAAAGTGTATGTATAGCGAATAAACTAGACAAATCATTATGGGTTGCCAAACTTGTGCAGCTTTTGGCTGGAGAACCTATGACTGTCGTAACCAATATGGATGATTCACTTAAAAGTGACTATGATGCTTTCAGAAAAATACTATTACAACGTTTCCAGCTTAATGAAGAAGGATATCGCATGTAGTTTAAGACAATGATTCCCAAAACAGGGAAGGATTTCTCAGAATATATCGCTGGTATACGTCTTGCGTTTAATAGATGGGTTCAACTCTCAGGAATTGAGAAAACACATGACAAACGAATGGATCTACTGCGGAGGGACAAAGTGTTATCCTCGGTAGCAAGCCATTCTGGTCTTTCTTACAGGAACGCAAGCCAGCAGATCTATCATCTATGGAAATTTAGCAAAACAATACTGCACAGCCCACCCAGGTGCATGTATTAGTAACAACCAAATAAAAGATGCACTTCCGGTTGCTTCAGTTGCACATTGGAACAATAATGGTAGAACCAGATCTCAAAGCCTAGACAGAAACTTCATGCATAAGAGATACAATGATAATAATTAAAATAGAAATAATAACTATTACAAGAATGATAACTCAAATAGAGGTCGACCACAATTTAGAAACCAGTCACCTCAATATAAATATAACAGCAACTTCAATAACAACAATTTCCAACTAGGATCCAACTTGAGGAAGCAAAATAATTTCATTCCTCAGAATAATAATTGGGGTAATAACAACCAATACTATAGAAATAGAAATAGTAGCCAAAATGGTAGACATCAGGGTAACTATGTCGATCGCCAAAGGCAACGATCTTCTTCACGTGGGCCAATGAGGTCAGAACATAATACGGGGGCGACACTTACTCTTAGTGCACCTGTAGATAATAAGGAAGTAAATAACCAGATTCACCCAGCTGCATGTTGTTCATTTAATTTTGATGTTGCTGATAGTTGCCAGGAATGTCTAACTTTATTCCAGAAAGACAGTACTACAGTCCTGAAGTGCGGACGTCCTCTCCCTGCAGTTAGTCTATCGGCACATGATGGCACGGGTACTCTGGTGTTCCACAGAGGTTTTGTTAATGGTACTGAAGTATCTGTACTCCAGGCTCTGCTGTTCTACAGGGAAAAGTATCAAGTGTATAACGTTCGGGGGAACAATTGAATTTTACCCCACAGCCATTGTTAATATTAACACACCTTTCTTTTCAGGAAATGTTAAAGTATGTTTATTAAATACACAGTCGCTGATTTGACGGTGGGTCGCATCTATGGGAGTAAGGATTGCTCACCAGAAGAAATTGAAGAGTGGGAGAAAAATAATTTATTGACTGCCAATGCAGTTACCACACGTGCACAAGCTCAGACATTGGAGAATTATAACAATTCAGAGCCTGACACTGTTACTCTGGATGACACTGACGTACATTCAGGTGTAAATAAACAGTCGTAAAAAATGATGATGATGTTGGTGTAAATAACAGTCGTAAACATTGGTTTACTGTTAAAAATGGGATTTTAATTAGAAACTTTATGGATTAGTGTTAAACAACAATTCATGGTGAATCTTACATTGCGACCATATATATTACGACATGCACATGACTCACATTGCGCGGGTCGTATGGGATACACTCGAACACGCTCTAGAGTGTTATCTTCCTTCTTTTGGCCAGGTGTTTCAAGGGACGTATCATTATACGTACGTTCATGTGTTACCTGCCAAGACGTCAAATCTCGAGGAGCTTTCCATACGGCTCCGATTCAAGCATGCGATATATCTATACGACCTTTTGACTAGATGGCTGTTGATATTATCGGTCCACTAATTCCTTCTGCTAGAGGTCACCAGTATGTTCTCGCGTGCATTGATTTGTGCACTCGATGGCCAGAGGCTATCCCTCTTAAACATACCACTACCTCTGAGGTGGCGGACGCTCTTTCATTGATTTTTTCAAGATTGGGTTTTCCCCGTAAACTTCTATCTGACCATGGGTCTCAGTTTTTCTCTGCCACCATGACATCAGTCATGACAACACTTAAAATAGATAGAAACTTGAGTAGTATATAGCACCCAATGAGTAATGGTTCTGTGGAGAGACTCAATAGAACACTCAAACAATTATTACACCAAGTAACTGTTAAATATCCTAAGGATTGGGACAGAGTCTTGCCGGCTGTACTTTTTGCTTATCGAGAAGTGCCGCACGAGCTGGCCGAATTTTTCCCCTTTGAGCTTGTGTTTGGAACTCCACCTCGTGGTCCAATGGGGTTGATAAAGGATTTTCTTACTGACTCTGAGATGACACAGGACATACAGTCATCGTACGAATACGTGATTAATTTTCGTCGCAAGATTGTCGACGCATGTCAGTTGGCAACAGCTTCGTCAGAGGCTGCTAAACATAAATCACATCTCTCCCAAAACAAGAATAGACGTTTACGTCAACTGTTTCCGGGTGATGAAGTTTTTGTGTTGCTTCCTTGGAAAAATAACCGATTACTCATTGCATGGAATGGTCCATTTAAAGTCATAGATAGAATTTCAGATGTTGACAATGTGTTAGATATTAAAGGTCAAAGGAAAGTTTTCCACATTAATATGCTTAAAGAATTTCATACACGACCTGAGCATTTACAATCCATTTTTCACGAAATTGATGACAATATTGTTAACTTTTGTCATTATTCTAGTCTTTCGGTGATTCACGAGGATGAATCTTCCTTCCCTGACATTCACATGTCCTTGCCCGTACTTGCTCTAAATGCTACAGAATCTTGGCGTGATGTTTCCATTTCTTCTTCTTTAACATCTCAACAACATCGCCAGATATCTAATCTTTCGGAATCGTTTTCTGATGTTCTTACTGACCTACCTGGTCGAACACCTATGATCTCTCATGATATCATCCTTACTGATGATATACATATTCGTCTGCGTCCATATCCTGATTCACTTCATTATCAGAGTAAAACAGCACTCGAACTAGATCAAATGTTAAATTTAGGAATTATTGAATACAGTAATTCTGCATACTCTTCACCATTAGTTTTTGTTCGAAAGAAGGACAATAATATTAGGTTATGCGTTGATTACCGCAAATTAAATGCTAAGACCATTTCGGATGCTGAACCACATCCACTACTTGAAGATCTACTTCTTCATCTATCTACTGCTATTTTATTTACAAAAATAGATTTGACTAAGGGTTACTGGCAGATTCCGTTAACAGATCAAGCCTCTAACTGCGCTTTTTCGACTCCATGTGGATTATACCAGTGGAATTTTATGCCTTTTGGGCTTATGAACGCACCTGCTACATTCATTCGCATGATGCGAAAAACTTTATCTCATACAGCTGATATCATTACTTACGTTGACGATATCTGCTTATTTAGTACATCTTTTGATAAACACTTTGTGGGACTTAGTTCTTTGTTGGATACTCTACGATTACATCATCTGACTGCAAGGCCTACTAAAGTCCAGATTGCTTTTAGAGAAATCACTTTCCTTGGTCATACTATTGGTTCTGGTAGTATTCAGACTATACCTCAAAATGTTTCTAAGATCCTTAACTTATCTATTCCGTCTACAAAAAAAAAAAAAAAAAAAACAAGTTCGCAGTCTGCTAGGATTGGTCCAATACTACAGTAGATTTATTCCTAATTTGTCTAGTATTACGTCTGTATTGTCATCCCTATTGCGAAAGGGAATGCCAATGAAGGTAAACTGGTCAAACAATTGTCAGATAGCATTTAACAAAATTGTAGATGTTTTTTTCTAAACCTCCTGTTCTGAGGCTACCTGATATTGCCAAAGTATATATTCTTCGAACAGATGCCAGTAATTTCGGCTTGGGAGCCAGTCTTCTCCAAGAACATAACGGAATGTTGCATCCCACGCTATATACCTCCAGAAAGCTGACTGATACTGAAAGGAAGTATTCCGTAATAAACTAGGAGCTTCTCGGTGTTGTATGGGCTATACAAAAACTGGAAAGATACTTGCTTGGAGCGCCCTTCATAATGCAAAACGACCAGAAGGCGGTTGCATCTCTAAGACGCGCTAATCACCCTTGAGTATAAGAGTGAGATCCATCTTTGTTTCATAGATCTGGAAAAGGCATTTGACAGGGTCCCCTGGAGCATACTTTGGGACTGTTTGGCAAGGAAGAACATTCCAGCACCTCTGATTCATGCTATACAGAGTTTCTACAAGTCTTGCAGAAATTATATGAGGACAGCAAACCATAAGTCAGAAGAGTTCAGGGCCACCACTGGTGTAAGACAAGGTGATATCCTGTCACCTTATCTTTTCATACTCCTCATGGACGATGTTATCAAGTCATATAAGGAGAGAACAAGAAAGTATTCAGTTGGGTAATGGAAGATGAGACAGGTATGTATTTCAGAGCTGGCATTTGCTGATGATGTTGCCCTGATTGCTAAATCAGAGGCACATCTCCAACCCAACCTGCAAGTCTGGAAGGAAGAGCTGGAGAAGAGAGGGATGGTCATAAGCAGTTCTAAAACAAAATCCACGGTGATATCACGAGAAGAAAGAAGACATCAGATTAAGCTGGGAGAACAGGTCCTGGAGCAGGTCGACCAATTAAATATCTCGGAGCTATTATAGACCGAAAGGGAGGCATCAAAGAAGAGTTGGCCACTTGAAAAGCAGCAATTGGAAGACTTTTTCAGGTCATAAATCGAGGATTCCTCAGCAAGAGAGAGGTTGGTAAAAAAACAACGATGGCTGTATACCGCTCCACCTATGTCCCAGTCTTGACATATGGATGCGAGTCATGGTCAATGACTACAACCCATAAAAGCCAGATCCGAACCTCAGAAATGAGGTACCTGAGTAAGGTGGTTGAAGTAACAAGAAGAGACATGGTCCGCAACCAGACGATACGCCAAGGCATAAAATCCCACTCCCTGCAGACCCAAGTAGAACAGTCCCAACTAAGATGGTTAGGCCATGTCTGCAGAATGGGAGAAGATCGGCTACCACGACAAGCATGGGAAACAAAGAGCCAGGGATCCAGACCCTCAGGACGACCCAGAGTCCGCTGGGAGGACAACATTAGACAATCTTTGAAGGACCGAGGACTAGAATGGAACCAGGCCAGGAGGAAGACAGCCGATAGGATAGTCTGGCGCTCTCTCTTCCAAACCTCTACACCTCACGGTAGAAGGGGAACAACTAAGTAAGTAAGAATTCCACCTTATGTACCTACTATCTGATGGTATTTTACTGACTGTCGGTTGAATACTTCTTGTCAACTTATGGGAAATTGAACAAAACTATATCAAGTCATGTCAACTCACGTTTGTACCCCAAATTGGTACTTGATTTGAACTGTAATAGACATTGTATTGTTTCCATTTTGTTTCACTACCTGATTTAGTGCGATCTACCTGCACTTGCTGATCAAACATTGACTGAACTGCCTTAGAAGTACACCCTCCATGGGCTCTATTTACATATCAGGACTCGACAGGGCCGACTAAACACTCGGTACAATTTCAATTACATTGACAGTATTAACACTCGAAAAAAAAAATTTGGGTGATTCTTGATCGGACTTTGTGATGATCATCATATTACGGAGGATTTTTCCTGGAATTGTATATATCATTGGATATTTGTTTATTGTGTGTAACTGTGATATTACATTCATTGTTTAATTTTAGAACTTTAAATTATTAATTTATTACTTACCCTTATTATTATCTTTATGTGTTATAATTATCTGATATTTCTCATGATTGAATTATATTGCAAATACAAATATGACTTAATTGTAAGTTTAGTAAAAGGGCTAAGGTAGATAACTCATGTTTAATTTTGTTTTGTTACGTGATATTCATACTTTCTTCCCTTTTTTTGTCTACATGTACCCTTACTAATCTATTTTCTTCTTTTTCTCTTGTGTTTGTCTCCACACTAGATTTTTATTAACATTTTAACATGATAGTACATTACATTAATTACTTCACACTGCTTTTGCAAACATCTTCATATTTAGTTAATTATTGACTGCATCATAATGTTATTTAAAATACTATTTGGTTCAAACATTGATACGTATTTCTTAATTGAATATAGTTAACTATGCTGTACTATATTGACAGTCCACGATTATATTTCGTTAGTTAAGTTAATATTTATTACATATGTTTTCATTTGTATGACATACCATGATTAGGACAACGACCTCAGACACTGTTTTGTTATAAACATCTCTGGCCGTATATCCAATTTTTTCGCGATTTTTCTTTACATTAAACGCAATCTAAATTGTTATAATATTGTTGAAAAAAGAATTTCATGATTTTTTTCACCCCATCGGACGGGAAATTGTTAAAGAAGATTATTATGTATTTTACATGTTGGCCTCACTTAGATCTATTAGCAGTGTAATATACGCGGTAACATTTCTATCTGGAGTCAACATGATATGTTTTGCACCATTATTAATTGTAAGTGAACGCGATAATGGGTTGACGTCACTGAGTGATGATGACGTAATGAGGTGCCGCGCTAATATATTCTAACGGTCGATCTTGGCCTTTCGTTGTAGAATCCGTCGAAGCAAGACGTGATATATTTCGCTCCCATATGAATTGAAGTTTTATGAAGTTTCTCCTACGTGGCATTATAGTACGAAGGTCGCCACAAGTATTCAAGAAGATGCCGAACGCAAGTATATAAGTTCGAAGATATTTTAGAAGAGGAGTCTTTTTTCGGGAGCAATCAATTATATACTGTTCAAAAAAAGAAACGCAACATTATTGCAGTGGTAATGGACACCAAATTTCAAACTTGTACCAAAATTTTATTTTACGGAATTAATGTTTCAATCTTGGCATGAAGAAACTTTCAGACTTTAGCAATGAAATGATGTTCATTAAATTTGGTTTGGACTTTTATTCTTTGCGACTGAGGCCTCCGTTTCAGTAAGGTGTATGGCCTCCTCTGGCCTCTATCAGAGAACGACATCTCCTTGACATGGATCCGATTAGCCGTTGGATCTGTTGTTGTGTGATGGCTGCCCACTCTTCCCGCAGTGCAAGAGACAACTGTCGGAGATTGGCTGGAGCCATGTCTCGCTGGCGGAGTCGTCTGTCGAGTTCATCCCATACGTGTTCTATGGGGTTCATGTCTGATGACATGGCTAGCCACGGAATGGTCTGGACGTTGTTGTCAGCGAGGAACTGGGTGGTGAGTTGTGCCACATGAGGTCGAGCGTTATCCTGCTGAAAAATCGACCCTAGTGCAGCCAGAAGTGGAAGGACGTGAGGACGAAGAATTTCAGCGACGTATCGTTGGGCATTCAGGCGTCCTTCAATTTGCACCTGGTGACTTCTTCCCATGAACTTGATCGCCCCCACATCAGTACACCTCCACCACCATGTGGAGGAGCCTCATCAACGCTGTTCTGGGCGTAGCGCTCATGGACTCTGCGGTAAACTCTTCTCCGTCTATCGTGTCGCTGGAGCACAAAAAATGATTCATCACTAAACCAAACCCGTCTCCAGTCATTCCCAACGGTACATTGACGATGCTGGTTCGCCCACTGCAGTCGGTTCTGGCGATGCCGGTCCGTAAGAACAGGACCTCTGTAGGGTCTTCTAGCCCAAAGAGCAGAGTCGTACAGCCGGTTCCTGACCGTTTGATCTGAAATTCGACGAGCTGCTGACATTGATTGGACTGTGGAGGACGCAGATGCAAGTCGATTCCTGAGGTGACGCAGCCGTATGAAGCGGTCTTCGGCAGGAGTTGTGACTCTGGGTCTTCCACTGCGCGGCCGGTCTGCCACTGAACCAGTTTCTGGAAATTGCGACTAATGGTGCTTCTAACCACATTAAATTGTCTTTCCAATACACTTTGTGACTGTCCAGTCTGTAAACGTCCAATGATGATGAGTCGTTGTTCTGTAGTGAGATGAGCCATAATTGCGCATTGAATTTTCAACTGAATTTATTCGAGGAGCGTCAATCTTTTATAGGCATTCAATAATATGGTCAGAGAGTTTTGTGTTCAGTAAGTTTCATGGAATTCTCGTGAACCTGTCACGAGTTATTGTCAAAAATGTTGTTTTGACCTTGACCTCTTTCATGACCTCACGAATCATGAGGTGAGTACAATTCAGGTAACCACAAGAAGTTAAAGACCAGATGGACACAGTCGATAGGTTGACTGATGTCCAATCAGCGAATATCTTTTATAAAAGTAACACCAAAAAAGTTGCGTTTCTTTTTTTGAACAGTATATTTTAATCTCCGTATTCTGGTTATTGCTACTTAGACGTTCCCGGTTGCCGGCGTCTCTAGTATAAAGGCCAGAATATGTGACGATTTATCAAGAACTGTAAGAGGTGCCATTTTATGCATGTATTGATGATTGCCATGAACATTGAAGTCTGTCTTACGTAAAATAAACATGCCTGTAATTGTGGACCCAAATTAACCAGTCGTTTTGGAGTCCATGTATGAAATCATACTTCTTGACCACCCATACCATTCGACAAGCTCCAATAGCACGATGCTCACATTAACATCATCTTTCGAACTGCCATAATCTGAACATCAGTATCTTCTGTCTTTGTCGTTGTATATCTCTTTTTCCTTCAGCCTTTCTTGTTGTCACGATATACTTCATCTTTCTTCTTCTCATGACGTGCCCAAAGAAAGTTAGCTGCTTCCTTGTAACATGAGGAACAAGCTTCTTTTACGCATTAGCCTGTTTTAGGGCATTCTCTTTACTCTTTTTAGCTGTCCATGGTATTTTAACAATCTTCTGTAAAACCACACCCCTGTGACTTATAGTGCTTTGTGAGCATCTTATCAACATTGACGGTCAGTGTCGTCCTGTGATTTGTATAGTCAACTACGTTCTTTTTTTCCTCCAGAGATGTTCACTAAATATATACTTTTTCTTCACTTTCAGACGAAACGAGCATTCACGCGGTTTCTGTACTATAAGAGCAGTGGTGTTTTCGAAACTTTATGTAAGTTTCTTAGATGAACGTATTTACAGATAAATTCCTGTTGAATGTTTTTCTCTCTCTGTCCATTTTCATTGGTCATGATTCATCACAAATTCTCTAGCTTCCACTAACTGCATCGAACTGTCTCTTTCTGTATCTAGTCGTATCTAGTTGTGAATGTTCGTTGTGAACATGGTGTCGCAAAATTGGTTTCAAGTCATTGCAAACGTGTTCATGTAGATTTATAAACCCGTCAACGATCGATTGACCGCTTTCAAAATGGCGGCGTATCAGCGAGATGTGTATCAGACAGAGGAAATCGCCAACGATAAATAAAAGCAGAAGGGAATCATTATTACAGTGGGGGCTCGTGTCCGGGATATCTTTGATATTCCAGAGCCAACTTTCTATTTCTGCTGTGTAGAAATTTTGTTTTGTAAAATTTTTTGGAAAGAGTAACATAGTAGGAAATAATTATATTTTTAGGAGTACCATTGAGTACAGATAAAGAACGCTGTTTCATATATGGTGAAGTCAGTTTAATTAACTTTAATTTTAACTAAGTTAATTATATTGTAGTAAATTAGTTTGAGTAAGATCACTTGCCCTACTAGACTACAGATACATCATGGCTGACTTGGTCAAATTTAGGTCTGCTACACTGCAGGTGGGAAAAGAGCTTGGCATGGATGGTGACGCTCTGATCCGGTATGTCACGACGGAATGTGAAAAGTACACCGAGAGAGAAGCAAAGCAATTAGAAGCAGAGAGAGAAACAAAGAAATTAGAAGCAGAGAGAGAAGCCAAGAAATTAGAAGCAGAGAGAGAAGCCAAGAAATTAGAATTAGAAGCAGAGAGAGAAGCCAAGAAATTAGAAGCGGAGAGAGAAGCCAAGAAATTAGAAGCTGAGAGAGAAGAAAGGAGGTTACAAGCAGAGAGAAACCATGAGCTGAAAATGAGACAGCTTGATCTTGAACTTCAGGCTGGGACTATCACCCATGGTAATAGCTCACCTCATTCTGCGAATAGCTCTTTTCAGAACACCGCAAATGGAGCCATGAGTTTCCACCTAGATCCATTTGTTGAAAAGGAGGACGCAATTGAGTCGTACCTGGATAGGTATGAAAGGCTAGCCTCTACATATGGACTGGAAAAGGAGAAATGGAGTTTAAAGTTATCTCAGGGATTGAGAGGTATTGCATATGATGTGTTCCTGAAACTCCCCAAAGAAGATCAGGAGAATTATGAAATCCTAAAGCAAGCCTTACTTATTCGGTATGAAAAGAACTCAGAGGCCTATAGGAAGAAATTTAGAACTTCTAAACCTCTACCTGGAGAAACATATAACCAGTTCTCAGCTAGACTAGAAACGTATTTGTTGAAATGGAGTAGTTTAGGTAAGTATCATAAAACCTAAGAGGATCTGAAAGAGATGGTTATGTTAGAGCAAGTGAAAGATTCCATGTCTCCAGAAATGAGGAAATTCCTTATGGAACAAGGAGCAGAGAGGCTGGACGACACTTTGAAATGTGCAGAGAGATACCAAGCAGCTCAAGCTGAATTGGTAGGAACAAAAAGAAAGCAAGTAGAAGGATATAAGCCACCACCACAGAATACCGAGTTTGACCAGATGGATCAACCATACAGAAACAAGCAAAGATTTGATAATAAGGACAAAAACCCTCAGACTCAGGAAAATAAACCCTATAAACAGGGAGATAAGTGGTGCAAATTTTGTAAGATGAGCAACCACAACACTGATGAATGTGGGAGGAAAAAACCCCTTCACCATGCTGCATGTCTACAGGTGAGGGCTTCTGCTAGGAAGGAACTGACAGTGAGTCAGAATAGCCTCCATCACCCACCTACACAGGAGATAGTGACTGTGAATGGCAAACAAGTCAAAGGACTGTATGACACAGGTTTGTCCTATGATGCAGTCGTGTGTGCATCTCTGGTGCGCCATGAACAATCATCCACAATGCACATGTTTAGATCATATTAAAAATACAATACATTATATCAATGACTATTATACAGGCATATTTTGTGAACTCTATATATGAACCTGTAATACAAAATAAAAAAAAATTATTATACCGGATAGCTAACGTAAATTCGCTTACCCTCTAAGAATCTTTCTCCAACACAGAATTACACTTTTAGTGAGGATTCCTGCCCTGCATAGTCAAAAATGGCTTGGCAATGACAGTGTTCTACTCTGCTTCTTCTGGCTGGGCTTAACAAGGTTGTGTGTGATAAATGAATTGTGAAACTGCCTCCCTTATATACTAATGGAGCGTACGTCAGAGGGAGTCGTATCTGATTGGCCCAAAATAATTATAGAAAATGTTGTCTATGGCTCATTGTGTGTAACCTTGCAATTTATTAAGGCCTGAATCTCTTAAATGGCCTATGTTATCACTGTCTGGTCAATATCCTTCGCAATCCCCTGTGACAAGCTTCAAATCCATTCCTTGATATTGGCTTTCCATGTGGGTATGCAGTCTAAATAAATTTATTTAGATTAAAACTAGGCCTAACCATCGGAAGTGGCCATCTCACAAACTAAACGATATCTCAGTAGATACATCCTACTTACCAATTTCCTTTTAGATTTCCATGTATGAACATTCCCACCAGCGAACTCTGTTATTATTCTTCCCAAAGTCGTCCTTTAAGAAATTCCATCCGTCCCAATGCACAAATTGCTTCGCCATTCTTAAAATCTAGCCTGTCCGTTCCTTCTCTTGCGAGGTATAGACTGCGCATGCGTGTGCAGTGTGTACATGTCGCTCGCATTAACTCTTTGGCGAAGGCTGTGTGTATACATAATAAATCTAACTAAGCGTATTTTTCCATTATGCTACATAGGCCCCATTTTTTTTAGACTGTACTATGTACAGTTTATTTATTGGGAACATACGCTGAAGTTACGATTGTTCATTCTTTCTTTCCAGAACTGTCGGATGACGACTTAAAAAGTCCGCTCCAACATTTTCCTTCCCAGGAATGTACTGTACTGTAAATGAGTAAGGTGCTAGTAATAAACTCCACCTTAATAATCTGGAATTGAGCTTTTTGGACACTGCCAAAAACGATAAAGGCTGGTGATCACTTTGAACCATGAAATGTTTCCCATAAAGGTAAGGGGAAAATTTCTCGATGGCCCAGACTAAAGAAAGACATTCTCACTCTATCGTCGAATAATTCCTTTCAGCTGAATTTAGCTTTCTGCTTGCGTATGCCACTGGTAACAATTCTTCTGGATTAGTACCTGGTGGTTGTAACAAGGTGGCTCCGATTCCAACATTACTTGCATCCGTTCGTAACACGAATTCTTGTGTGAGGTTAGGTAAAGCAAGAATGGGTTTGCTGGTAAGTTTATCCTTCAGTTCGGTGTAGGCCTTTTCACATTCAGAAGTCCACTTTATAGTGTCAGGCTGCCCCTTCTTTGTTAAGTCAGTTAGCGGCGCACACAAGGAGTTAAAGTTTTGTATGTACTTTTGGTAAAATCCGCATAACGACACAAAAGATCGTACATCTTTTTTTTCTGTGGTCTGGGTGCCTTCTTCAATTTCTCTACATTCTTTGGGTCTGGCGTGATGTGACCTGTCAAAATGGTATGACCTAAGAAGTCCAATTTGTGGCATCCTATATGACACTTGGTTGGTCGTGCCGTCAATCCTGTTTCTCTTAACCTATCAAATAACATTGAGAGTGCTTCTATATGTTCCTCAAATGAGTTGGTAGCAATGAGAATGTCGTCCATAAAGTTTGTAATGTGAGGATTTTGCAATGGTTCTAACAATTTCCTCATCATACGTGAGAATATACTGGGTGCATTCTTCAATCCAAATGGGAGTACATTAAATTCATAATGCCCATCGGATGTGCTAAAAGCCAACATTTTTCTCACTTCTGGTTTAACTGGTATCTGGTAGTAACCTTTACTCAGATCTACTTTAGAAAAGTATCTAGCTTTACTTAGTGTAGAAAAGAGTTGGTTGGTGTCTGGTAATGGATCCACTTGAGATTCTGTGATAGCATTTAGTTTCCTATAGTCTATACACAGTCTGTGTTCTCCACTTGGTTTTCTTAACAACACCACACTAGAACTGTAGGGAGATTCTGATTTGGAGATAATGTTCTCCTTTAATAGGTGATGAATCTCTTCCTTAAGTGCCTGTGCCTTAGCATAAGGAATGGGATAAGTTCTCATACAAACAGGAGTGGGATCTGAAACTGTCATGTCATATTCCAGCAGATTTGTACATCCAGGTTTATCTGTGAGTACATCTGCATGATTTGCCAACACTTCATGAATTTGGTTCCTCTGCTCAGGAGTTAAGTGATCACTAATATTGACTTGCTCATAACTCTCTGTAGCTGTTAATGGATATTCCATAGAGGATAATGGTTCATCTTTCATCTCAATTGCAATGGCTAAGGTCATGATATGGGCAACTTCTGAGGCAGCCCTATCATAATATTTTTTAAGAAGGTTGACATGGTATACCTTCTCTTTCCCTTTCTTATCAATCTTGTAGTTTGCCCTGAACAAATCACCACAGAAACAGTAGATATTCAAGGGCCACTAAAAGGAACATCACCTCTTACTTTACCCATAGCAAAGATTCATGTCAGTTGTCGCTATTTCGAAGGGGAAATAAATGCAGCTGTGATAGATGATCCCTTTTACCCCCTGATGTTGGGGCGTAGATATGTTTTCTTGGGAGACCCTGTAAACCTATGGTTCTGGCAGGAATCCAGACCAGGTCTGACTCCAGGAACATAGAGAGGGACACCAAATTATCATTTCATTCGACGGAAATGAAGCGGGCTCAAGAAGCAGACAGCACATTGAAGCCTTGTTTTGGAAAATTGTCAAAACCTCAAAACACTCCAAGGAAAGGACATTTCTTTAGGGAACATGGACTCTTGCACAGGAAAGCTGGCAGAGGGACGAAAAGTCATGGTCAAATTGTAGTGCCATCCACCTATAGAAATAAGGTTATGGGCTGGGGGCACATAACAACTTTGAGTGAACACCTGGGTAATGGTGCCACAAAACAAAGAGTAGCCACCCAGTACTACTGGCCGGGCATTACGGAAGACATTAATCGGTATGTAAATTCCTGTCCAGAGTGCACCCATGTAGATTCAGAAAGTCGACGGAAGAGTCTTCATTAAGAGTCTACAAGAAAATCAGCAATCATGGGTACTTTCGAGATTTGCAATGGATGGGAAAGGAAACAGTCCACACAGGTTCAATTGCAGTCTGAACCCCATGCGCTGGAAAAAAGGAACAAATCACGTAGCGAAAATCAAACACCTACGGATTTGCGACGGAAAACCACAACCAACTATCCACGGAAGGAGGGCGGTAAACTTCAAGGGAAAGCTACCGACCCCGTTTCACCAGCAGTAAGGGCCTGGATGAAAAGCCGAACGGGAAAAAGAGAGATAGTAAGGGATGAATATATTCCTGGAAAACAGAATGGGCATGCAGATTTTCTCAGTCGCCATCCCACAGAGTTGGAGCAAGATAGAAGGAAGGAAAACTGACTTTGGAATGGTCGATTTGCAATTGTCTTGTACCCAATAGTTAAGCTAGATATCATCCAGCTTAAAATATGGGGGAGCTATGTCGCAAAATTGGTTTCAAGTCATTGCAAACGTGTTCATGTAGATTCATAAACCCGTCAACGATCGATTGACCGCTTTCAAAATGGCGGCGTATCAGCGAGATGTGTATCAGACAGAGGAAATCGCCAACGATAAATAAAAGCAGAAGGGAATCATCATTAAAAGGATTTCACATTGTGGTCCAGGAAAGGATTATGTATAACTGCATAAATAAAGAAACGGTAGGAAGTTATCATTTACGGAGATATATGCGTATTTCGGCTGCTCACAGTTACGCTAAAAGCGTGTAACCCACTTCTGTTCTAAATATTAAAATCAACAAATAACAGTTTGGGAATTTACATGGATAGGAAGATAGAGTTTTATCAGCTGTATAAAACAAGATAAGATGGAACAATATGGATATTATATATGCCGAGAATGAGAAAGGCAAAATTTCAGTCGACGCACAGATCGGCTGAAATCGATGTTCGGGAAAGATTTTTTAGGCCTAGTTCTAGCTGTGACGTCAGTACCCTCCGATACGCTCGCGCTATGCGTATATAAGCGTTTCGGTAAAACTCTGAGAACACACAACGAAAGAGGTTTGAGACAAGACTGAGGGCAGATAACGCCACGACTCTAAATCCATCTGAAGTGTGAGCGGATCGCCAGAAATTTTCAGTCAAGTGTCTGGGGTCTGAGGGTTCCATGAAATAACTCAAACCAGACTGTCAAGTAACAGAAGACTGTGTTGTTCACCAGAGGCAATCCCACAAACGTACAGGACCCCAAGGAGAACTTCACTGGCCATTGGCTTCTCTACAGCTGGGTTTAACAAATCTGATCTACAACAGACAGTTCAGTGTCAGCAGTATCAAGTGATAAGATAAGTGGCAGTTAAGACACTGACCACCCATTTATGAAAACAGCCATAGTTGAACCTAATATTCAAACAGTCAAGTGATGACAGTTATTTGTAAAGTCAAAGGACTAAAAACCGTGATTGCAGTAACTGTAATATTCAAGATCTTGAAGTCTAAACAGACCATAATAGTAATTGTGTGAATACTTTTATATAATTTTATACTCTTTCCCAACTAGTAGAAATAGAATATTAGTGTAAATATTAAAATATTTTTAACTGTACCTGAGGAATTTTTCACTTATTACATTTGTGGTCACAGTGAATGTTCATTTTATTATCCCCTAGAATATAATTAATCATAAGATAGTCACAGGGAGGAGACGCCTTAAATCCTGGTACAACCTCTTACCATCTGGCCAGGGTTTTCACAGTCTGACTATTTCTATGATAGTCATACACCAGTGCGTATTTCTAAGACTGGGGTATTTCTTGTAAGACCAGAACTCTTTACTGGCAGACTATCCTGGTAGCCTATGACTTACCTGGAATTCTATATAGATAACTAAATCTAATCAACCTCCCGCTACACACGGCTACCACGGAAGAGTATTCTTTTATCGGTTTGTAAGGTAGTTTTCTTCACAAAAATGTCTCTGTACTTCTTATACAGGTCAACTTCTACACGATCTCTAATTTGCGAAGGATATCTGACGTCTTTCACTTTTCTACTGCACAAAACTTTGCCTATATCACTGGTCGCATTCTAGAGAGCGTCACTACATACAACGGATTGTCTCACAGTCACTTGATGTAGGCTGGATGCTTGACGAAAGTCGTCACTGGTGTCTTCTTAACAGTCACATCCGATACTACAGATGGTGGCGTAGGTTACAGCCACGAGTCTTGACAGTTGGAGGAATACTACACGTCTGCACACATACCAGAAGAGCTGTACCCGAAGAGGGCATACCAGAAGAGAGTACCAGAAGTCGTATGTTGTTGTTGTTGTTGTTGTTTTGATGAAATGTATTTAGTGTCATTTTATTTACTAATTTTGTATTCAATTTAAAAAACTGTTGTCTTTTGCAGTTGCTGATTTTTATTTATATTAGTATTTGTCAATTTTATTTTCTCTTTTGTATTGTTTCTAGATAACTATTGTCCTTTACACTTGGTTTTAGTTTGTATTAGTATTTGTTCTTTTTGAGTTGTTGTCCCTTTTTTTTTTTAATACCTTGTCTTTCCTTGTCCTATGAGTAGTTATTTTTTTTTTTTGTTAATGCTTTGTTAGTTCTTGCTGCTTAATGTCTATTTAGTTGGATGATTTTCCTGAAGTTCTAACCTTATATTTTTTCCTTTGTTTTATGTATATATCTTTTAAGTATTGATTGGGCATCTCTTGGGGCATCTATACTTAAAACCTTATCACCTGTTAAGTCTATATTGTGATTTCTATAGTAAGTTTTTAATTCAAGCCTTTGTTGTTCATACTTTTTACAGTGGATCAGGTAGTGGTCTATGTCATTCTCTTCCTGACATTCTTGGCAGTGTGGTTCTTCTACTATGAAGTATGCTGCACCGAGTCGGAGACGCCACAGTTTTTTGTTCGATGGTATCTTTAATTCTTCTCTGACCTGGCATGTCCTCGTTGGTTCTTTCAGCAGTTTGAACGCGTGTCTGCCTTTTCTACTTTCCTTCCATGTTGTCTTTCATTCCTCGTTTATAGCTTCCTTCACTTGGCTCTTGATCTCTGACCTTCCCAGTCCTGTTTTTATATTGTTTTTACTTGTTCTTCCCTTCTTGGCATTCTGGTCTGCCAACTCGTTGCCAGCTATACCTATGTGTGCTGGAACCCACACTAGCCTCACACTACATCCTCTGTTCTCTAGTGATGTATTAATTGCTAGAATTTCTTCCTTTATGTCTGGCCGGCTACATTTACCTGGGTGTTCTAGTGCTTGTAGTGATGATAGTGAGTATGTAAATATCGTAACAGCTTCTGGTGGGTTGTCTTCGATTATTTCTAGACTTTTAAGAATTGCTACCATCTCTGCAGTAAAAATCGATGCCCCTTCCGTTACACTGTAGCTCTTTTTTATTCCCCGTTGTGGTATTACAACTCCGGCACCTAGTTGCCCACTATCACCCTTGGATCCATCAGTGTAGACGGCCAGACTTTGTTTAGTTAGTTGCTCTATGAACTTTCTACTTATCATTTTGGCTTCCTTATCTTCTATGTTTTGTTTGATCTTTTCAGTAAGTGAGTAGTCTATGATTGGTGTTTTTAGTTCCCATGGTGGTATTTTGCTTCTATATTTATTACTATTTTCAATTGTGTTTGATAGTTCTTTGAACTGCATTAGGTCTTCTATAGTTCTCCACCCTGTTGGATATCTATCTTTATTTAAGGGGACGTCCCATACACTTGGTTGGTTTTTGACAAATGCTTTATGTGCTGGGTGGGTCACTTCTTGTGCTACTTTACTCCAATAATTTAATCTCAGTTCTTTCCGTCTTAGACCAAGGGGAGGTATGCCGAGAGCTACTTCTAGAGCTTCTACTGGTGTCGATATAAATGCACCTGTAATAGTTCTCATGGCTGCATTTTGAATCCTGTCCAGTTTTGCTTTGTTAGAAGCTGCAGCTGAGTCATAGACTATGCTGGCATAATCCAGTTTCCCCCTGATGAAGGACTTGTAGAACATAAGCATTATTTTATTGCTGGCCCCCCATCCATTACCTTTTACAATCCTTAGTATATTTAGGGGTCCCCTACAGCTTTCTACCAAATTGTCTATATGTTTATTATAATTTAGTTGTTTATCTAAAGTTATGCGCAGAAATCTAGTTGTTGAGGAGGTACATATTTTCTGTCCTTTAATGGTTATATTGATTTTGTTATTTTTTTAAAATTTCCTTTGCTGAAAATCATACCTACTGTTTTGTTTACATTAATTTGGAAGCCCCAACTTTTCATCCACTCTGAAACTTTGTCTATTTGATTTTGAAGTTTTTTGTAAACATGGTCCAAGTTTTTTCCAGATCGCCAAATGGCACAGTCATCTGCAAATTGTGATACTGCATTCTTTATGTCATTAAATTCATCTGCTAAATCATTTACAGCTATAGTGAAAATTGAAGGAGAGATCACTGATCCTTGAGGAATCCCATTCTGTTGTTCATATATTTCTGACCTATCATTATTCACCTGTACAGCAAAATACCTGTCCTGTAAAAAGTTTTCTATATACCTATAGGTTTTACCAGTAATGCCAATCTTTTTCATTTTGTAAAGAGCTCCATCTCGCCAGCATTCATCATATGCTCTAGCTACATCTAGAAAGACTGCCACTGTTTTCTCTTTCCTCTTGAACCCTAGCTTTACATCATGTTCTAATCTTACAAGCTGGTCTACTGTACTTCTGTCTGCTCTAAACCCTGACTGGTTTGGGCTATATAACTGGTTTTTTTTCTAGGTAGAATTTAACTCTTTTATTCACAACAGTTTCCAGTATTTTACCTAGTTGTGATGTTAAGGAGATAGGCCTATATGAACTTACATCATGGGCTTCCTTATTGGGTTTTAGAATGGGTACTATCATAGCTACTTTCCATGCTTTTGGTATCTTTCCTAAGTTCCAGATTTTGTTATAAAGTGAGGTTATTATGTTTATAGTTCTTTTGGGTACTTTCTTAAGGATTTCATAACTAAGTATATCTTGCCCTGAGGCAGTATTAGATTTATCTTTTATTGCATTAGTTACTTCTTCCTCTGTTATATCAGCATCTAAATAGTTTGTTTCATCTATCTGGTCTGGTAGTTCTTTTAAAAACTGTATCCTAAGTCTTTCTCTTCTCTCATTTTCTTCCTGTCCAAGGCTACGTTTTGCACTGACTTTATAGAAATACTCGGCAAGGGCATTAGCTTTTTCTTTATCTGTTTCTGCTCTCTTTGGTAGTTTGATTGTTGGCATTATTGTTTTCTTATTGTTCCCTTTGATTGCCTTAAGCTTTTTCCATACTTCTCTAATTTGAGTGCTAGGTTTTAGTGACTGACAAAACTCCTTCCAGTTAGTTTCTTTGGCTTTGAATATTATTCTGTTAGATTCATTCCTAATAAGTTTATACTTATCATAGTTTTCTTCTGTTCTGTTATTTCTATATTTTTGTAAGGCCCTTTTTCTTCTCTCATGAATTTCTGCACAGCTTTTATTCCACCAGGCAACTGGTTCTTTATTCCATTGAGTTTCTCTTTTCTTATTAATGTTACTTATTGGTTTAAGGTGTTGTGGCATATTTTTATTTGGTATATACTTTATTGCTATTTTCATAATTTCATTGGTCAGTGTTTCTGCCCACAAGTCAGTATCATCTGATTCCATGTCTTTATATTCCATCACCTCCAGCTCTGATTGGAAAGCTTCCCAGTTTGCTTTTTTATAGTTGAAGGTAGGCTTCTCTGGTTCTGGGTTTGGAATGACATTTTCATGCATGGTTATTACAATGGGCAGATGATCTGAGTTTGTGTCTTGTAACACTTCCCAATTTACATTCGCTAGGTTGTTAGTTGCTATACTTATGTCTATTGCTGAGTCTGCCCTATTAGCTTGTGGATTAATTCTTGTTGCAGATCCATCATTTAGTATTAGTAGGTCATTGTTTTCTATGAAGTCAAGTAGGCATTTTCCTGCATTATCTGCATGTTGTCCACCCCAAGCACAATGATGGGAATTAAAATCGCCTACTATGATTGTTTTGGGACCTAGTCTGGTGCTTATGGCTAGTATTTCTTCATCTTTAATTGTGCCATCTTTAGCATATACATTTAGAATTGTTAGATTGTTTGAAGTCGTATGTCGTTCTGTTCGTCCTTATATACAGGATCCTACGTCACTACCCCACGTGACTTCTACGTAACTCTAGTCTTTGGTCATTCCTCTTAATTACTCTGGTCACTTCCCTGTGACCATTTTTGTTCATACTTCATTATCTTCATCATATTCTGTTATTCTATACTATGCTAACTCAGCGGTGAACTTTTTCATACGTGTTTAATAATAGTCCAGGACTCACTTCCGTATGTCTGGATTTTTTCTATATAACATTGAAAAACTCTCTTTCTTATTTCAATTGACAAAGAATTGTTGCTTACAATACTTTTCATTTTCTAGTATGCTGCTTTTGCCTTGGCTAATCTGCCTTTCACTTCGGAGATGCATCTTCCATCCGATGTCATTAACTATCATCGCACATGTTACTCATACAACTCCAGAGCACCACTGAGTATATTTATAAAATTTGAAGACACCAGAACAAAGCACAAATGACTTGAAGGCGACACGAGGTACATTAAACAAATTACTTACTGAGGATGTGGTGTGGAGTTGTGGTCACAAGTGTTACTTTCGCCTTGACATTCTCTTATACTTAAGGTCATCAACACTAATGTCAAGGTAAAATAACTTTCGATACTCAATTTCATTTCCTCTGTAATGAAAGAAATGAACATATATTTTATTATACAAATACAGTACGGTTATAAAGCGTGGTAACTAAGTTTGAATGACTCGACTCGTAACAGTGAATCTCCGTTTGTAAGAGGGTCTGATGCTGTTCTTACAATACATATGACTTTTAACAGGTGAAAGTCAATTAAATAGGCTATCTATTAAAATCAATTATATAACTGGAAACCCCAGGCATTTACACCCCTTCCCCTTAATATTAATTTTATTTGTTGTTTTTGTTTGGTTTTGGTAGGTTTTTTCTCGCTTTTTGTTTTTGTTTGGTTTTTTTTAAACATATAAGCAAAATTGATAATTGTGATTTGCCACATTTACAATTATTTGACACGTGTGATTCCACTTTCCCATATCGGCAGTTGCTCATATTATTTGGAATAGAAAACAATATATATCCTAATCATAACCCATCAGAGGTTGAGCGGGATATATTTCATCATTAAATTTAAAAAAAAAATCCATTTGTAAACAAAAACATACACCTTCCCACACACACGTACATGTTTGTATGCATGTATGTCAATATATATTTTTGAAGAAAAAAAATGCTGATACATATACATATATATATATATATATATATATATATATATATATATATATATATATATATATATATATATATATATATATATATATATATATATATATATATATATATATATATATATATATATATATATATATATATATATATATATATATATACTGCTCAAAAAAAGTTAAAGGCCACTTTCAATTTTTAGGTCATTTCAACTAAGCTGTTTTTTTTTAAACCTGAACACTCAGTCAAAAAAGTTTTGCTGCATTTTGTTGCATGCTTAAACAATGTTTGTTAATCTGACAATAAATCAAATCTGCGTTACGTGTGTGTACCTCCAAGGTCAATCAAATGCACGTGGTGGAAAGGGAAATAATGCATGTTTGAAAATGCTTCCTATGGCAAAGCCTGTTGATAACATTGCTGAAATTTGCTTTTCACGTGCAAGTCGTGACTATAGTGAACACATGTCACCCACTTTTTGGAAGGAACGAGCAATGGGTATGTTTGTAACATTTACCATTTTAGCCATGGCTCAGCGTGTCTTGCCATCTTGTGGTAGACCTTGGACGTCCTGACCTGCGTTGTTCTGCGACACTGCCGGTTGCATTATAACGATCACGCAGAGTTTGTATGACAGAGTGGGCAACTTCTAATCTCCTAGCAACTTCTCGCAGCCCTACATCATCCTGCAGCCATGCCATCGCTCTCCATCTGTCAACATTGGTCAAGCGTCTTAGCTGAGCCATGGCTAAAATGGTAAATGTTACAAACATACCCATTGCCCGTTCCTTCCGAAAAGTGGGTGAAATGTGTTCACTATAGTCACGACTTGCACGTGAAAAGCAAATTTCAGCAATGTTATCAACAGGCTTTGCCATAGGAAGCATTTTCAAACATGTATTATTTCCCTTTCCACCACGTACATTTGATTGACCTTGGAGGTACACACACGTAACGCAGATTTGATTTATTGTCAGATTAACAAACATTGTTTAAGCATGCAAAAAAATGCAGCAAAACTTTTTTGACTGAGCGTTCAGGTTTAAAAAAAAAACAGCTTAGTTGAAATGACCTAAAAATTGAAAGTGGCCTTTAACTTTTTTTGAGCAGTATATATATATATATATATATATATATATATATATATATATATATATATATATATATATATATATATATATATATATATATATACACACGATGATAGGAACATCTTTGATGTTTAAAGAAACAAAACAGAGATTTATACCTCTAGTCCATTCTCTGTATCTATTTTCTAAATCACCCAACTCACCACAACGGACAAATGTCATAGAAAATTTAAGACGAGGAAAGATAGAATACACAAAAACATAGCGAAGAGGAATAATTTATTTTACAAAATGGGCAAAATCAATACTGAAGGCAGGAATAAGATCGGCCAAAACATGTGTCGCTGGATGGCCCACTACTGATACCATAGCATCATTCGTGCTATTGGTTATCAAGTGTAAGGAAGAATAGTTACGAGGTTTTATTGAGATACGCGGTTATCAGATGGAAACTGGAAAGGTTAAATAGCGACTAAATGCTGACCTTTGGCGGGAGCTGCTCGGCAACCGATGACGAAAATCAGAATAGCTGAAACACGCCATCGGTAGGTATTTGAGATCCAATCAAATAAATAAAGAATTAATAGCCTGTCCAACCAAAAGGCTGGTAAAGCCCGCACCACTCTTGCGAAGGCAAACTTCGAGCTGAGAAAGTTAGTTGATCCCGAAAAGCCAGTCTGTATGGACGTACACTGCTGGTCTTGAAGTTTTCAAGACATCAACTCAGTAAAGCAGAAGCTGTATTTATTATGTTGGAAATTCTTATGTTACAGTAAGTACAGCTTCAAGTGAGACCTTGTTTATATTTCAGAATTGATTTTTTTCGTTGTGGAGTTCACATAGAACTAAGTGCATATAATTTCAATGGATACAAGCTGAGGCCAGTTTATTGCGTATGAAAATGGCGGTAACAAAACGAACGACATTGATGAATTAATATATCGTTAGGCCAGAAATGATTAAATGCACAGATAACGAACTGAATTGTTATAAGGTATGAAACGGAGCCCTGCAAAGGCATCCTAAGCAAAACTCATAAAGAAAATAGAGACTCTAGCAGAAATACTCACCCCAACATGGATAGGCTACAGGGAGAAAATAGTCTTTAAAATGAACTATGTGGTGATTGAGGAATTATAAAGAAAATGCATTCATGAGACATTGTCTGGATTGTAAATATGAATAAACAGTTTTGACAGATATTGAAGACTTTCTTGCCAAACTCATGTTGCAAGTTATACAGTGTATGCTATAATTAACACACCACAAATAACGTCACAGAGGAATTTCTGGAACAAACCTGGTTTACAATATTCATCAAGAAGCAATACATCTCTGGCAGTATTCCAGTAATTCATGACTTGAATGATACCATAAGCATTTACACACCCCACACGGTCACACATAGACTAAATGATGCCGTGAGTTCCTGTACCCCCCGGTCACACATGGTTAGCAAGCTCCAAATCAGTTAGGTCAGCTACAGTGATTGAGGTTTCTCACATTATTTCAAGCAAGGTTCTTCTTCTTCTTTGATCGTTAACCGCCGACTGTCAAAGCAGTCAGTGGCCATCACGCCTGGTGGCGTCTTGTTGTGCAGGAACAAATTGCTTCCACTTTGTTCAATCGGCAGCCATCTTTCGTACAGTTCCCCCATCTCTAGTTCATTCTTTGCATCTCGGCCTTCACAGTTCTCCGCCAAGTTGCTTTTGGTCGGCCTCTCTTTCGCTTTCTTTTCGGATCCATAGCATAGCTGTTCTTGTGATGGCATCGGGGTCTCTTCTGAGGATATGGGCAACCCAAATGGGGCATTGCCTGCCAGCTATGATGGTGTGCATGTCCTCTTGGTTTCTCCGAGTAAGTAGTTCTTGCAAGGTGGTCATTGGAAATAGTTGCATATATTTACCTCCTCTGCCGTGTCGCCTCTTTGGCGAGGTAGAGGAGCAAGGTAGAGGAGCTTGTGTGTCACCATGACCCCAAGAGCTATGCCGGAGGTAGCATAGCTACCAGCAGGGTCTCCCAAGTCGGACAGGTCGAAAGGTAAGGACCAGACAAGAGAGACACACACCTGATGCCTTGCGGGCAGGTTAGGAACAGTCAAGGGCTAAGGAACTCAATCTTGTAGAAAAGTCTTTTGAAATTGGATGCACTTGGCCACAGGCTTAACGAAACAGTGCAACGTACTTCTTTTAATGACGATGTATATATTTACCTAATTAAATTTCTATTTTAAACATTTTTTAAAAGCGGGACATTTATTCGGTAACGAAAACTAAAATTGAACCGAAAAACAAAACATCGATTATTTCGGTATCAGAAGTTGCGTGAAAGTCCACTGGCAAATTTTTGTAAAGACAAGTCACATGAACCCGTGGGAGAATCCCAGGTGATTGTTTCTTTTACTCATCTCCATCTTTCTTCTGTCTGTCACCTTCTTGTTATGATTACCGCCGTTTGTTTGAACAATGTGACTTATTTATACCTGCGACATTTTTTACAGGTCTTTTAAAAAAATGTATCAGTTTCAATTGGTTTTTAAGGCTTGTATGTGAGTGCTTGTGACGAAATCAGTTAATCAGTTGTGTCCTTTTACATCATTTTTGTTCTCTCCTGCATTATCAACATATTTCTTCATTTTCCTCACTCATCGTCCTATTATTTGGCATGTTTTATGCACCTACATTCTTGTCTAGTCACTCCCAGATTTGTTTACGTTTCACTATGTGAATCGTAGTATTACAAGGCTAATTAGACAGGTCAGTAGAAAATACTTTTATCACTTAAGTCGTCTAGCCAGCTTTGATAGAGACAGTAATTGTTGACATAAGGTGGTGTCGAACGATCGACGAAAAGCAAGCCAGATTGGCTGTCTAAGAAATCCGTCTGGGAGATGTACGCAAACAGTAGGGATAATATGTAATCATCTCCGCTGGACCATCTCTGTAGCAATACTACGAATAACCCGTCAGAGGAGACAATATGGGCGGAAGGTATTAGCCAGGAAATAAGTTCATCGATGTGTTTGTGAGTTTGTACAAATGCAATCGGAAGTATTACTGCTATATTTGAAAGAGGTCCCGAGTTTAAATTTTAAAAATGATATTTTAAAACACGCGGGGGATAGTAATGATTTAACACCCCGACCCACGTAGTTCTAAAGGGACAGGATTGGTTTAATTTGAGAGCCGGAATAAACGTTGGCTCTCATTGGAACGTTTGTCGGAAATACCATCTGGGAATTGGACTGAGAAATGGAAATATAATGTTGCGAAATCGGAGACACACATCAGACTGCATTTTCAACAAACGTCACGTAACAACTCCCATAAGCCAGAGAGAAGGATCGGACAAAGAATTCCAGAATTAAAAGTGACAGTTCAAAGTATTTGGGCGTCTTTATAATTTAAAAGAGAACCCGCAATTTTAAATACCAAGACTGGAAACTTAAGGTATCAGAGCACCCGTCATAAGAGGAATACCAAAATTTCCAAGACCAGGTGTTCGAAGCATCTAATCAAAGTTGCTGTGTCCATTCATCTGTGCCAGGAAATTGTATTCCCAAGTAATTTGGGGTGAGTGTAAACATTTATTTTACCAAGTGAATTTTGACATGTCTGTACTTGCTAAGTGGTTATACAAGGCATATGAGGCTGGCAACCTCAATATATGAAAATGGTATGTTCATAAACCACTACAGCAAGCACTGGTATTTGCTTTATGCTAGTTCACCCAGGAAAGCAAAAGCAGAAGCGACCCCAGACTCCGAAAGGAGCAGTGAGGAGTAATGATTATATCACATGTGCATAAAGTGTATTGTATCATTTTGTGAGATATATGTACCTTGTTAATTGTAATTCAGGCACCAGCCATTGCACCCGCGCTGTCCAGACACACTTTCCCCATTAAAGTAACTAGAAGAATAACGGTGATTTCTAGTCATATTCCATGAGTTATACTGTGTATACTAAGGGAGAATAATTAATTAGAGAGACTAACATAGGTAGGTGGACAGTGAGAAAATGCACCTGTTAGTCTTCAATCCACAAATGTACTTAGAAGAGGCATTTGTTCTTTTATTTTTCCTAAATTTCGTGGTTCGAAGCTACAAGACGGTTCTTAGTACCAGACCAGTCTGAAGTTAGAATCTTCGCCACTATCTTGAGATTCAAGAAGCTGGGTTCGACACCAGCTACCTACAGTGGACACGTTGTGAAGACTCCCACCTTGAGATTAGGTGCGAAGTTCATCTAGATGCCTCTAGAGAAGAGTCCTTATCACAAAAGACCTGACAACGATCCATTACAGTATTCAGCCAGTTAGGTTTTTTTTTATAGGCGCAAGCAACGGACAATAATCATCAGTCCCCAATTAAGTCTCAGTGAAGACAATTTTTTAACAAACCTCTAAAGTCACTTTCATATATTTATTTAAATTTGTTAAAGACTAATCGATTATTAAGTTTGTTATATGTTATTTTTCAAATTCATAATTGATTCAGTTCTTATAGATAAGAGAGCGCATCTTTAATCTATAATCTTTAATATACATAAAGTGACAGCCATGGAGCCAAAAATACTTGTAACAGGAAATTCGCTGGACTAAACCAGCTGGAGGCTCGAACAAGCCAAAAAACATTGCTTTAAACTTCACAAAAGATGCATGATCCGATATAAATTAATAATTCTCTGCTCTATGCAGCATTGTTCTTGACTTCTGAATTATCTTGTGATCACTACCTTGAGATAGAAGCATCATTACCCTTCTGTCTACAGCTCTGCCTAGAGTAATCTTGTGCGAAGGTAGACACCTTTGAAGATCCATTTTAGATACTCTTGACTTTTGACTGGTGGATCACTACTGCAGAGCAAAGGGGAGGCAAATCCCGTTACAGTGTTTGTTGTTGTTGTTGTTGGCGGTAATGTTATCTGTAATTAACTTGCAAGAGAACGAACGAACGAACTTACTTTATTTTCAAAGGGTTGAGAATTGGGCACGCAGGCCCGTCTGACATTCTGCCCTTCCTTTCTCTCGTCTTTTATACTGATTTCATTTATTGTGGTGAACTTCTAAATACAATATCTAAATTAGAATATAACAGTATAGTGCATAAAGTCAAAGATAGGATAGTACTACAAATTTTCGGCGAGAATTGTAGTCGTCGCCTACGCCTTCAGCGTATTATTGATAACGCATTTGCCGAACCAAAAAGGGTACCCTATTTTTCAAATTCGTCCTTGAGACAAACGTACCACTTTTCCAAGTTCAAAAGAAGTATTTGCCTAAAATACATTGTGGAAGGGAGGGGGACGGATAGATAACCCAACGCAAATCACGTCTCACATTGTTTCTAAAAATAAAACCAACTTGCTAGCCTTGCCTTAGGCGATTTTCAAAATACGATGTAACGTTAGAAAATGTGGACACTACGGTTATGAAAACACGCTTAGCTCTTATTGCGAATGACGTCAGTTCTCGTGTATTACGAGAGACTCTCGTATTTAGCTTGAAAGTACATGGAAAAAGAATTGAACAGGAGGTAGTTTAAAAATAAACAACTAACATAGAAAAAAGATAAAATTTTGAACCAAGCCACTTAGCCCCATAAACATCATATATTCGGGTACCTGAAGACTTGCTGACCAAGAATATGTTGTTAGTTATCGAAATAGTCCATTAAATAATCAAATATTGGTAATAATACATAGAGAATCGGAGATACTGTCAGGTCAAGTCATGTCTGCTTAGATTGGATAGCATATTTTTTTGGGAAAAAAGTTAGGTGAAAGAAAGGCTAAGATAGTACGATGAAGTGGATTGGAGGAAATTTGAAGGAAGCCGAAATATAATTGGCTAACCTAAATATACAAATCTAGTTGGTAATAGTAACACATAGAGGTTTGAGATATTTAAAAAAAAAAAATAAAGTTTCATTCAAGAAAAGAGATGCTTGGTCTCATTGGCCAAAGCCTTTTACTTTAACGAAATAGTAAGCTGCTCGCTGCCATTTTTTCTAAACATTCTGAGGAACAAGCAGCGATGAGCAGACTTGTGCTTTGTTTTAAAATAACTAACAACAGAAAGCAGTCTGAACAGAGGCAGTGATGAAAGTGTGCCATATTCTATTGCCTAATTCATCGTTACTTGTTTATATTTCCTTGATATGTGGTAAGATTGATTTTGTTGACTTTTTAATTAAAAAAGGGTTGTGTGAAAAAAGAAAAGGCCATGTAAAAGATTGTAATTAAATGGTTCCATGGCAGACTTGGGCATAGCCTAGATCTTGATCCATCATATAAGGGACTATCTAAGAAGTTTAAAACTACAGGACTATTTATATGATGGTCATACAGGAACATTACACCTATCTTATTGCATGGAAAAGATTACTGCAGGAATGACAGAGGCGTAGCATCCATTAGGGAAGAGAAAAGAAAACTGGTACAATTTGTTCCATCAAACTAACGTGGAGAAGCAGAGTTGTCGGAGAGAGCTGACCATGTTCTTTTGTATTGAATGTATGTTTACATGTAAATTAGGAGGAATTAGTTTGATATTAAGACAGAACCATAACTTGCATTGACAGGGGTTCCTGCTGGCACTTGTCTGGTGCTGGTACTCGATGATAGAGAAATTCAGCACGAATTCTAAGAGTCTCTGGTACCTGTTGGTATTAAAGAAGTTCAAGACCAGAAGAGACTGAAGTGTTTGGCCAAATCAACTACGACTGCTGTGATTCCAGGATCCAGATAAGTGCAATATCTGGCCTGGGACAACTTATCACGACTAAAGAAAAATCTCCTGTATAGACAAAAACGTTCCTCCAAAAGACTAACATAAACAATTCTAGTGAAACAAAAGAACATTGGGATGATGATAATCCCCAACCTGCTTTCTAGTACCAGTAGTAGATAGAGTAATTAACATCAACTTGAAAATTTGTAACAATGTACTATGGACATATTATCTGTTGTATGTAAATATCTTCATATACATTTGTAAATATATCTATCCATCTAAATTGATTCTCATTGAACTGTAGTCCTGACCAAAACAACGTTAGGCTCAGGACCAATAAAGTTTAACAAAAGAAATTTTAAATATAAAATTTAACAGCTGGAGTTAGTTGATTTTATCAAAGTAATTAGTATATGTTTGTATATGTTTTTGTATTGAGATTCTTTAACAACACTCTTACAATACCCTAGACACTTTATGTAGCTTTCAGTCACGCTAGTCAATAAAGAATATAACTTAGAGTGAGATCGTAGGGTGGTAACAAGAAAGGTACTCTGTAACACAGTTGTCCATTGTTTACCTCAGAGACCTTCACAGTTGATCTCACTCAAGTACAACTATACGCACACCATTCTTCTTAACATCAAAACCCACCACATTTATTCTCACATACATTTTACCCATCAATTCAAGGAATTCAACGTTATAAAGGTAAAATAATAACATACTCCCATTCACAGTATCTAATTATAAACATGAAATAAAGTATGTTAAAAAAATACAAACTAAGTATCACCATGAAACAAAATATGTTGAAAAACACTATCATCATCATTAAACCTACATTCGATATTATATCATTTGTTCGGACAAATAATCACATTAGGGGTGCAGATAATCAGAACTCATAAAGTAATCGAAAAGTTTACGATTGTATGAATAGGGACTGAGGTTGTTATCTTTCAGATAATGTGGAAGATAGTTCTAGAGATGAGCAGCAGAGTAAGCTAAGCTTTTCTTGAATAAGTCAAGCCTAGGCTTGGGCACTTGTATTTTGTTAAGGCGTTGACTGCGTCTTTCACTGTATTTGAACATTGGCCACAGATATGTTGGAGCATTCTGTGACAGGATTTTGTGAACAAATTTAGCTTTGTTGAACAGAAAGCGCTTTCTTAGAGGCAGTATTTTGAGATCTTTATATAGATTTACACACTGTGCTTGGCAGTTGTCAGAAACTAGACGCACTGCACGCTTTTGTAGTGAATGGAGTCTTTTTGTGTTGGACATAGAACAACCATCCCAGATTGTGGAGCAATAGTCAAGGTTTGTTTGTATGTGAGATATATAGAACAATTTACGTGCATCTTCATCTAGGAAATGTTTGATTTTAGCTAACTGGTAAACTTTCTGTGCCGTTTGCTTGGTCAGTGCATGAACATGTGAGTTCCAATTTAGATGCTGGTCAACGACTTTTCCTAGAGTTTTATGTTCATTAACGTTTTCAATTGGTAAGGTACCAATATAGATCTGAAGTGTTGTTTTCTCTGAATTTTGTAATTTTTGTCTAGTTGATATAAACATGCACTTTGTTTTAATTATATTAATTAGCATGCGATTTCCGATGCTCCACCTAATCAGATTGTCTGTATCTTTTTGTAACGATAGTTCGAGTGTGTTGCAACTTGTATCACTCCTGTAGACAGTACAGTCATCAGCAAATAGGTCACATGATGCGTGCTCGACGTGTAGTGGAAGGTCATTAATGTATATGGCAAAAAGTAGAGGCCCAAGAATAGAGCCCCGAGGAACGTCGGTATTTATTACGGTTGGGTTTGAGCAAGTGAAAAGAGAAGTGAGAGAAGTGAAAAGCAGATATTTTTCTCCTATAGAATACAAATGGTTTCAGAAAGCGAATAGCAATAATCTATCAGTATGGATGCCTGATGGCTCTCCCGAGAAGACAGCATGAAACAATTATCCTCATCTTTTTCCTTATTGCCCCATAAGGAGCATGGCGTACCACTGCAGCTGGTTCTCTTACCGGAAGTATCACATGCTCTTGTAGCTGTCGTTTCTGTAGCTATTAGTTTTACACATTGAGGTTGCCAGCCCCATGCATAACTTCATATTAATCGCATAAAAAGTCTAAAAATATTCAACACTAAACAATAGTGTAGATAGACAATGCACATCATACGTGAGCAAATGCGATGAAATAACCAATATATACACAATTCCAGCATTTTCTGCCACTAACGCTAAGGGGTGCAACTTTGGTTGAAAGTTAGATATTAATTGTATTGTTTCCCTTATACGTACTCTCCCGAAAATAAAAACACTCGACAAAGAAAGTGCGCAAATGACGGTGTGCAGAAAAATATTTATAGAACTGTGGTGATGCACAGTGGATTTTTAAAATACTTTTGAGTAAGTAAAAATGCCGTTAGGTATTGGTGCATTTTAATTTAATTCCCGTCTTATGACGGGCTTTTACACTAGTAAAAATAATAATATAAGTAATAATAACAACGCATTTTATATAGTCATAACAGTAGAATATTCGACTCCAGGTCCGTTATTTTGGGGATCTGACTGCAAAATGACCTCTGTTAAGAGACTTCTAGAAGATGCTGATAACAAAGTCAGCGTTAAGTGCTTTTTATTTATTATTTTTGTGTGTGTGGCTGGGTAATCATTTTTTAGTTCTTTCAATTTTATTTGTTGAAGGTACTGTTATTATTATGTACGGCTATTTTGGTTTTCATTTTTTCTTTTAAGTAAAGATGGCTTTCAGTCGCGTGTACCTGTTCCTGAAAGGGGGAGCAAAGAATAGTAACATTGAAACCTATCATGCATGTCGTAAGAAGCGACTAAGGAGGGTTGGTTAGGGCCAAGGCTACCCCATCTTTTAGATCATTTTTAGCTACACAAACGTGAAAAAAAAAACGACATGGACAGATGACCAAGTAGTTAGACTTTAATAAATAGGTGCTTGCGTAGAACCGAAGGATTGAACTGTTAAGGTCATCAACGTAGAACTGATTACACGAACCAGAGAAGTACCAGTGGAACAAGAGATGAGAAGAAGGCGCTGGCGATGGATAAGACACACTTTGGAGAAACCTGCTGATAGCATTACAATGCAGTCCTTGTTCTGAAATCCCCTGGACAAGTAGAGACAAGCCGAGGAACAAATGGAGAACAGAGCAAGTGACAGGGAAAAATGAGGAGAAAGACATTAAAATAGCGTGAGATGATGGTACGGAACAGAAGGATTTGACATATGTTTATTGAAGGCATGTCCTTCTTGGGGAGATAAATGGTATTGATTCATTGACTGAAAGGTGGCTTGCAAATTTATAAGTTTTCTTTTATACTTTTAGTTTATAAGAGAAAACATTCAATTTAAAAAAAAAAAAAGAGAATGTATGCCTGATGTAAGATAACAATAAAGCAGAACAGGAAAAAAGGAAAAAAAAAAAAAAAGGGGGGGGGGGGGGGGGGGGGGGAACGGTAAGAAAATAAAAAAACTGTAAACGATACTTAATTTTTCCAATTTTGCCAAGTTCCCACTAATAAGGAGTTATTTTTATTATCGGTTACATTCCATGAATTAACATGGCTCTTGTGTTTTATTCTTTGGTGCCGTCCACATATGTCGTGACGGCCGAAAATTGTGTGACGAAGTGTGCCGATAAGGGCGTCTCAGTGACTATGCGCATTACCTAGATGAAGCAATATTTTGTATGTCTGTCTATCCTAGGAAGTCGGCGTGAGGACGCAAGTATTGGGTGTCAGTGTCTATTCCAGAATCTATTATATATTTATCTACCTCTATGTGTGAATTTCATTTATTGTTCAAGTGGTGTATTAACGATATCGGACCATCACAACAGTCTATTGAGCTTAATTTATCCACGTGTTGTGAAGGTTGAGATTTGAGTGGCTTCTTCTCCCGATATCTGAGGGATTTTGCTAGATTGTTCTGATTTCGCCTGCTGGGGACCGGTTTTGTTTTGTCTGTCTGCGTGTTATCTCCCTTCACCCACCCCCTAAAGGGAGTCTGGTTTGCTTCTCAGGCTCGTCTTTATGTATGTTGCCCGCCTCTTGTCACTGTAGGGTAATTTGGTTTGCTCTGCTCGATGCACGAAAGGGCCTTCTTTTGCGCCTGTTGTTTGTGGACGTTACTGGTTCCCTCCTCATCTGAAGAATTTAGTGTTCTTTGTGCCTTGGGGTATCCGTTGTCGGTCATCTCGGGTACTGTATCCTGCTTCGACAGTGCCACCGTTTGTTTTTGGCATTTGATGTAGCTCGTTTTTCTCCGCCGTCGGTGTTTGGTGGTACTCCTTTATGCGGGAACTAGGTGTGGGTTGAGATGCAGCTCCGAGAGGTGTGGGCGATTTGGCCCTAAGCTCATCTCTAGTTTTCCTAATTTTTCTGAGTGAGCTCAAGATGTTTTCCGCTATTTCAGTCACGGAGGGGTTTACTTCTTCTGTCGGGGTCTGAGATGTTTGTCTCTGACACCTCATTCACAGCGTCTGGTGCTGTGCTGGTTGGCTTTTCTGGCATGATATTATCTGGTTTTGTGGCCATCTGTCTGCTTCGCTGTTTATGGCTTCAGCTTTTCTCCTACGGGCGTTTGGCTTAGATTGCACCATTGTAAATATTGCTTTTCTGATCTTCAAAGCATGAGTCATAATAATTATAATAATAGCCCCTTTAGTCATAACTGACTATGGGAGTGCGCCCCTGAGGTTGTAATCCTCAGCTGCTTTTTTTCCTCTCTTCTGCTTGTTGAGTGAGCTTCTTTTCGCTCAATCAGAGGTGGCGCCATAGAGAGTATCGCCACTTGGTGCGATCAGCAGCTTCATTCTCCCAGGTTACTGTATTTATGTCGAGTGCCCTCATGTCTCTCTTGCACACACGTCTAATGTTGAGCTCCCAGCGAACAATGGGTCGCCCCAGATCTCTGGCTCTTAGTTTCCCATGTTTGTCGTAAAGGCCTTTTCTGCTCTCTTGATTTTTCCTGAAGCTGGCGGAGAGAAAAGACCATGTCTATTGTTGATCTACCAGCTCGGAATCCACATTGCGATATATGCGCTCATCTAACATGTAGTCGCATTAAGATGACTCTGGCAAAAATCTTACCAACAATACTAAGAGAAGAGATGCTTCTGTAGTTATTGCAATCACTTCTGTCTCTTTTATTTTTATAAAGTATAACAATCTTGGCATCTCGCATGTTTTGATGGATAATTACCTCTTCCTAGCACTGACACAGCACCATATGCAGGGATGTAATAGTGTGCTCTTACAGATATTTGATTAAATCTGGAGGAATCTCATCACTGCCTGGTGCTTTGCCACAGGCCAAGCTATCATTAGCCTTGCTGAGTTCTTCCACTGTTGGTTCAGCATCCAGCTCCTCCATAGTTGGCAGGCATTTGACAGCGTCAAGGGCTGCAGGCGTCACGTTTTTTTCTCTAGCGTAAAGCTCACAATAGTGCTCGATCTACCTCTCCATCTATTTATACATTGTCACAGCTTGCCTCCCCCGCTTTGCTGTTGTGGTCCAACAGTGGCCAAAACTCAAGAGTATCTAAACTGGGTCGCCAAACGTGTTACCTTCCCACAAGATTACTCTTGGCAGAGATGTAGATAAAAGTGTAATGACGCTTCTATCCGAAGGGAGAATCCCCAAGATAATTCAGAAGTCAAGAACCATGCGCATAGTGCTCACCAATGGTTAACTTATATCTGTGCGTCGCCTTTTGTGAAGGATTTAAGCAAATGTTTTTAGCCCGTTCAAGCCCCCAGCTGAGTTAACTCAGCGAATCCTCTTATAATGGTATAGCTCTGTTTAGAGGTAAATATATGCCTAGGTGTGTATATAAATAAATAAATAAATAAATAAATAAATAAATAAATAAATAAATAAATATATATATATATATATATATATATATATATATATATATATATATATATATATATATATATATATATATATATATATATATATATATATATATATATATATATATATATATATATATATATATATATATATAATATTCTGGCTCATACGTTTGCTTTTATACATATACAAAAACTGAAGCGACTATAATTGTTTAGTTTTAAAACAACATGTAACAATTTTAATAATGAATTAGTCTTTAACAGTTAAAATAGATATGGAAAGATTGGTGACATTTTGCTGTAAATACAAGTTTTCGTCACGGAGACGTAGGTGAGGATTTATCAAAACCTGTTGCTTTCACCTATTTTACAAGAAAACCTAACTCTTGCTGAGTCCTGTCGCCGTGGTTTCCGTCACTTCTTTTTGGTGATGGGTGCACTTCTCCACATAACTCGTCCAATGTAAGCGGTCAGTGTTGATACTCTTATCTCACACTAGCGGCGTAGTAACGTTAGTACTTCCAACCGTCTGATAGCTTGTAACCACGAACTTTTAGACAAATAGAAATTCAAATGCCTCTGCTAAGTTCACTGAGTTGGAAGCTTAACAGGCGCTTTGACTCGCTATGCACCCGCCAATGTTAATCTCTCAGAGGAATTAAATTCTTGAGTACACAGCATAGCTTAATGAAAGATGATTAAAATTCACCAATATTTCTCTGGGTATTAACTGGGAAAATGTGCCTGGACAGCGCGAATAATGATTTGTGTCTGAACTAACATTAACAAGTTGCATATATCTCACAATATGATATGATACACTTGAGGCACATGTGATGTAATCATCACTCATCACGGCTCCAGTCGGAGTCTGTGGTCACCTCTGCGGTAGGGTTTCCGCACGACTAGCCAGAAACAATCACCAGCGTATGCTTTATTGGTTTACAAATATACTAGTTTCATATGTTGAGGTTGCTAGCCTCATATATAACAACTTAGCAAGACAAAGGTCACATTCACTTTTGTAAATAAAGGTTTACACTTACCCCAAAAATTTGGAAATCTACAATCTCCTCGCGCAGGTTAGAATGGACTCGAGCAATTTAGGTTATATGCTCTCCAATCACTTGGTCTGGAAATTTTGAACACTTTTTATGACGGGTGAATCTGCGGAAGTGTTATATATATTCTGCATTTCTGTATGGTGCAGAAACATGGACGACGAATAAGCATTTGGAAGAAAGAATTGAGGCTCTTGAAATGTGGATACATAGAAGAATGGGGCGTATCTCATGGAAAGAGATGAAAACAAATAAGGAGGTCCTAGAAAATCTAGGTATGAAAAGAGAACTAATGAGGGAGGTCAAAGTTCGGCAGCTAAAATACTTTGGCCACATAAAAAGGCATAACACCTTGCAGAAGACCATAATAGAAGGGAGAGTTGAAGGCAAACGTGCAAGGGGAAGACAACGCTATAAGTGGAAAGATAACATCAAGAGATGGACAGGAAAGAATCTATCAGAGTGCACCACCAAGACAAGAGACAGAAGACGTTGGAGATCCATTACAGCCAACCTTCGTTGTGGAGAAGGCAACTGATGATGATGATGAATCTGCGGAACACTTGGTCTGGGAAATTATGAATTCCTCTTATGACGGGTGAATCTGCGAAACACTTGGCCTGGGAAAGTTTCTCTTATGACGGGTGATCCAATTCCTTAGGTATCCAGTCCTAATATTTAAAGTCCTGGTCGCTTAAGTTTACAGTCGTTGTATTTATAAATGCGGGTTTACTTGTTAGTTTCCAAAGTTCCCCAAATACTTTGACCTGTCACAATAATATAGGAATACTGAGTCTGATACTTTCTCTGGCTTCTGTGAGTCGCTATGTCTCTCTGTGTGTTCTGTGTTTCTGATTTCACTACATAATATGTGCAGTTCACATCACAGGTGGTGCTTCCGTCGGATGTTCCAATAGAATCCATTGTATATTCCGGCTCTCACTTCAATCCAATCGTAAGCTCTTTTTGCACTACGTGGGTAGGGGTGTTTAATTCATTATCTCTCCCTCGAGTTTAAAATATTAAAATTAATATTCCAATGCGTGACCTCTTTCAGCGGTGCCATAATATTTCCGGTAACATCTTGTGCACTCTCACAAACAAATGTGTGAACTGATTACCTGTCTAAGCGCCTTCCGTCAAGATTGTTTACCCAGACATATTATCTGTCATAATGATCCAGAAAGGTCCAGCGGATGCGGTAATGTAATTATCACCTGTGTGTGTGTGAATCCCCCAGACTGATTTCTCAGCCGGACAATATAGGCTTCCTTTGAGTCGATTGTACTCGACCGTCTTGTGCAAACACAGGTCGTCGGTATCAAAGGTGGCCAGACTGAGTCGATTGATAAGCATATTATCGCTGACGGAGGTAATTGTTACAAGAGGATATATGATTTGTAGCAACTAGGTAGTAAGCTCGAATAAAAGTTGCACATTTTAGTTGTTGAACTGCAATAGAGATATATTATAGTTTTTGCTTTACGATGTTGAAAGCGAGGAGCATAATTTGCGTAGTTTTAATGTGACGTGTCGCGTTGGTAAGATAGCACGTGACAACATTGTATTTGTACCCATATGTTGTTATATTTGGTCCTAGACGGACGGAAGTTTTTGAAGTCTCCCAGTAGAAGGATATTGATATCAAGGATTTTCTTGATGAACAGGTATTTGGGTCAGCCTATACTTAGTGGATACAATATTATATCTCAGTGATGAAAAGGGATTTATGTTCGAAGAGGAGAATGTATTTTCGGGAGCAATCTTAATGGAAAGTATCCAAGAAGGTCACCTTAGTCGCGGAAGTTGAGTTGTTCGATACCGGATTGCCTATCTAGGAATCACGAGTAAATAGCTTGACTGTACCACGACTGAAGGAAGTGACGAATTATGATGTATTAATTGAATTCTGATGAACTGCATTTTATTTGGATGTGATGTGCTATTAAATTGTACTCTGTTCGGACTCTGAACACCACGGACTTATCAGTTGATATTATTGAAAGTTCAGACTATTGACCCACTATTCATGTTTGTCAGCACGGCATTAGAAGCTCTACCATTTGAAGTATTTATCAAAACTAATAATACAACAAAACAGTGATTATAAACCGGCACACATAGAAGTTAGCAGAGAATACCATAACAAACGGTGGCAACAACCAGAATAAAACTAATAACAATGGAACAATGAAGCACGATACAATCTGTGTAAGTGGTGATAATAAGTTTTGTTCATCGGCAGGAAAATCCGATGTAACAGTAATCACCTGGCGGAACGTAAATACGTCTGAGGAGTGGCTCAAAGCAAAATGTCAACGATAAAGATAGTCCCATAGCAGATACTCCCGTAGGGGAGTGGAGTGTTAGAGACTTCACCCTACTAGCTTCAGCATAGAGTAAAATAATGAATGAAAGGGCAAAATTATGCCAAATAAAAGTGGTTGAAAGGGAGAAAGAGAAAAATTAAGAAAAGAAGGATACTGCCGGAGTGGCTGAAGGTGTGAGAGATCACACACAATACATGCACAAACCATTCTGTCACACACTTATCGATAAGTTTCTCCCCGCTGATGGTTTTTAGCGGTGCCGTCTTACTTTTTTGGGGGACAAGGGGCTTTCTTTATAACGTCGTACATTTGTCTACCGTTGTCTGTTTGCACTGCAGTCTGGATGCTCTCGCTGAGCTGGAGTCAATACTCATTTGCACAACGTCGAGCAGATAGTCCAACTTTGCTTCTCGTAGCTTTCATGATCTGTAGGGTTCTAGCACTCGATGAACGTTTGTATTCAATCGCAGCACTACGCTTATCTTCGATAACAGGTGTCATCACAACTAATGAAGTATCAAACCAGTCATTTGACTTCGCTGTCTTCTTACCAAAGGTAGCAAGCGCAGTACTATGAATGGTGTTCCGCTGCTGCTCCCAGTTCTCTGTAACAGTATCACCATGCTGTGGGCTATTGAATGCTTTCTCGAAGGTCGTGGTAAATTGAGCGATCATAACATGGCTTGACATTTTGCTGATATCAATGCGTGGTTTCCTTTCATGTCTGACACGATGGCGTTGCTGTGCTCTGATTTTGCAGCAAACCAACGAGTGATCTGCACCACAGTCTGCACAATGGTACGAGTGCCTAGAGAGCACATACTTTAGAAGCAGTGGTGCCAGTGCTCGGATCGTGGGTGTCTCCATAACACCTGATGCTGGGGTTTTGTCTGAAAGTAGGTGTTGGTCACGCAGAGGTCAGGATGGACACACAACTCCAAGAGCCGTTGTCCATTTCCATTCATCTTAGCAGTACCAAACCTGCCCGTACATGAAGGCCATGAAACATTATCGGCACCCATTCTAGCATTGAAGTCACCAAGGAGAACAATCTGATCTTGCCTAGGTGTGCTTTTGATGACTGCTGCTAGATTCTCGTAGAACTCGTCTTTAGCTTCTGAGGCAGAGTACAGAATAGGATAATACACACTGCCAAGAATGACGGGACCTGTAAAAGTTTGCAGGCGGGGCAAACTGAAGCGTTTATCATATATTTTATCCATGTGTCTAATGAAGTATGAAGCAGAAGTTAATTTCATGCAGAATCAGCGCCCACGCTTTTTGCCAATTTGATGTTACATTTTTTGACTGCAAGCTATAAACTCCTTAAAAAATTATTTGTGGCTTTTTAGTGCATTAAAAGCGTGTTTGTAATATTTTTAAAAATATTTAATATTTTCTTCTTTTTAGTGATATTTAAAAAAAAAAAAATTAAGTCAAACGTAATCGATCCGCTAATGACATCGTTAGGATGCGGATAAACGAGTCCAGAGCACAAGAGGCGGATTTAATTATTCAGTATATTAAAAGGAAAGTTAATATTTTTTTAATTGATTTTTATTTTTAAAAGAGTCGTAAATTACATCTTCTTAAATGTTTTTGTCAGTTGTGTGTATGTCTGTGCGGGGAGACGTTTCAACATTTCTCTGAAGAATACACCTAGATTATTTGCAGTTATCGACAATTTCCGTGCTGATACAATATTTACATAATCTGAGATTTATCAAGAATGTTCATAAAAAAACCCCCCAAAAAAAAACAAAAAACCCACACATTTTTTATGTCATGCATCCATCTAATTTTATTTGAATAAATGTGAAATTGTTTGTGCCTTTGTCTTCTACAGAGTCAAAACTATTTTCATAAAAAATAGCATCTCGCAAACAAATACAAAAAAATAAATCAACTATGGACTAAACACTTATTTAAATATTCAAAAAAACATTTATTTAAATATTCATAAAAACACTTAATTAAATATTCACAAAGAAGTGAATTGGTGTAGCTTCGTAAAACGATAAAACTGTGGTTTATTGCTATTGACTGCATGTGGATTTTCTAAAATGTCACCTAATTATCACCATTTCCTTTTTTTCACTACCATTACACACGAAGGAACCACTGCAGCTGGGTCTATTGCAGGAAGCCTGGTCACATTGTATTCATGTGGTCTTGCAGCTGTGGTTTCCGTGGTAATTTGTTTTACATGATGAAGTTGCAAGGCCTCCTAATGCAGAATCTCATATTAGACGTCTTCTACGACATGCATGCCGAAGCAGTAGGCATGTTCTTTCTTTGTTTCCTGAAAGACGCCACGAGGTACACGGCACAAAGTTTCACATACTGTGCTGAAAGAAACGTTTTCACCCAAGAAGTAGTAGCAATAATAGCCCCTTCAGTCATGACTGACTATGGAAATTGCGCCCCTAATGTGATATCACTCAGTTGCTTTTTTACATGATGTTGCTTTTGGTGTGTTCTTTTCTCTTTTGCCTGTTGTGAGAGCTTCTTTTCGCACCTTCTGAGGTGGCGTTGTAGGGAGCATCGCCACTTGGTACGATCGGCAGTGTATTTTCACCCAAATTAATAACGTATATGAAACAATAAAGAAAATCCTAGTTTGTTTTAATGTTCATCAGAGGCCATAGAGATGTGCTTTGAGAATGTCAAAAATATAATGGACAGTTAAAATGAGTAATGGGGATGTTCTGAAAGCGGCAAATGCGCAAAGGAAGCTTATTCCTCAGGTTAGAAGGAAGCAATCCACTTTCTTTGTACATGTTATGGGAAGAAGGAAGCTGGTGTATATCGTGACAACAGGAAAAACAGAAGGAAACAGAGACAGAGGACGGCAAAGAGAGAAGATTCTAGACAGTTTGACTTCATGACATGGACAAAAAAGTCAACAACAGAATTGATAAATAGTACTGTAGACAGGAAGGTGTGCAGAGACATGATCACCTATACCACCAGACATAACACTTGATGATGATGATGAGTTTGTTTTACCTGTTTTTCACAATGTTGATGAATTTTTTTACAAAAGTCTTTTTCCTCGATAATTGTATTCTCTGTCTTTGTCCCTCTTTCTCTCTCTCTTTCTCTTTTTTTTATTTCTATTTTAAGGACTAACTTTGTTCTCTCTCTCTCTCTCTCTCTCTCTCTCTCTCTCTCTCTCTCTCTCTCTCTCTCTCTCTCTCTCTCTCTCTCTCTCTCGCTGTCAGACAACTGATTGAGTAACTACTCACCTGGGATGTTAATCTACCTTGCACACGATCTGATCAACTCCAGGTTCAGCCACGACAGACGACACCAGATATCGGGTCAGAGAAGCGGATTGGGCTAAACACTGCATGTCCAAATGGACACGGTTTTATATCGTAATCCAGATCTCTGATGCTCATTCGCCGTTCATTATAGCCAATCAAGCAGCCTGGGGCGTGCCATCCCGCGCGTGAGACAATGGCAGGGGGGAGAAAGAAGAAGAGAGAAATATGACCCACGTTGAAAACCGCTGAGTTACGCCAACGTAACCTTTAACCTCTTCAGTGTTTAGCGAACACTGGTTGTAGTAATAAAGAGCAAAAGAACTTATGAAGTGCGAATACAAAGTGTTAGCTGTCATTTTCAGGTCTAGACCTGGTCAGGGTTTCATCATGACTGATAGTGTTAATCCTACTCGTATATTAGAGTTAGGTATCAACACTACACATGCGTTGACAAGAGTTCACTTATTTCCGAATGGCTATTTCGCACTGAAATAAATGACGGACTTCGGTCTTTGTTGAAAGAGACGTGCCTTGCCACATGCTGCTAATAATTGTCTCTTGCTGAGTTTGTCTTCGCACATTTTGAGCGCTTAGTCTTATTATGAAGTCTTCTCGTGATGCAGTAGTCCCATATTTCTAATTAAGGATTGGCTCTCTCCAAGTCTTTCACAAAACTGGCTGTAACATTACCATGCTTGGTTACAGTAAAATGAGCTCCAGAATTAAATGAACAGTTCAGTTTAATCAGAAGCAGATACATGACAGATGGGAAGCAGAACACCCAGATCACACAACAAATGATGCATATTGCCAGCTTCAGACTCCGCACGGGCCACAACAGATTGAGATGCCGCCTATTCAACAAGCTAAAGATAGGAACTACCGATGAGTGTGACTGTGGTACCGATAAAATGACTGCTTAACATCTCCTTCAAAGATGCCCAACGTATGAGGAACGGGGAGGGCACATGTGGCCATCACCAGTGCCGTTTCTGGAAGGGCTCTATGGAGATAGAAATAGCCTCAAGCTGACACTGCTTTCTTTGAACATATTCAAGTTGACGTCTGAGTGTGTACGAAGATGAAGAAGAAATGAACAGTTCTATTAAATCATTTAAAAACGTGCAAATGCAAAATAAATTTAAAAAACGCACATTATTAAAATACAGTTTCCCTTAAAGTTCTTCTTCTCTTCTTCTTCTGCGTTCGTCCTGAAAAGGACGTTTGGTACGTTGTGTCTCCCTTTACAGCAAAGCTGAGATATTTGCGCCTTTCGGCCCGACACATCCGGTTTCAGCATGGCATTTTTGGGACCGGGTTTGCCTTCTCTCTTCGATCCCTACTCTCTCAGCCAGACTGCAGTGATGCAGCCTGTTTCCAGGACCACCCCTTGGAGGTGGAGTAGGGTCTTAGTAAGCTCTGGTTCGCTGACCTTGACGCAAGCAGTCAAGCTATGCGTCGCTGACTGCATTTATCACTGTTGCTGCGTCTTCGGTACGGTACCTTAAAGTTCAATATCAGATAGTGGAAGTTCTAAGAAGTTAAATTACGCTTTTTGTTATTAATTTCTCTCATTTTCGCGTTTTGTTTTCCTGGTGAACGCTTAACCAACGGGCACGTCAGATCTTTAGTTGGTATTATTCGGTCAAATATTTCTTTGCAACGTTTACCGATACGTTCAGTCTTCCCGCAAGATGACCAGCTGCAGTGGAGGATCCAGAGGCGGATCTACTCTGCAGCCAGTAAACCTTGAGCTTCAGGACCCCCAAGTTTAAGCTTCCAGTTTTCTCTATAATACGTTTCTTTGTCATTCCCGAACACGTATTAAAAAAAAAATTAAAATAATTTTTTTTTTAATGTCCCTCCAAGAGTTCAAGCTTCTGGGTCCGCAAAATATAGATCCGTCACTGGGTGGATCCATGTTCCATCTGGAACTAAAAGGGAAATGAACGATTGAAATGTTACCAATATTAATGTACGGCTTGCGCTATCATTCTTACTGTTTCTGTCTGTCTATCTACTTTGACGTCTTCTTTGCAGTTTGGTGTGACATTTTCCAAATGTCAACGCTTTATTCTTCTTCCTCTCAGTTTTTTTCCTATGTTTTTCAAACGATCAAATAGTTTGAGACCCGTGTAGTTGCCGCGGTCTCAGAGTAGAATAAAAACACACCAAAATTAACAGGACTTCTGCACCCTCATGCACGTTTTACGAGGCAACAAATGTGATGTTGTGCATAGGGCTGGTACTTTATCATGTAAAACACTTTGCTACAGACACCACAGCTACAGGAGTATTTACTATGATGGAGGCTTATTGCAATATGGACATCTACAGTGGTGACTCGAAGCTCTGTAAGGAGAGAAAAGGTAGATAGATACATAAAACAATTTGAGTCTATATTATATTTTTTAAAACGAACATAGCGAAGTGCGTCCCTGCTGGATTTAACGTTGTAGAAAAAACTACCTTTTAAGAACATTCTAAAATGGCAGGTTTGAAAAAAATAATCGTCAGACAATTTTCTGATAAGTTTTGGTATTTGGCATATGTAAAATATGAAGCTCTGAGGAAATCACACTAAACATATGACTGTTCTTGCTTTAGTTAATTATACTTATAGCTGTGCAGGTTTAAACATTTTATAATATAACAGAAATGTAAATACAATCTAACTTGCATTGTTTTAGTAAATATTAGTAAATGTTACATTTTGTACCACATAAAATGCAGGATAAAAAATATCTCAATTTGTAATCGCGCTTGAGAACTTTAGCAGCTGACTCTTTCTGTTATGCCGGTCACTCTGTGAAGTGGGCTCCGTAAGAATATAGAATTACATGTAAAGAGATTGCTTCTGCTGTGTGAAGACATAGAAATCGTGGAAGACGGGCTAGTGTAGCAGAAGGGAATGAGGTCGCTGTATCAGTGCTTCTTGACCTTTTTTTGTGCCATGTACCCCTTTGATTGGTCGATGAAGGCTACGAACCCCTTTGATTGTTCGATGAAGGCTATAAAGACCTTCTTGGGAATAAATGTACATAAAAGCATAAAGAAGAAACTTTACATTTTAAACGTTAGGTTATGTATACGGACCCCATATAATCAATTCATGGCCCCCCCCCCCCCCCCCCCTTTACCCAAACCACAGGTTAAGAAACCCTCTGCTAATATGGAGAATTCACTGCAGAATACTCAGAGCCTTCAAGGGCATTTTCCCAGGTGGTGCGAGGTCTCGAGATGGCTCTTCCCCCCCGCCCTGACAGTCTGTATGTAATTTTAAGAGATTCAATTTCATGCTATTAATTTAGTTGGATTACACTGTAATTTCCACAAGTGATGTTCACTGTAATATTTTGCTTAAAAAATATTAATTCATGTGTTAAATTTTTAGCCAACAGAAGATAGTGGTCTGATACCACATCTGCTCCTCTACATATTTTTACATCATGTAATGATGACCTAAACTTCTTACTTATGCATATGTGATCAATCTGGTTTTCAGTTATGTGATCTGGTGATATCCATGTTGCTTAAAACGCAAGAAATTTACAACAGTATATAGCTATAGTCAACAGTACAATGTGGAATATCTAAGAAATCAGGAAATAAGAGAAAAGTTTTCTATCACAGTATCCAACAAATACCAAGTACTCCAACAGCTGGTGGATGAAGCAGATACGGAAGACCACTGGGAACAAGTAAAAAATATATGGAACGAGACATGTGGAGAAGTACTGAGAAAAAGAGAACGTCAGCACAAAGCATGGATAACAACAGAAACCATTAGCAAGATAGAAGACACGAAAAACAAGAAAACAGATTTAAACAGAAGCAAAACCAGAAGCTCCAAAGCTAAGGCTCTTGAAGTGTACATAGAAGCAAACAAAGAAGTAAGAAGAAACATAAAAAGAGACAAGAGGAAATATTTTGAAGAGTTGGCTAGGGAAGCAGAGGAAGCTGCAGCCAAAGCAAATACGAGTGACCTGTACAACAACACAAAAAAGCTAACAGGGAGATATAAGCAATCAAATTGCCTCATAAAAGATAAGAATGGAAAATTGCTTAGTAAAATACAAGAACAAATGTAGAGATGGACAGAACATTTTGAGGAACTTCTCAATAGACCAGCTTCAACTAATCCCCCAGACATCCAGCCAGCAGAAGAGGAGCTACAAATCAGCTGTGAACGACCAAGTAGAGAAGAAATAAAGAAAGCCTTAAAGCTTCTGAAAGATGGCACTGCAACTGGTCCAGATGGCATTCCAGCAGAGGCCACCAAAACAGATATTGATACATCTACACAGATATTATACAAACCAATTGGCAAAGTCTGGGAGAGAGAGGAAATACCAGCAAAATGGAAGGAAGGTTATCTGGTCAAGTTGCCTAAGAAAGGAAATTTACAAGAGTGCATAAATTATAGAGAAGTAATGTTACTATCAGTGCCAGGAAAATTATTAAACAGAATCATCCTTGAGAGACTAAAAGAGTCCATAGACAAGCAACTGAGAGATGAACAAGTAGGTTTTCGACAAATCAGATCCTGCACAGACCAGATAGCCACATTGAGAATAATAGTTGAACAAAGTCTGAAATGGAATTCATCGCTTTACATCGGATTTTGAAAAGGCATTTGACTGTGTAGATAGATAATGACTTTGGAAACTAATGAGGCATTATGGAGTTCCCATGAAGATCATTAACTTAATAAGGAAGACTATGAAGACATGACATGCAGAGTTCTTCATGAAGGACAACTTACAGAACCGTTTAGGATAAGAACGGGAGTGAGACAGGGATGCCTCTTGTCTCCATTTATTTTCTTACTAGCAATAGATTGGGTTATGAAAACATCGACATCACACAACAGAAGTGGAATCCAGTGTAAACTGACTAAACAGCTTGATGATCTGGATTTTGCAGATGACTTAGCTCTTCTGTCCCATAACCACAATCAGATGCAAGAGAAAATGAAAATTCTCGATGAGAGGTCACAACAAGTGGGCCTGAAAATACACAGGGAAAAGACAAAGATTATGAGAATAAATGCAAGAAATGATAACAAGATTGAACTTGAAGAAACACCACTAAAGGATGTAGAATCGTACACATATCTTGGTAGTAATATAGACAAAGTTGGAGGGACAGACAATGATATCAAAATAAGAATACAAAAAGCAAGAGGCGCTTTCATTGAAATGGGAAACATATGGAGGTCAAGAGAAACCAACTCCAACATGAAAATAAGAATCTTCAACTCAAATGTGAAGTCAGTCCTATTGTATGGCTCAGAGACATGGAGAGCAACAAAAACAACAACTAAAAAGCTACAGACTTTTATAAACGGGTGCTTGCGTAGAATAGAAGGACTGAAATGGTATGACAAAGTCACAAAGATGGAATTGGTGACAAGAACCAGACATGTACCAGTGGAACCAGAGTTGAGAAGACGACGCTGGCAATGGATAGGACACACATTAAGGCAACCTGTTGATAGCATTACAAGGCAGTCCTTGTTCTGGAACCCACAGGGAAAGAGAACGAACAAACGAACGAAATCTTTACTTCATCAGGGTAAAGAAATAGGCACAACTGCCTTTTTACATTTCTGCCCTGCAATACAATTTTCAATGTGAGCAACCCTGAGCCCATATCAGTAAGGAATCAGCAACTGGTACAGACAGATACCTTCACATACCTAGGAAGCATAGTAACACCAGACGGCGGAGCAAACAAAGACATCAACATCAGAATGAATAAGGCAAGAACAGCCTTCTTTAGCCTAAATAACATCTGGAAGTCCTCCCAATACAGCACAAGCATAAAATTAAGATTATACCAGAGTTGCGTGCTTTCTGTGCTTCTCTATGGTGCGGAATGCTGGAGAGTCACAGAGAAGGAAATGTCAAAATTGTCCTCTTTTCACACAACATGCCTAAGAAAAATTCACCGAATCTTTTGGCCGAATACCATCACCAACCAAGATCTGCTTACTCGTAGCAAGCAAGAGGACATGCATACCATCATAGCTGGCAGACGCTGGAGCTGGGTTGGTCATGTCCTCAGAAGAGACCCCGATGCCATCACAAGAACAGCTATGCTTTGGACCCCTGAAGGAAAGCGAAAGAGAGGCCGACCAAAAACAACTTGGCGGAGGACTGTGGAGGCTGAGATGCAAAGAATGAACCAGAGTTGGGGCACTGTACGAAGGATGGCCACCGACCGTGCAAAGTGGAATCAATGTGTTGTTGCCCTACAAGACGCCACTAGGCGTGATGGCCACTGACTGCTTTGACGGTCGGTGGTTAAGGATCGAAGAAGAAGAAAGAATACAATTTTCAGCGTTTTACAAATTAAAATTAAAATATTAACAACTTCAGACAGGATTAATTAATATTATCATCACAATCAGAAACTGAGCATACACAAGTACATTTACTCATAGTCATTCACGCACATAGAGAGAGGGATAGAGAGAGGGAGAGAGAGAGAGAGAGAGAGAGCAATAAAGCTACTTAATATAACAAATTCAATTGAAAATTGAAACAATTACAACGACAGTTAAATGCTCATGGAAACGTTGAAATAACTGAAACAGAGAGGCAGAGGTAGACCAAAAAACGCACGGAGAAGAGAGCTGAAGACAGAGGTGAAAATGATGAAGAAAACATGGAAAGAACTTGAGTGGATGGCACGGGACAAGAAGACTTGGCATATGTTTGTTAAAGGCCTATGCTCCTCGGGGAGCTAAAGGGTTTGATTGATGATTGTTCAATTTTATTGTTGGTCACTTTTTCTTTACTGATGTAGAGTTACAGATGGGTCCAAAGTGCTGTATTTGAAAAAAACAGGAATAATATAGATATATTGGAAAAAAATCAGTGTCAAGTAAGCAAATAATTCTTTACTGTGAAAAATTGTTTCACTTTTCTTGTTCTGTTTAAAATGTAATACATTTTTATAAATTTCGATGCAACGCCCCAGTATTCCACAAAATGACGTCCAAGATTTTACAATATTCATAAATACGTTCTAGCACAGAACTGAAGGATTACAATGGTGTGACAAGGTCACTAATGGAACTAATGGAAAGAGCCAGACAAACACCAGTTGTTGTTGTTGTTGTTTAACTAGGGACAGTGAGTTTCTCGCTCTTTTGCAGCCAATACCAAGATGAAGACTCCTTGATAGTATCTACATTGTAGATCTAGACTTTTCCTGTGGCTTTTCTGCCATTGCGAAACATGTCGAGTTGAAATCATGAGCTCCAATTTCTCCAGCTTGGCTGGAATTTAAAGGATCACATCTGGCCCCAAGATAGGAGGCCGCTTGACACCCTTTGTAGTTACTTAAGACTTAATGATTGAGACGGGCTACTGCCACCAGAATTGACCATTGAAGAGAAGGACCAGTCCACGGCACCTGTAAGAACCAACAGCGACTGAAGCGCACGCCAAAAAACCCCACACGGCAGCTAAGTACCATAACAGCGCAGCCAATGGACACTTAAAATTTTGTTTTCTAAAACAAAATCCACCTACAGTTTAGATCGACCAATGAGGAAAATATCAGTGATTAATTTTTTATAAATAACTATTTATTTTAATCTTGTTAAACTATAAGTGATTATGAAACCTGTATGTAACTTTAAATCTATAGTTGGATTAATCACTATTTAGTGAATTTTATGCTTTCACCAGTATGACATATTATCTTAAATACATAAGCATATTGAGCTATTAGATTAATAGTTCCGGAATCAACTTCAGCTGGGGGCTCCAAAAATACGCGTCAATATTTCGTCACAGATGGGGTGGGGGAATAATAAGTTCAAGAAAGCTTAGATGATTTCAGTTGTTATGCTTGCTTTTCTTTAAAATCCTGTGAGCCATCCTAAAGTAGAAGCATCATTCTTGTATTTATATATTTATATCTCTGCCAAGAGTAATCTTGAGCGAAGGCTGATACCTATGAAGACCCTCATTTTTATTCTCTAAGTTTAGCCATTGTTGGACCAGCATTGCAGAGCAGAGGAGACAATAATGTTCACCTTTAGCGCCACCGACAGCCTATTGTAACTTTTCGTTTATTTTGTACTTGGTATCGGAGTTTACAAGTAAGGAGATATTCGTACGAAATACGAATAGCACAAATGATGTTCCTCCGGTGGTAAAGATTGTAAATAAATATATTCACAACGTTACAAAATTAATAAATATATATAATTAATTTGTTTGTAAGATAATTATATGTATTGACTTTAAAACATACAGAAATATTTTAAGATAGCATTCTAATAATTATTCAATCAATTCAATACCCGTTAGCTCCCCAAGGAGCATAGGCCTTCAACAAACACAGGGCAAATCCTCCTGTCAGGTGCCTTTCTGTATGTAGTTATCTTCTCTGTGTGTGTGTGTTTTTTTTGGGTTTACCTCTGACTAATAATTATAATCAGTGTTTTCTCTCTCTCTCTCTCTCTCTCTCTCTCTCTATATATATATATATATATATGTATGTATATGTATTTATGTATGTGTATATATATAACAAACTATGATTATAATTATTAAAGAGCACATATATATATAAAGGTAAAGGTAGTTCCATAGCAGATACTGCCGTTGGAGATTGAAGTGTTAGAGACTTCACTATATTAGGTCCATCATCAAGAAGTGGGGTGACCAGTTCCCTTCCTCGATTCTTTTCCTTCCCTAACTCAAGAGCAAAGTCAGGTATCGATTTACAGCCGGGTAGACTGGAGCGTGATGATACCATGAATCGAACCCATCACCTTAGCCGCGAGAGACGAGCGCTTTAACTACTGTGTCAATCGGACGCTTATATATATATATATATGTGTGTGTGTGTGTGTGTGTGTGTGATAGGAAACTCTATTCAGACCAATACAACAGGAGACAATCTGATCATCAGAAGTAGTCCTCCCGTCGAACAAATGTTTCGGTCCCTTAATCTCATTTACACTCTAAGGGGGGCGGGCTCACTTGAGTCATGATTCCCAAGTGTCAGCCTCCTGTTGTCTTCTGCAGAGAATTGGACCAACTCCACCTTGGTTGCAGCTTTGAAATTCACTCCTATTCTCTGCCAGCTGGAGGCAATTGTGAAAGTTACCCCTATGTTGAAAACAAATGACTATGCCGAGATCCATTGCCCGTTGCTGTTGTTCCACAGCCAGCACTTTGCCTTTTCCGCAGTTTCGCTGCGCCTCTTAAGCGCCCTTGTTCTTGACTGTCCCCTCAACCCCAACAGCTTCAGTAGATCATACACTGAGGCCGCCACGAGACCTCTTGCACCCTTCTCAACAGCCATGATATTTGTCGTGAACTCATCGTGTCTCAAGTCCGTGGCCAGATCATATGACTTGGCCACTGTGAACAAGTGTTGCTCGCTCAGTGTGGATTCAAATGGCGGTCAGCTCAATCATTATAATCCGGTGCGATGATCATGACTGCAGCACTATATCTGGCAGTCTTCGAGATCTTCTGATATTCTCTGGGTATGCCCATAACCCAGATATGTCTACTGCCATCTCCCAGTCATTGCACAGTCAAGAAGAGATGGTAAACTGTTACTTGATTTACTTGGTTTGGGATGTGCTGACTTTCCTGCTCTCAGAAAGTATGTATTTGCGGTGCTCGGTCTGACTTTGCTGTTCGCCTTCACCCTTGTCAAGTCTATTGTAACAGCCAGCTTATTTAGCACTTTGTTGTGGCGCCAAGTGTATTGCCCTTACCATAATCACACCTTGCAAGTTGAAAGCATGTGTTCAAGTGTATGCCTTTCATGGTACACTGGGCACTCCGCATCATCAGACTTTCCCCATCTCACACTTCTCAGGGATTTAATGGTGCCTTGTAAGCTCATGAAATTGGCTTCTTTTAAAAAAATGTCTAAGACGTTCATATTTTTCAATCATGTAAAGTAGAGAGCTTCATTCTTCTTTGATCCACTGTCACTGAGCGTCGGCTCTTGGTGACCAAAGAGCTTCATTATATACGTATATTTTACTACAATGAGCCGGTTGGCTGTTTGGACGGCGCAGTGTCTGATCTGCAGAAAATTTACCTGTGCTAGTGATTACAGTCACATCTCCAGCTCCATGTTCTTCATTTCTTTAAACATATGATCTTCACTGAGTATAGAGCCACAACTGGCGCCTCAAAAATTTCTTTAAACACATGTTCTTTAATGAGTATAGCGCCACAAATGACATCTCAAACTGATCGCCGTCTGACTTGGAAAAAACAGGTTGACAGAAATCGAATGAGAGCAAGACAAAGAATGGCAATTATGAAAAAAACTTGCTGGAATAACTTGGGGTGCAGATGAGAAAGTGCTTAAGACGTTGTACACAGGGCGAGTGAGGCCAGTTCTTGAATATGCCATGGCAGCATGGGCAACAGCAGCTAAGACAAACTTCGATAAAATTAGCAGACTCCAAAATCAAGCAATGAGAATTATAACGGGAGGCATGAAGTCAACACCTATAAAAGAAGTCGAAAAGATTACATGCCTCCAGCCAATGACAGATAGAAGAGACTGCAGGGCTCAACAACAGGCCGAAAAATTCAAAAGACTAACAGACCACCCAATGTGCCATAGAATAAATGCTCTTAGAAGGCAAAGACTCAAACGAAGTAATTTTGTAGAATCAACCAAACCACAAATGAGAGCAGTATCCATAGATAAAATATCCACTGTTAAACCCATCTACACTGCACACAAGCTTCCAGTTTGGAAACAAAATCGTTTCCCTAAAATGATAGAAAACATTCCTGGACTTGAAAGTAAAAAGAGCCAAACTGCAACAGATAGAAAATCCATAGCGACAAAATACATAGAGAAACATTATCCACGCAACACCTGGACCCATGCATACGCAGATGGATCAGCAACAAATGCAACAGAAAATGGAGGTGGGGGTGTGTTGCGCACATATTTTTTGGCGCACGGATTACGCATACCATGTAAAATGTTTTAATTGTCTGATGAAGATATATTCATCTTTGAATGCATGTTTTGGTCTTGAGGGGCGAAACTCAGATTGGGCAATAAGTAGTCATTCTGTGAGTTATCGCTCTTTGTAGCGTTCTTAAAAATAGAACTCGGCGGAGGAATTTAGACTTACTTGAATCTATTCTGTGTTTGGTTAGGAATAGATTGTTCTTGCTTCAGAATGTCTATGGTCCGAATCTATGTGTAGTGCTTGTCTATGTAGGACGAGTATGTCTTATATCTTGATATCTTAATATGTTTAAGTGGAACTATTTGTTCTTGTACTGTACTGAAGGGGGTCAGGTGTTTTCGGCGGATGAAGAGAGGTGAGGGGGTTCTTCGGTTGTCTAGGCCTAGGGCGGGAAGTCATGTCGGAGAAATGCCCAAGAGTTTGTGATCTCTTTAAGTTATTCTGGGTACGAAGATAGTTTCTTCCAGGATCGTTTAGTCCATGAGTTCCCCAGTTGTGATTCTATAACGCCGGGAGAGCGTTTTTGTGCTTGCTAGTGTATTTCTTATGTCCAGGTAAAAAAAACGTACTTTTGCTGACTTCGTTCATTCCTAGGCTTAAGATGGGCAGACGTTTACATGAACTTACCTATGAATATGTCGGGACGACATATTCTCTAGCAGCACTAAATATGTTTATATGCAGCAACTATGAGGACAGAATATGCTGATCCTTGTAGAATCATTTATTGTTGATGAACAAAGCTTCGATTGAAGATTTGGCTATACACCCGTATAGTGAGTGATGCTCAACCGGGAACCAGCAGCCATTGTGGAATTCGATTGATTTTGGAATTCTACTTATTGTAAATCATTAGCAGAGAACGGGAAAACTTCCTTATTATCAGGTGATGATTGAGAGATCACTATTATAAAGAAATTAACATTATCTTCACAGAGATTTGCTGTAATTTACCTAAAGGAATCGTCGCTAGAAAGAGATCCTGTTTAGGAGTCAAGTTTGAACAGTATTGCTTAATTGACATGCTCGGTCAGTAAGGTCTACTGACTGTATTTATAAACTATGGAAATCTTGGTGTTTACAGATGTTCCATTGCAAGATTATTCTTCATGAATGCTAATTTAGGACGGTAGTCCATTGATCAATATTATGCTGTCTATGTCGACTCATGTTCCTGTAACTGTACCCAATCTGTCAAGTGTGTGCGTCCAATTAAACTATTGAAACGACTACAGTGATCTGCATTGGTGACTTAACGTAATGAGTGAATGAGTGCCTTATACGGGTCAACACACGAACAGTCCACCATTCGCCTAACTCATACTTCACACTCACACTCCATATTTGCATAATCCTGCGTTGGTTGAGTTGACCTTTGCTCCCCCTGGAGCCTCCATCATATTCACCACTGGTTTGCGTGAGTAGAATACACAGTTACGATCAAGAAGAAAAAGAGGGTTATCAGGGTGTCTTTCTGACCTTAAGCACTGGTGCAGAACAAAGGCTGTCAGTGGCGACAGGACGATTCTCCAGCAACTTCAGAGCAGAGGCAGATGCCTTGAAAACTGCAGCAGAGGTTATATTGACAGAAGAAACGGCAGATAGACAAGTTGCTTTCTTTACTGATGCACAGTCAGTAATTGCAACGTTGAAAAGACAAAATAATACAGACCTGGATGATCTCAGAGTAGTGCTCCACAAACTTTGTCAACGATTCAAAAGTGTTGTGATCCAGTCTCATTGTAACATCGCCGGCAATGAAGAGGCTGACAGAATGGCAAAAGAAGGTTCACATCTACCTCAGCCTGATGCAAGCATAACTTTTGAGGAGGCAAAGAGTTTTATCAGAATCCGTTACAGAAACAAATGGAATGTAGAACATCCAGGGCACACACAGAATGATGCTTACTACCAGCTCCACAGAAGAGAACAAGTGGTAATCTTCAGACTCCGCACTGGCCACAACAGATTGAGATACCATCTATTCAACAAGCTAAAGATAGGAACTACCGATCAGTGTAACTGTGGCACTGATAAAATGACTGCTGAACATCTGCTTCAAAGTGGCCCCTTATATGTGGTACAGAGAAAGTGCATATGACCGACGCCAGCTTCTTTCGTGGAAAAGCTTTACGGGGATTCAAATAGCCTCAAACTGACTACTGCTTTCTTTGAGAACATTCAAGTGGACGTCTGAGAGTGTACCAAGAAGAAGAAGAAGACACCTCAAACATTTCTTTAAACATATGTTCTTTACTGAGTATAGAGCCACAACTGCCTACTCAAACAAGAAACCTTCATTCTTCTAGTGATGGTTTCTGTAGCAATGTATTTTATATGAAACAGTTGTCAGCTTCATGCAAAATCTCATATCAGTGGCCTTTTACGACTTGCTTCATAAAACAGTCAGCCTATTCATTCTTGGTCTCATACCTCATGGACAAACTCATATTATGGTCTTTTGCGACATGCCTGAGGTAGTAGTAGTCTTCATAGATGGCTTGCTAGCTAACTAAATCATCGTTCCTTCAAAACATTCCTCAGAGATCACTATGATCTAACAAAATATACCTCAGAGATCACTAAGAACTAACAAAACATTCCTCAGAGATCACTATGATCTAACAAAATATTCCTCAGAGATGGCTATGATCTAACAAAAAATTCCTCAGAGATCACTATGATCTAACAAAATATTCCTCAGAGATCACTATGAACTAACAAAACATTCCTCAGAGATCACTATGATCTAACAAAATATTCCTCAGAGATCACTATGAACTAACAAAATATTCCTCATAGATCACTATGAACTTACAAAATATTCCTCAGAGATCACTATGAACTAACAAAAAATTCCTCAGAGATCACTATGATCTAACAAAATATTCCTCAGAGATCACTATGATCTAACAAAATATTCCTCAGAGATCACTATGATCTATCAAAATATTTCTCAGAGATCACTATGAACTAACAAAACATTCCTCAGAGATCACTATGATCTAACAAAATATTCCTCAGAGATCACTATGAACTAACAAAATATTCCTCAGAGATCACTATGAACTAACAAAATATTCCTCAGAGATCACTATGAACTAACAAAATATTCCTCAGAGATCACTATGAACTAACAAAATATTCCTCAGAGATCACTATGAACGAAAAAAATATTCCTCAGAGATCACTATGAACTAACAAAACATTCCTCAGAGATCACTATGAACTAACAAAATATTCCTCAGAGATCACTATGAACTAACAAAATATTCCTCAGAGATCACTATGAACTAACAAAATATTCCTCAGAGATCACTATGAACTAACAAAATATTCCTCAGAGATCACTATGAACTAACAAAACATTCCCCAGACATCACTATGAACTAACAAAATTTTCCTCAGAGATCACTATGAACTAACAAAATATTCCTCAGAGATCACTATGAACTAACAAAATATTCCTCAGAGATCACTATGAACTAACAAAATATTCCTCAGAGATCACTATGAACTAACAAAATATTCCTCAGAGATCACTATGAACTAACAAAATATTCCTCAGAGATCCCTATGAACTAAAATATATTCCTGAGAGATCACTATGTACTAACAAAATATTCCTTAGAGATCACTTTGAAGTAACAAAATATTCCTCGGAGATCACTATGAACTAACAAAATATTCCTCAGAGATCACTATGAACTTACAAAATATTCCTCAGAGATCACTATGAACTAACAAAATATTCCTCAGAGATCACTATGAACTAACAAAATATTCCTCAGAGATCACTATGAACTAACAAAATATTCCTCAGAGATCACTATGAACTAACAAAATATTCCTCAGAGATCACTATGAACTAACAAAATATTCCTCAGAGATCACTATGAACTAACAAAATATTCCTCAGAGATCACTATGAACTAACAAAATATTCCTCAGAGATCACTATGAACTAACAAAATATTCCTCAGAGATCACTATGAACTAACAAAATATTCCTCAGAGATCACTATGAACTAACAAAATATTCCTCAGAGATCACTATGAACTAACAAAATATTCCTCAGAGATCACTATGAACTAACAAAATATTCCTCAGAGATCACTATGAACTAACAAAATATTCCTCAGAGATCACTATGAACTAACAAAATATTCCTCAGAGATCACTATGAACTAACAAAATATTCCTCAGAGATCACTATGAACTAACAAAATATTCCTCAGAGATCACTATGAACTAACAAAATATTCCTCAGAGATCACTATGAACTAACAAAATATTCCTCAGAGATCACTATGAACTAACAAAACATTCCTCAGAGATCACTATGATCTAACAAAATATTCCTCAGAGATCACTATGATCTAACAAAATATTCCTCAGAGATCACTATGAACTAACAAAATATTCCTCAGAGATCACTATGAACTAACAAAATATTCCTCAGAGATCACTATGAACTAACACAAAATCAAAAAAAAGTTACACACACCACTTCCTCAGATTCCTCAGAGATCACATGAGGTTGGATGAAAACTTTAACAAAATATTCCTCAGAGATCACTATGAACTAACAAAATATTCCTCAGAGATCACTATGAAGGCTAACAAAAGATTCCTCAGGATCACTGCTGAACTAACAAAATTTCCTCAGAGATCACTATGAACTAGGAAAACGCCTCAGAGATCACTATGATATAACAAATATTCTCAGTTTTCAAATTGATCTACCAAAATATAAGGTCGAGATCACTATGATACTATGAAAAATATTCCTCAGAGATCACTATGAACTAATAATATATACTTCGGAGATCACTATGAACTAACAAAATATTCCCCAGCGCTCCTGATGGAGTATGGAACCAACACTTGAGCTGCCAACACAGGAAGCATCAACAAAAACAGATACACAAACTCTTACTAAAATAACGACCTATTAATATCATAGTCAAGTTCCCGGGGGCCTCTATGGAGATAAAACAATGTTTAGTGCTTCTGAGTTCTCATGCTCTTACGTGACGTAGGTAGCTTTGTCAAGGCCACTAACATGAGGTTTTGGAAACTTTATCTTGTTTCGACATTGTCATATTTAAGCCAGTGTACGAGCTCTGTCATATTGTTGCACGTAGAACCATAGCAGTGCTGCTCCATTGCTCTGTAGGGAGCCCCAACATTGAGACACAACAAGCTTTCATGCTTCCATCAAAATTGCGTTTTGGAAATTTGCCTTGTAATAAGTCTGCCCATAAATCGAAGTTTTAAAAGTTTATTTGTTTCGTCTGTCAAATTTAAGCCAGTGAGCTCTTATCATATTGTTCCACGTAGACAATAAGTCTGCAGCTGTTGCTAGCCACCAACGTCTATTGTGGACCATCTGCTTCCACTTCCACGTGGCGCTTGTAGGTAGCTTTGTCTGCCCATAAATCGAAGTTTTAAAAGTTTATTTGTTTCGTCTGTCAAGTTTAAGCCAGTGAGCTCCTATCATATTGTTCCACGTAGACAATAAGTCTGCAGCTGTTGCTAGCCACCAACGTCTATTGTGGACTATCTGCTTCCACTTCCACGTGGCGCTTGTAGGTAGCTTTGTCTGCCCATAAATCGAAGTTTTAAAAGTTTATTTGTTTCGTCTGTCAAGTTTAAGCCAGTGAGCTCCTATCATATTGTTCCACGTAGACAATAAGTCTGCAGCTGTTGCTAGCCACCAACGTCTATTGTGGACTATCTGCTTCCACTTCCACGTGGCGCTTGTAGGTAGCTTTGTCTGCCCATAAATCTAAGTTTTATAAATTTATTTGTTTCGTCTGTCAAGTTTAAGCCAGTGAGCTCCTATCATATTGTTCCACGTAGACAATACGTCTGCAGCTGTTGCTAGCCACCAACGTCTATTGTGGACCATCTACTTCCAGAGTCGGCACAAGGAATTTCTCAAGGTAGTAGGTGTTCTTGTGGTTCCTCCCTCCCCACATCGCAGTAGTGTATGTAGCTATAAGTAATTTTACCAGACTCAGTTTACGGTTATTGAGATTGATCACCGTGTGATTTCTGCAAGTAATATTCACTGCACAATTTTACACACACACACACACACACACACACACACACACACACACACACACACACACACACACACACACACACACACACACACACACACACACACACACACACACACACACACACACAAATAAATAAATAAATAAAATAAAATAAAAACATAATTCATTCATGTGTTAAACATTTTATTGTGGGCAGTGGCATATCTACATTTTGGGGACCCTGAAACTAAAACTCGTGGAGGAGCCCTTTTACAAAAAAAAAAAAACAAAAAAAAGGGGGGGGGGGGATGGGAAAGAAACGTATTATAGACAAAAATGGACTTGGGGTTCCTGAAGTTCAAGATTCATTAGCTTTATAGTAGATCCACCTCTGATTGTGGGTAACTCTTTCCTTTATTTATGTAGAATTACAGATGGGAACTTAATGCGCTAAGTTTGAAAAAAAAAAAGAAAATAAATGATACAGACATGTAGGAAAAAGATATGTTTCATGTAAGCATATAATGATTAACTTTAATATTTTCTGTTTCATGTTTCTTGTTCATTTAAAATTGTATTCCATTAATTTTTATTTTCAACAAAAAAATATGTCGTTGCCGATAACCGCCTGCACTGCCAAAGAGACCACAATGTCTACTTCAGCGACCCTATGATAGCCCACCTACTTTAACTTCATCTTCCCGGGTCTTCGGGTTCACTACACTTCCCTTTCCCGAATGGCTCAGTCTGGCGGTATTGGTTGATTGTTTTCAAGGATGTGGTATTAATGTCACAACTTTAGTATCTCTGTAGGCAAAACGGGCAGGAACGACTCTGGGTATTTCCCCGCAAAGAGTAATATTTAGGATTTATCGTATTTACTTTTCTATATTTGAGATTCACAACAGGGGGAACCACCTAATTAGTCTGAGACGAAAAAGAAAGCAATCACCCAGAAGCGTGGAAAAAGAGCCAATCAAACGCAGAGGCAGCGTGAGGGTGAAACGCATCAAAACGAAAAAAGGAGATTCAACTAGAGACAGATTAAACCAATCAGATTGATGCGAGGGAGATCAATTAAACGCGGGCTTAATAAAATGCATACGAACTGGGAAACTGTATATAAACCCGCTTAGACTCAATTCTGGACTCTCGAAATTTGATTTCAAAATCTCATAGCTGAGAAGACGTCCAGCAAACTGATCCACACTTGTAGAAGCCACATAGCCACAGCCTATAGTTGAGAAAAGTCACGCTGACCTGCTTTGTGAGCCGACTCGCATAGCGATACGCTCAGTGCCGTAATATTGTGTCTGAAGGGTGAGTTAAACTTGTATTGGTCGTTAGAATACAAATTATCTTGGTGTCATGTAAATTGATGTAATATTTAATATTGATGTTATGAATGACTTTGATTTACAGGCTTGTAGACAACAGATACTGTAGACTGGTGCATATAATTTGCAGGTTCCTATCCCACAGAGAGTCGCAACAAAGCTTCTGGTAAGGAGCATAACAGACTTCAGAGTGTCAGTAAAGGACCACCTCTGCAATCGCCTGGTAGTAGCATCGTGTCTACCTGTTCAGGTGAAGTAACTCTCTTGGAAAGTCAACCCTGATCAATGACAGATGAGTCTGTAGAGAAAGAAACTGAGGGAGAAATGAAGTACTGTTTCATTGAAGAAGCAAACCCAAAAGTCATCAAATTGACGATATGATGTTAAGAGACATTGGCAATTTATTAATTTCCAGCTTGCAATTTTTACTAAATTTTTATTTTCATTATTACAGTGTACTTATATATGTTATAGATTACAGTGTACTGATATATTTTATAGATTATTGTGTATTGATATATTTTATAAATTACAGTGTACTGAAATATTTTATAGATTGCAGTTGATTTATTTTGTTTAAATTTCAATTACAGTTCTAACTTTTGTGTTCGTTTGTGGAATTCGACCAATGAGGAAAATATCAGTGATTCATTTTTTATAAACAACTATTTATTTTAATCTTGTTAAACTATAAGGTCTGTAACTTTAAATCTATAGTTGGATTAATCACTATTGAGGGAATTTTATGCTTGCACCCGTATGAAATACTATCTTAAATACATAAACATATTGAGCTATTAGATTAATAGTTCCGGAATCAACTTCAGCTGGGGGCTCCAAAAATACGCGTCAATATTTCGTCACAGATTGGGTGGGGGAATAATAAGTTCAAGAAAGCTTAGATGATTTCAGTTGTTATGCTTGCTTTTCTTTAAAATCCTGTGAGCCATCCTAAAGTAGAAGCATCATTCTTGTATTTATATATTTATATCTCTGCCAAGAGAAATCTTGAGCGAAGGCTGATACCTATGAAGACCCTCATTTTTATTCTCTACGTTTAGCCATTGTTGGACCAGCATGGCAGAGCAGAGGAGACAATACCGTCATATATATGCCTATATATTCAATGCGTATGTACAGTGTTAATATTGAGAACGAACATGCTTCTGTGTAAAAGATGTACGTAGTCCAATAGCAGATACTGTCGAAGGGGAGTGAAACGTTAGAGACTTCATTATAATAGGTTTCAGGATTATTATGAGGTAGAGTGAACGGTTTCCTTCCTATCTGCCTTTGCTTTCCCTAACTCATGAGCAGAGATAGGTAAGCATTTTCAACTGGGTAGAGTTGTTTCGAACCCGGCAACATGTGACTCGATTAGTAAGTGATCTAATCACTCTGCCACTTGACACTCATTCTGTCACTCCACGTTCATCCTTACCTCAACGCTCATTCTGTCCCTCAACGCTCATTCTGTCACTCGACGCTCATTCTGTCACTTGAGGCTCATTCTGTCACTTGAGGCTCATTCTGTCACTTGACGCTCATTCTGTCACTCGGCGCTCATTCTGTCACTTGACGCTCATTCTGTCACTTGACGCTCATTCTGTCACTTGACGCTCATTCTGTCACTTGACGCTCATTCTGTCAATTGACGCTCATTCTGTCACTTGACGCTCATATTGTCACTTGAGGCTCATTCTGTCACTCGACGCTCATTCTGTCACTTGACGCTCATTCTGTTACTCGGCGCTTATTCTGTCACCCGATGGTCACTCATATATCTAAATTGAAAATGATATATTCGTTTGAGAAATGCAAGCAAACCGGAAATACTACAACGCGAACAAACTGATCTTCATGTAAAAGTATATACAGTAGACATTCAAAAATCCGGCAACCTCCGGACCTGAGGAGTGCCGGATTTTTGAAAATGCCGGATTTTTTATGGTTATATATTCTGTATATATTTAACAGAAAATGACTACCTGTACACTTTATCTGCGATCGACAATGCACGATGTTTACGTTTTACACCACTTCTTTTATTTGCTGAATCCATAATGGGGCTAAACAGCAGCAAATAAATGATAAAATGAGAAGGAATGAGCAGGAATGGCTGTTAACACGTGCAAGCAAGACCCAACAGCTGCATAAAAACATAAACTGCTCCAGAAAACACTGGCGCGCCAACGCGGTAAATTAAAAAATGCGCTCCGAAATCCATGCCGGAAATCTGAAGGAACCGGATTATCGATGGCCGGATTTTTGAATGTCAACTGTATTGATAATTTTTGAATACGCGAAGCCCCTTCTAACAAAGAGAAAGGTCCATTTATACATTCAGTCATTCAGTCCGTCTGATGCATCTACAGGACTTCTTCACTTAGATCTGTACAAGTTATCTCTCCAAATGCATGTACGAGTATTTGATATTTCGCGGCTGTAATTTCTTCTTTCTTCTTCCGTCCTTAGCCAAAGACCGACCAAGCAGTCAGAGGCCATCACGCCTTGTGGCGTCTTAAGGGCAACAGCAGATTGATTTTCTCTGTTGTAGTTTCCCATCACGCCTAGCGGCGTCTTTAGGGCAACAACAAATAGATCCTTCTGCCGTTGTTTCCGTAATCGGTGTGACAAGCCAACGGGTGATCAGCCCATTGGGCGCTTGAAACTAGCAAGGCTAAAAAGACGCAATTGGTGGGGAAAGGAAAAAAATTCACGTCCACAAGTTGACACAATGTAAAGAAATGGACAAAAGGGACCTTAGCTATTATACGCAACAGTCATTTCTTGGACGCTTTTACGATACTTAGTCCTTTTATTTGAATTCAGCGGCAAACGCATTACAGAAGATGCTTGAACATATTTCAAAAAAACAACTAACCTTGAAAAGTAAAAACTTTTTCTCTTGAATGCAATATTTAGAGGGACGCCATACTAGAGCCAGCAGCTCAGCTGAGTTTTGCTAGAATATAACTGTGTTCTCTATTCATAATTCTGAAGTGTGAGTTCTGTTTGGCACCAAAGTGGTGTCAAATGCTGTGTTGATAAATACAAGTGTGGACCAGTGCAGTCAAGTATTTTGTCAGAGCAGCCTTATATTGCCCCCAAGCACGGAGAGGTGGGGCCACCAGATTCCAGCACCAGAACTACTCAGTCAAGATACGTGAGCGTCTGGCCTGCTGGACCTTCACCAACTTATTTACTAACTAACACACCAACTATATTTCCATCACTAGAACCCACCAATTTTTTGGGGAAATAAAACTTGTATTACTCCCATCATTAATTGGACAATGTTTGGTAGTCATAGACTGGGAGTGATGATATCACCCCAACAGCATATCTAGAAATAAGTTTTCCTGGGACTATCTTAAGATAATTACTATTAACCAGTCATTTGAAATACATATGTACACATTTTCTATTTTATTATGACATATATTCATGCATTTCATTCATAATTTCAAAAATTTTCATATGTTCTGACCAAAATAAAACCTTGGTTCAGAACAAATAAACTTAAAGAAAATTTAATATCAAAAATTTAAACAGCTTGAGTTAGTTCAGTGTATTATAAATTTTATTAATATTATTAGACTTATTAAATATCTGTGTGTGTGTGTATGTAATCTACCACAACACATTACATATCAGTACCCTAGATTTTAACGTAGCCACATTCATTAGTAAAAAAGATATGTGTGAGGTCGTAAGTGGTAGCAAGAAGGGCCTTCTGTTAATTCACAGCTACATTTATGGAAAAGGTGGATACGGAGAAAAATACAGCATATTGATTACGGAAGGAAAGAATATCGGGTAGTATGAAGCCGAGACAGAAAAGAAAAGGCTGAGGAGCTCAAAAGGCCATTTTGAGGAGCAGCCTTTAACGATTATGGCAATGAGGATTGCGTTCTCTCTCTTAAATTGATGATCTTTGGAGGAAAAAAAAAAAAAAACAACTCACACAGAAACAAAGAAAACTGTGTGAAATATAGCACAGAATCGCCACAAACATGTATTTGACATAGATGTTAAATCCTGGTGGCTCTGGCTAAGATGCAGAGATGTTGTTTGTCTGCTCATCCCTTCCTTCCCCCACCACCCTTTCATAAAAAAAGAAAACGTTTTTGGATAATCGAGTAATACTCAGTGAGACACCTCACACACATTTCACGTTACACATCAGACCGCAAGATCTTTCATATATGGACTTGCGCCCCAATATAACCAACTAATATTTTGTCTAGGTTGAACGGGTGCGCCTCGCCAAAACGAGGCAAAACTCATAATTAAAAAAAATAAAAAGTTATTCAATTGTAATACGTGTGTAAGGACCTTAAATTTGTCCGTCCTGCTGTTGACAAACTATTCTCTACGCTATCGTCGCCTTTCATCTGACTGTGATACTCAGCCCTTCAACCAGAAGGTCGCCAGGTTTACTTGACATTATGAATTGAGAATTCTTACTTTTGTGTTAGACTTGATTTCTATTGATATCCATACATTTTCAATGTACCGTAATAAAGGCCACTCTGACTTTTTCTTATTATAATTTTTTTGATATCACTGTCTGTTCTTCCAACTGTATCTATGTTGCTAATATTATATTCGTATGTGTACCCCATCTTTAGCGGGTGTTTTTCCAAGTACATTCAATCTATCATTTTCCGCTTTTATGTCATAAATTTTGTCATCTAGGCAATTTCTGAGACGTTTTGTCAAGTAAGGATAGTCTTGCCAATCACGTCCCTTACTTTTCTGTTGTCTAGTATCCTGTTCATGGTATCGACACGCTACAGTCTACCTAGCTGTAAATGGGTTCCTGACTTTACACTTGAGGAAAAGGCAGCGAGGAAGGGAACTGGTTACCCCACCTCTCGATGCTAGACCTAGTATAGTGAAGTCTCTAACACTTTATTCCCCTACAGCAGTATCTAATGTGACATAATTTGTGCGCCCTCTTCTCCTCTCCGGCAGTATTGAACTACATTTGTTGTGCATACTGAATTATTTGCATCATTCGATTGTAAACACATTCTAATTCCCTACCTTCCGACAGGTAATTGGTTATTGTTCGTGTCAATGTTTACACTCCTTCCATTCATTTAATGTCGTGTTTGTTTACCTGAGATCTGATACCCATAAGCCCAGCTTGGCTGTTGAGGTCATTTCCGTGGAGTGGCTCCGTGTGTGTTTACACAAGGAGTGCCGGTCAATTAGCGATCTGGTGGCAGGTACAGGCACTAACGATGTAAGGAAACTTCCGGACAAAATGGTTATGATCAGGATAAATGTAAGAAGTTGTAATATAAACATTATCAAGAAATGTTGGATGTAGCAACTCCATATACGGAGGTCGACTGTTTAAAATTTTCAAACGCCTGAGTCATACAGAATACTACATGAGGAAAAGTTTTCATAACATGAACTTTCGAATGGCTGGCATTTGAGGCGCCTAAACATTCGCGTTGATTGGAAGTTCGTTAGAACACGCCAGGTGGAAGCGTGGGCCGGAAACCTACGATATAACGTAGACGACGTTTGACATACAGCACTGCATTCCAGAAATCGTCAACGTAGACAGCTCGGACATTGCCACAGACAAGAATAGAGGTAGATTCTGAACTTATAGGACCGGACGAAACGTATTAAGAGCATCTCTGTACATCAGTAGAAAACTCACCAATATTAATACGGAACCCCGAATTCTACAGGACCACTTACATGTCACAGAGGGATTCTGAAATAGAAATAATACCCCAGACGTGTGTTCGAGGCATCTGTGTTAAGTTGCCAAGACTATTCTACTGAGCAATAATCTGTCTTCTCTATTGGGGTAAGTTGTAAACATAAATTTTATGCTGCGAATTTGACACGTTAGTGGTGTTAAAGGTTCATACTAGGCTGACAACCTCAGCATGTAAAAGGATACATCCATGAACCACCGCAGCAAGCGCTGGTGATTGCTTCATGCTAGTTCTCACGGAAGAACCAAAAACAGAGGTAATCACAGACTCCAAATGGAGCAGGCAGTGAGTGATGGTTACATCAACCTGTGCATAGTTGTATATTATCATTTTGTGAATGTATGTAAACTTAATATGTTCCTTCAGGCACAAGCCACTGCCGCTGTCCAGCCACCCGTTTTTTTATCACATGCCCTGAGTGATATGATATATGCTCAGGTAGAGTAAAAAATCTGAGAAAACAAACTGCTGCCAGACAGCGGGAAAAGGCGCCTTATTAACATCAGGAAAACAAATATTTAGCAGCGGAATTTGTTCCTTTATTCCCTATAATGTTTATGGTACCAGGACGAGGCGACCCGACTATTTGAGGTACGACCCAGAGAGACCATTTGCTTTACTACTTGCCTGTGGTTCGAAGCTTGAGATCGAGACTTGAAGATTCCCCCCTTTACCAGGAGAGGTTACTTCCTGAAATAATCGGAAAATGTGCCACTCACTACAGAGATGAATCTACGGAAAAGCAGTATTGGCACTTCAAAATTTTGGCAAGTGCCATTTTTAAAAGGCCAAAGCCAAAGAACTGTACCCCGATCCTAAAACCCAGTTTCAATGACGAAACTTACTTTTTCATAATCGCCAGTCATATTTATTTACATTTGTTTCAAAGTAATTGATCATTAAATTTGTATATCTTGATTTTGACAAAGACATAGTTGAATTAATTATTATAGAGCGAACTGTACACGTGTGAATCCGGATTTTCATATATGTAGTTATATCTTCATGGGAAGAGCCATTAAGAATAAGAATAATAATAATAAGAGGAATTTCGCTGAATAAAATCAGCGGGGGACTGGAACGAGCTAAATCATACAATATACATCTTCACAAAAGGTGGCGGGTCAGATAAAAAGTTAACGTGCTCAGACGCATGCAGCATTGTATTTGACTTCTGAAATATCCTGTGAACACTCCCTCGAGGCAGTAGAATCATTATCCTTCTATCTACAACTCTGCCAAGAGTAATCGTGTGCGAAGGTAGACACCTTTGAAGACCCACATTAGATACTCTAGGTTTTGGTCACTGTTGGACCACTACTTCAGAGCAAGGGGAGGCAATCCGTAACATCTACAATGGGACTACCTTTTGTTTTGGTATCCTATGATTGCCTATCATTTACTTGTTATTGTTATTTGTTCAGATCATTCAGCACAATTATTACATACAGCGTTGGGTGCATGTAGCGTTTAAACTGCTGCATCAATGTTCCACCAATTCCAGTATTCGAAGCGTCTACTCTGAGGGTAAATGGAAAACGAGCGTCAGGTAATCTACAAATTGGCAATTTAGAGAACGAACATTTAAGTACATTTAAGGAAACATTGCACGCATGTGTACAAATGATCTTGTTTGGCGAGTTTTTCTTTACCAACGATGACAGAACTGAGGTAATATCTGAAAAATTAGGTAAGAATTTTCTTTAGAAATTCACCAAGCATAACAGACTGAGAACTTGTTTCTTCGTTAGAAGAATTTTAAGATTTTCGAGATAGTAGAATCCTCAGGTTTAAGAAACCCACCTTCTACTTTATGATCAAGAAAACAAATTTCTGTGAATCCTATTCTCGTCTTAGAAGGTCTAGCAGTAAGATTATTAAGACGAAAAATATTCAACAAAGACTGAATTCCTATAACATGTTCATCCCAAGTACGATGAAATAAACAAATATCATCAATATAAGTTATTAAATCCTCACGGTCAGATAAAAGTTTTCGCATCATGTGAACAAAGGTAACATGAGCGTTAACAAGACCGAACGACATAACATTGAATTGAAACAATCCTAGAGGTATAGCGAAAGCTGTATAAGGCTTAGCTTTGTCTGATAATGGCACTTGCCAATAGTCTTTTGACAAGTCAAATTTTGTAAAGAAAGTAGCAGGAGCTAATTTGTCCAGATGGGAATCTAACAATGGTAATGGTTCTGCGTCTAAAATAGTCAGGGCATTTAAACGTCTGAAATCTATGCAAAACGAGTAGATTTATCTTTTTTTCTAATCAATACCATAGGAGAATTGTAAAGGAAATGTGATGGGGTAATGATATTTAACTTGATCATTTCTTTTATTTCTTCCTGTACCAGTGATTGTAAATGAATAGGTATAGGATAAGGTTTCAATTTGATAGGTCGAAAATCTGTTAGTACGATATCATGTTGAATGATATCTGTATGCACAGGAACATCCGTGAGCACATCAGAGAAAGATTGCAGTAATTGAGAAATTTGCACCTTCTGATGAGAAGCAAAAGTTGGTGCAATAGAAACATCTTTCCAACTCTCAGTAGCTAAAAGATGTAAGATTGGTAATGATAAAAGTGGTTCAGTACCATCACATAAGTCGGACCCCTCCTCTTGTATAACCGCTAAGGACGAGCGACGATCAACAGATTCGTCAATAGCTTTAAAGACTGGTTTAAGATGCGGAGGACGTGCATGAAATTGCTGTAACATATTGACATGAAAAGTTTTTTCCTACCCATTAGTAGATAAAATATAGTCAACATCTCACAATTTATCAATAATTGTATAAGGTCCTCTCCATGACACAAGTAATTTGCTGTCTTTGTTTGATAATAATACATAGGCCTCATCACAGGGCCATAATTGGCGCAGTTTTCTGTTTTGATTGTCAAACAAACGAGCCTTCAATTTTGCCTTTTCTGACGCCTCTACTGCTATTTGACATGCGTCGATAATTGTTTTTTTCTTAAATTGACAACATATTGGTACGAGATTTGAACATCTTCATTCATGTCAGCTCCCACCAATAATTGTTTTAAAATGGACATATGTCCTCTAGGTTTTGCCCCAAAAACTAATTCAAATGGAGCGAACCCGGTGTGTTCGTTGGGAATCTCTCTATAAGCGAATAAAATCGCGGGAAGGCCCTGTCCCAATCATGTGGATATTTAGTGGTAACTTTACCTAACATCTGCTTTAAACTCCTATTTAGACTCTCAATTTTACCATTCGATGCTGCGTGATATATTGAACTAAGAGAGCGATCAAAATCGAACTACTTCATCACCTGTTTCATAACGTCAGAGACGAACTGAGTTCCCTGGTCCGATAGTATGTTTTCAGGAAAACCCAATCTGCTGAAAATTAAAAATAGCGCATCCGCTATGTCAACCGTTGTCATTGTTTTAAGAGGTATCGCTTCTGGCCAGCGTGTGCACATGTCAATGCGTGATAGCACATATTTATGCCCTCTAGCTGACGTAAATTTTAATGGGCCAATAAGCTGAATAGCCCTCTTTACGAAAGGCCACAAAGAAATATCAGATGCCTGTATAGGCGCATTATGCTTAGACCTTTTCGTTGCCACAATGTGGCATACTGTGCATGTGCGACAAAAAGCTTTAACGTCTTTTGTCATACCAGGCCAAAAGAAATGCGACAAAACCCTCTGCTTTATTTTTGCAATACCTAAATGACCCGTGCAATTAATGTCGTGGGCATGTCGTAAAACAAATGGTCGAAAACAAGCTGGTACCATAATCTGTTTTTTTATAGATGTAGAATCCATCCTGAAAATTTCTAATCAAAATACCATTTCTTAAAGTATACCAGTGTTTAGCATTATCATCAAACATCACATCATCTGATTTTGCAGCCTGAAATAATTTCTTCAAGGAATCATCATCATCATTTTGTCTCTGAATGAAAGATTCCTTATTGTCGTAATTTTTATCTGAGAGGGTGCTGATGAATATTGGTCCCTTTAGAGTGTAAAGTGATATTGAAGGCTCTGTGAGAATAAGGATTTAGGTGAATGAGGTAGTAGATTCACAAGCGCTGGGAAGGAGCAAGGACAGTCTCTTATTACGACAATATCTGTTTTCTCACAGACTACTCCTATCTCTCTTCTGCACAAACAATTGTTTGTCAGTTCCAGTCGCTCAGGCGCGCTCACCGATTTGGTGATTCTGTCGCTCAACGTACATGAATACAACCTACACAGATGGAAATGTTTGGAGTTTTAGGCCAACCGACAACCAACACCAATAATGATTAATACCTTTATTATCATAAAGGACTCACACATAATTATACATTTACAGTCAAAAATCAAAGGTTACAGAATGCAAATATGCTAAGGGAAGAGGGGGTTTTGAGGAAAAATATCCCATCCACCGTTTCCCGTTTATATTTACTAACAGACAAAACCCGGTCATAAAGACAAGAAGGGGGGGGGGGTGATCAGAGATAGGCAATTTAACCCACTGGTAAATTTATTACTCTGAGGCAAGGGGTTACAGAAAAAGGGGGGGGGTGTAGAGAAAAGCTAGGGTTCTCAATTGTCTCCCTTTAAATCAACAAATTTTACGGGAGGGGGAATGAACACAGTTACCCAATCCCGCTAGGAGAGATCCCGTACAAGGAATATAATGCACTTTAGTACAAGGTCGAACTAATTAAAAGGGTAAAGAAAAGATAAATCTCCTTTCATTCAAAAAAACACACTAGGGCTGGCCATCCCCACAAACACACACGCAGACTTACCGAAAGGTGAATTCTGGCACTTCATAGGAAATACATCAAAAAACAGCACTAAACCTTGGCTTAGGTAAAAGTAATTTCTTCCGTGTACAGCCCCAGATTTTGCTGGTTGTTGAAGTTAACAAAGTGTCCCGAAATCGCTGGACGTTGAAGTTTAACGGTACTGTTTATTTATTAGATAAAGTTCCTACAGAAAGGCACAGGCACTTGGCTAAGCGTGAGGTATGGTGTGGTTCCTAAAATTGGCACAGCTGGTGGAGATAACTTCCTTTTTCCGTAATGTCACAAGTTAAGAAAACACTGAGGTAAGTTCTTCTTCGGGGGGGGGGGGGGGGGTAAAATCCACTGAATATACGTGACAGACAGGGTTCAGGTATCGATGCTTTTTCTTCACAAATAGGGGCAGTGAATAAAATATGTTCTGCTTCCAGTTTCCTTTAAGGACTCTATATGAACTAGTATTTTTAAAGTGTTTCTTGGATGGCTTTATTCTCAGTTACGTTCAGAGGAGCGGGGCCCATTACAGGTCGCCACAAGTTTAGCTTTAAAAAGTTCATATGTTACTGGAGTTATCAAATTGAGTTTGGCAGAACTCTGTATATAATTAATAATTGCTGGGATGCAGGTTGAATGATCGTTCTGAATGAAAGATAATCAAAACAAGAAATGCATTACAAATCATATTATAATCTGACGCAATAAATTACAGTTAGCCTATTTACTTATTAGCGTCGTCAATTAACAAATCAGGAAAACTTCCCGTGAGTTAAAAATAATTAAAAGCACATCTATCTATACAGAACTAAACTGTATTAAAGTTATAATTCTCTTTAACGTCTGCAAAATAAATTTACTCGTCAATTGTATTAGGAAATACTTTTAGCTGTAACATTAGTTTGCACTAGAACTTAGAAAATGGGTTTATTTAATAAGGTTAAATTTACACCACAATCCATTGAAATCAATTTAAATAACTCGACCACTGATCACTCGAAGCTAATGTATAAATTACCGTCTGCACAGAAAGAATACACTCCAATAGTCACGAAGGTAGATGAAATCCAGCAGGAATCCGACTATGCTAGTGCAACTAGGATTCTGTCAGAGCGAACGATAAAATGCAGTTTATCGGAGTTCTCTATTTATACTTCTCGAATGTAACTTGAATGGGGCGTGTTAAATTTTCGCACCTTTCTTGAACTTGAGCAAAATTCGAGATACCTCGCCGTGGTGTTAACCGTGGCGATTCCTACGATTCCCCCGGTCTACCGATTTCCTTCCGTCTCAGGCTGCTCGCATAAGAGTGCGAAAATTTCCCGAGAAGCTAACTCTGTGAGTTGAAAGTTCCTGATTCTTTAGATCGCGGCCGCTCCACGTTGAATTCTGAGGATCAGCCTTTTCTTTGATGGTACCGCTGTTCTGAGAGCTTTGGCAACTCCCACCAGGCGGGGTGACAGCCAGGTAAGAAAATGATCTGCTGTTTATTGCTCTAGAAACAGGAGTGAGTCTGTGGCCCGTCCTCTTTTGGGCCGGCGTTAAGGAAAAGATTGCTATAAATCGTTCTCAGAAATGGTTGTGGGCGGGATTTTATCTCCCATCAAAGGCCATGCGATCTCAAACGTTCGCATAAGATAGCAGGCTACATATTAATGATCCAGCGTGTAAGGTTCTCGTGGAAAAGCTGCATGCCGGTAAAAGTTACAACAGATGATCAGGGGTTCTAAAGTTATGAGAGGCCAATATTCTGTTATCATCCATCGAGTCAGGGAAATTCATTTGTCATACTTAGACGTACGTCACAATCGTCCCCACTTTTGCTACATGGAAACTCGTTTTCAGGTTTCATTTATGACAATGAAGCTGCCCTGATCGGTAGCTTTTGGATGATTGGCATCGTCGATTTTCTCCTCTTCCTCCGTGGTCCAGTTTCTACTCAAGAAGTCAGCTCCGACATTCTGTTTTCCTGGAATATATTCCACTTTGAAGGAATAAACACTCAATAGCAAGGCCCAACGCATTATCCTTGCGTTGAATTCCTTCTTGGCACCCAGGAAAGCTAGTGGAGCATGGTCTGTTTGCACCGTGAAAGAAGTACCATACAGAAACTCATGATGGCGTCTGATGCCATGAATCAGAGCGAGACATTCTCTTTCAACGACACTGTAGTTGCGTTCCGCTTTATTCAGTTTCCGACTGCCATAGGCAACTGGAAATAGCATGTTCAGGTCACTGTCATCGGCTTGCAGCAATGTTGACCCGATGCCCTGACCTGACGCATCAACTCTCAGTATGAAAGGTTTCTTAAGGTCAGGTAACCTTAGGATGGGGTATGCCGACAACTGTCCTTTCAAAGTGCTGTATGCATGTTCGCACTTTTGATTCCACATGACCTTATCAGGACAACCTTTCTTGGTGAGGTCAGTCAGAGGTGCTGTCAGTCCGTTGAAGTTCTGGATGTATTTCTGATAGTATGCACATAGCGATATGAAGGAACGTACGTCTTTCTTCGTTCGGGGTCTTTTTGCTGCCACAATTTTCTCCACGTTCTTCTTAATAGGCCAACTGCATCCGTGAGAAATAGTATGCCCCAGGAAGTCTAACTGTTCAAACCCGATGAGACATTTGCTAGGTCTGGCTGTGAGACCCGTTTCCTGTAGTCTCCTGAGGAGCATAGCAACCGTAGCAATATGTTCTTCATAGGTTTCCGATGCAATTAATATGTCATCCATGAAATTATGGATATGGGGACTTTGCAAAGGCTCTAGAAGCTTCCTCATCATCCTGGTGAACACTCCTGGTGCGTTATGCAAACCGAACGGCATCACATTAAATGTGTAATGTCCTTCGCTAGTGCTGAAAGCTAACAAAGGTTTAATTTCCTCCTTGACTGGTATTTGATAATAACCTTTACTGAGGTCAATCTTGGAGAAGATCTTTGCTTTGCTGAGCTTGGTGAACAACTCAGAAACAGTTTGGAGAGGATCGGGCTGGAATTCCGTTACAGCGTTTAGCAACCTGTAATCAATGCACAGCCGAACTTCCTTATTGGGCTTCTGCAACAGCACTACACTCGAGCTGTAAGGAGATGTAGACTCACTGATAATTCCTGCCTGACGCAGCTTGTCTATTTCTCCGCGAAGTGCATCCGCTTTAGCGTATGGGATGGGGTAAACTCTGGTTTGAACAGGGGTCTCGTTTGTTAATTTCATATCAAATTCAATGAGATTTGTTCGACCAGGTACATCCGTTAAGACTGCACTGTACTGTTTTAGTAGAGCCCTGGTTTCTGTTTGTTGTTCTGGTGAGAGATTGTCGCCGAACTTGACATCTTTAAAGGATTCTGTGGGTTGCAGTGGATACTCCATGCAACCATCATCATCTTCCTCGTCTTCCGTTGCTATGGCGACAGCCAGGAGATGCTCGGAGGATGGCACCGGTCTTTCCAAATATTTCTTTAGCAGATTTATGTGGAAGACCTTCTCCTTTCCTTTGATGGAGATCTTGTAATTGGTACGTGAGATCTTTTTAAGGACGGTAAACGGCCCTTGCCATCCGATGCGAAGTTTATTGCTTCCGGTTGGGAGTAGCAACAAAACTTTTTCCCCTGGTTGGAGCTCTCTCTCTTTTGCAGCTTTGTTGTATCTTTTAGCGTGTTTAGCGCGGGCTTTCGTAAGGTTGGTTGTAGCTAGATCCCATCCTAGCTTTAGCCTTTCCTTGAGCTCAGATACATACTTGCTTGCAGAGACGACTGTCTCGTCAGCCTTTTGGTCTGTCAGGGACCGAAGTAAGGCTTCTAATGGCCCCTTTATAGGTCTGCCAAATAAAAGTGTAGCAGGCGGGAATCCCGTAGACGCTTGGGGAACCTCTCGGTAGGCGAATAAGGCAGCCGATATATATTGGTCCCAGTCTTCCGGTTTCTCCTGACCCAGCTTACGTAACATCATGGTGAGGGTACCGTTAAAACGTTCCACGAGCCCATTTCCGGCCGGATGGTAGGGACTTGTGTGGATATGTTTGGCCCTCAAGATCTTAAAGATCTCCTCCATTAACAGGCTACGGAATTGGGATCCATTGTCCGTCAAAACTTGTTGAGGGAATCCCAACCGTGTAAAAATTTGCACAAGGGCTTCTGCGACATGCTTGGAATTAGTGCATGGTAGCGGTACGGCTTCGGCCCACATAGTGCAAGTGTCAACTAAGGTCAGGATGAATCTGTTCCTTCTTTTGGTCTTTTCCAGAGGACCAATAATGTCGACAGCAACCCGTTCAAATGGAGTCCCCACTATTGGCATTTGCCCCATGGGTACTGGGGGTGTCAAGTGCTTGGGTGCTACCCGTTGGCACTGGGCGCAGGATTTCACATACCTGATAATGTCAGAGTTCATTCCTGGCCACCAATAGTGGGTTTTTATTCGCTGAATAGTGGCGTTTTGTCCCATATGTCCGCTAAAGGGAAGAGAGTGCCCCATCTCTAAGATCTGGCTTCGGTACTGCGTCGGTACTAGGAGCTGGTTATTCCCCGTGTCCGGGTTTCCCGTTCTACGATACAATACGCCATCCTTAGAAAAGATGTCTCCGTTGTGTCTGGGGTCCTTAGCCATGGGCAGTTTTTTGAAGCAGAGCTCCAGAGTAGGGTCCTTTTGTTGCGCCTCCTTCAGTTCGTTCGGCAACAAATTTGGCGCAGGCTCCCTCTCCTTCTTGGCTTGCCCTCTTGTGGTTACCGCTGCCACAATCGGCTCCTTTGGTCTCCCAATAAACACATATCTACATCCCAGGATAACTGGGTAGATAGGATCATCCATAATGGCCGCTTTTATAACTCCTCTGACAAAGTCAGAGTGTATTTCTACCAGTGCGATAGGCAGCGTCCTGGGCGCATCACTCTTAAACACTCCACTAAGTTTGACGGTTTCCTCTGTCTCCTGACCTGGTTTGACTAGGTGTCTAGCAACAATACAACTAAAACTTAATCCAGTGTCAAAGAGACAAGTGGTTGAGGTACCATTCAAAATTACAGTTCCTCGAGTTGAGGGTCGGTCCCCCTCAGGTTGAGAATCACTGACATTGATTCTACCTTTCGAGGCTGTATGCAAACATCCAACGCGGTTTGAACCGGTTTGTTTGCCCTGATCAGACGTTCCTGGTGTAGGGGTCTTCCCTTTTCCTTGACCTTGGTGGCCGCGCTGCCACGTAGGCTTGGGGGGTTGATCAGAATTGTTGTTGGGGGGGTATCGGGTTTTGTAGAATTTCGATTTTTCCTGGGGAGGTCTCTGGGTATTATTTTCTCGTTGGTTATAATTCTGAGAGGAATTAGAGGAATAGGATGACTGCTCTAGATTTTGTTTACGAGATGGCTCATCTGTGGGTTTACATTTAGTGCTGGGAAGTTCGGCCATTGCATTGGTATAGCGTTCGGCCTTATTGAGTATGTCCTCAAGCCTGACTGCGCCCTGTTCAGCCAAAAATCTACGGGTTTCGTTTGACAGAGTTGCCTTTATCTGTTCCACAAGAACAAGTTCAAGTAGTCCCTCATATGTAAGAGGTAGGTCAGATAATTCAATGCACTTTGTCAAATAGCCCGTGAGACGTGAAGAGAATTGGGGGAATGTTTCCGTGCTCTCTTTTCGGCTGTTTCTGAACATTTGCAGAAATTTTCGGGCGGTCATTTCGAACCGCTCTAGCAAGGCCTTCTTAAGCATGTCGTAATCATGTTGGTTCGGTCCCAGCTTTGTGTATACGTCATAAGCATTCGCTTTTAGTGACGTCGAGAGTTTAAGTGCCCAGCGGAAACTCTCTAACCCATACAGATTTGCGAGCCTTTCGAATTTTTCTAGGTAGCTGTCAATTTTTTCGTTAGGGCTAGGAAAAGACTCTAAAGCAAAGGACATCGCAGTTAATTGGGCAGACTGAGTGCTGGAGAGATCCATTGTTTGAGAATGGGGCGAAGACGGCTCTCCATTATTTGAAGTAGAGGCACTCCGACTCTCTAAAGCCTTGAGCGCTAATTCATGCTGTCTTTCCTTGTCTCTCTCTCTTTCCCTGCGGGCGTCCATCTCTGCCTCAATTTTCTTCTGCTCCAATTGACGATCGTCCGCTTCTTTCTTCCTAGCTTCTGCCCTCTCTTCCTCCGCGTCATACCTTTGCAGTTCCTGGGTGATAAACAGATTCGCGGCTTCTGTGTCTAATCCTGAGTCTTTCGCTTCCTGTCTCAAAATGGATCTTATCCTAATTCTCTCAGCCATTGTCAAAGAACTGGATGCTTCTAAGACTAGAGAATAGTAAGATGGAACAAGAAGGGGAAAAACTCAAAGCCGCTACGAGAAAAACAAAGTAAAAAAAAATTGAATGACCTCGTGTGTTAACTTATCGCCGCTATTATTGTCACTTAAGACTCGTAACGCAAGCAACTATGCCAATTAAATGGTAAGTTACACTAGAAAAGAATCTACTCTTACTAACAGTAGAGAAAAATTTATATTAAACAATTTAAAAGGAAAAAAAAAATTTTTTTTTCCAGAAAATGTTAATTCTCTAACAACAAACTCCGTCCCTGAAGACAATTTTTGAGATGAGACGTAGTTAACTTAATTTTAAAAAATCAGAACAATCCGTCTTTAGCTTAGCTCAACTCAAACGCTTCATAACCTTTAGTGATTGTAAAACAATCACGCAGTCCCAGCAATTATATAACCAAAAATTTTCAATTCCCTCTGCCAGAGAATACAAATGTGACAATCTTTTATTATCACTAACTGCCTGTTCCTGTGGAAAAAACAAACCTGTCTTAATTATTGTGTGGTTGGCCCAAAATACTGAACGGCTTGGTCTAGGGGAAGTAATACTTTTAAAGATTATACCCTACTTCACAAAGACAATCAACCACACTCTATTTTAACTAAGTTCAGAATCCCGAACGAGCTAACCATATATTGTCGTAATTTTTATCTGAGAGGGTGCTGATGAATATTGGTCCCTTTAGAGTGTAAAGTGATATTGAAGGCTCTGTGAGAATAAGGATTTAGGAGAATGAGGTAGTAGATTCACAAGCGCTGGGAAGGAGCAAGGACAGTCTCTTATTACGACAATATCTGTTTTCTCACAGACTACTCCTATCTCTCTTCTGCACAAACAATTGTTTGTCAGTTCCAGTCGCTCAGGCGCGCTCACCGATTTGGTGATTCTGTCGCTCAACGTACATGAATACAACCTACACAGATGGAAATGTTTGGAGTTTTAGGCCAACCGACAACCAACACCAATAATGATTAATACCTTTATTATCATAAAGGACTCACACATAATTGTACATTTACAGTCAAAAATCAAAGGTTACAGAATACAAATATGATAAGGGAAGAGGGGGGTTTTGAGGAGAAATATCCCATCCACCGTTTCCCGTTTATATTTACTAACAGACAAAACCCGGTCCCAAAGACAAGAAAAGGGGGGGGAGGGGGGGTGATCAGAGATAGGCAATTTAACCCACTGGTAAATTTATTACTCTGAGGCAAGGGGTTACAGAAAAAAAAAAGGGGGGGGGGGGGGGGGGAGAGGAAAGCTAGGGTTCTCAATTGTCTCCCTTTAAATCAACAAATTTTACGGGAGGGGGAATGAACACAGTTACCCAATCCCGCTAGGAGAGATCCCGTACAAGGAATATAATGCACCTTAGTACAAGGTCGAACTAATTAAAAGGGTAAAGAAAAGATAAATCTCCTTTCATTCAAAAAAACACACTAGGGCTGGCCATCCCTACAAACACACACGCAGACTTACCGAAAGTTGAATTCTGGCACTTCATAGGAAATACATTTAAAAAAAACAGCACTAAACCTTGGCTTAGGTAAAAGTATTTTTTTCTTCCGTGTACAGCCCCAGATTTTGGGTTTGTTGAAGTTAACAAAGTGTCCCGAAATCGCTGGACGTTGAAGTTTAACGGTACTGTTTATTTATTAGATAAAGTTCCTAAAGAAAGGCACAGGCACTTGGCTAGGCGTGAGGTATGGTGTGGTTCCTAAAATTGGCACAGCTGGTGGAGATAACTTCCTTTTTCCGTAATGTCACAAGTTAAGAAAAACACTGAGGTAAGTTCTTCTTCGGGAGGGGGACGGGGACGGGGGGGGGGGGGAAAATCCACTGAATATACGTGACAGACAGTGTTCAGGTAGATCGATGTTTTTTCTTCACAAATAGGGGCAGTGAATAAAATATGTTCTGCTTCCAGTTTTCTTTAAGGACTCTATATGAACTAGTATTTTTAAAGTGTTTCTTGAATGGCTTTATTCTCAGTTACGTTCAGAGGAGCGGGGCCCATTACAGGTCGCCACAAGTTTAGCTTTAAAAAAGTTCATATGTTACTGGAGTTATCAAATTGAGTTTGGCAGAACTCTGTATATAATTAATAATTGCTGGGATGCAGGTTGAATGATCGTTCTGAATGAAAGATAATCAAAACAAGAAATGCATTACAAATCATATTATAATCTGACGCGATAAATTACAGTTAGCCTATTTACTTATTAGCGTCGTCAATTAACAAATCAGGAAAACTTCCCGTGAGTTAAAAAATAATTAAAAGCACATCTATCTATACAGAACTAAACTGTATTAAAGTTATAATTCTCTTTAACGTCTGCAAAATAAATTTACGCGTCAATTGTATTAGGAAATACTTTTAGCTGTAACATTAGTTTGCACTAGAACTTTGAAAATGGGTTTATTTAATAAGGTTAAATTTACACCACAATCCATTGAAATCAATTGAAATAACTCGACCACTGATCACTCGAAGCTAATGTATAAATTACCGTCTGCACAGAAAGAATACACTCCAATAGTCACGAAGGTAGATGAAATCCAGCAGGAATCCGACTATGCTAGTGCAACTAGGATTCTGTCAGAGCGAACGATAAAATGCAGTTTCTCGGAGTTCTCTATTTATACTTCTCGAATGTAACTTGAATGGGGCGTGTTAAATTTTTCGCACCTTTCTTGAACTTGAGCAAAATTCGAGATACCTCGCCGTGGTGTTAACCGTGCGATTCCTACGATTCCCCGGTCTACCGATTTCCTTCCGTCTCAGGCTGCTCGCATAAGAGTGCGAAAATTTCCCGAGAAGCTAACTCTGTGAGCTGAAAGTTCCTGATTCTTTAGATCGCGGCCGCTCCACGTTGAATTCTGAAGATCAGCCTGTTCTTTGATGGTACCGCTGTTCTGAGAGCTTTGGCAACTCCCACCAGGCGGGGTGACAGCCAGGTAAGAAAATGATCTGCTGTTTATTGCTCTAGAAACAGGAGTGAGTCTGTGGCCCGTCCTCTTTTGGGCCGGCGTTAAGGAAAAGATTGCTATAAATCGTTCTCAGAAATGGTTGTGGGCGGGATTTTATCTCCCATCAAAGGCCATGCGATCTCAAACGTTCGCATAAGATAGCAGGCTACATATTAATGATCCAGCGTGTAAGGTTCTCGTGGAAATGTTGCATGCCGGTAAAAGTTACAACAGATGATCAGGGGTTCTAAAGTTATGAGAGGCCAATATTCTGTTATCATCCATCGAGTCAGGGAAATTCATTTGTCATACTTAGACGTACGTCACAATCGTCCCCACTTTTGAGACATGGAAACTCGTTTTCATGTTTCATTTATGACAATGAAGCTGCCCTGATCGGTAGCTTTTGGATGATTGGCATCGTCGATTTTCTCCTCTTCCTCCGTGGTCCAGTTTCTACTCAAGAAGTCAGCTCCGACATTCTGTTTTCCTGGAATATATTCCACTTTGAAGGAATAAACACTCAATAGCAAGGCCCAACGCATTATCCTTGCGTTGAATTCCTTCTTGGCACCCAGGAAAGCTAGTGGAGCATGGTCTGTTTGCACCGTGAAAGAAGTACCATACAGAAACTCATGATGGCGTCTGATGCCATGAATCAGAGCGAGACATTCTCTTTCAACGACACTGTAGTTGCGTTCCGCTTTATTCAGTTTCCGACTGCCATAGGCAACTGGAAATAGCATGTTCAGGTCACTGTCATCGGCTTGCAGCAATGTTGACCCGATGCCCTGACCTGACGCATCAACTCTCAGTATGAAAGGTTTCTTAAGGTCAGGTAACCTTAGGATGGGGTATGCCGACAACTGTCCTTTCAAAGTGCTGTATGCATGTTCGCACTTTTGATTCCACATGACCTTATCAGGACAACCTTTCTTGGTGAGGTCAGTCAGAGGTGCTGTCAGTCCGTTGAAGTTCTGGATGTATTTCTGATAGTATGCACATAGCGATATGAAGGAACGTACGTCTTTCTTCGTTCGGGGTCTTTTTGCTGCCACAATTTTCTCCACGTTCTTCTTAATAGGCCAACTGCATCCGTGAGAAATAGTATGCCCCAGGAAGTCTAACTGTTCAAACCCGATGAGACATTTGCTAGGTCTGGCTGTGAGACCCGTTTCCTGTAGTCTCCTGAGGAGCATAGCAACCGTAGCAATATGTTCTTCATAGGTTTCCGATGCAATTAATATGTCATCCATGAAATTATGGATATGGGGACTTTGCAAAGGCTCTAGAAGCTTCCTCATCATCCTGGTGAACACTCCTGGTGCGTTATGCAAACCGAACGGCATCACATTAAATGTGTAATGTCCTTCGCTAGTGCTGAAAGCTAACAAAGGTTTAATTTCCTCCTTGACTGGTATTTGATAATAACCTTTACTGAGGTCAATCTTGGAGAAGATCTTTGCTTTGCTGAGCTTGGTGAACAACTCAGAAACAGTTTGGAGAGGTTCGGGCTGGAATTCCGTTACAGCGTTTAGCAACCTGTAATCAATGCACAGCCGAACTTCCTTATTGGGCTTCTGCAACAGCACTACACTCGAGCTGTAAGGAGATGTAGACTCACTGATAATTCCTGCCTGACGCAGCTTGTCTATTTCTCCGCGAAGTGCATCCGCTTTAGCGTATGGGATGGGGTAAACTCTGGTTTGAACAGGGGTTTCGTTTGTTAATTTCATATCAAATTCAATGAGATTTGTTCGACCAGGTACATCCGTTAAGACTGCACTGTACTGTTTTAGTAGAGCCCTGGTTTCTGTTTGTTGTTCTGGTGAGAGATTGTCGCCGAACTTGACATCTTTAAAGGATTCTGTGGGTTGCAGTGGATACTCCATGCAACCATCATCATCTTCCTCGTCTTCCGTTGCTATGGCGACAGCCAGGAGATGCTCGGAGGATGGCACCGGTCTTTCCAAATATTTCTTTAGCAGATTTATGTGGAAGACCTTCTCCTTTCCTTTGATGGAGATCTTGTAATTGGTACGTGAGATCTTTTTAAGGACGGTAAACGGCCCTTGCCATCCGATGCGAAGTTTATTGCTTCCGGTTGGGAGTAGCAACAAAAATTTTCCCCTGGTTGGAGCTCTCTCTCTTTTGCAGCTTTGTTGTATCTTTTAGCGTGTTTAGCGCGGGCTTTCGTAAGGTTGGTTGTAGCTAGATCCCATCCTAGCTTTAGCCTTTCCTTGAGCTCAGATACATACTTGCTTGCAGAGACGACTGTCTCGTCAGCCTTTTGGTCTGTCAGGGACCGAAGTAAGGCTTCTAATGGCCCCTTTATAGGTCTGCCAAATAAAAGTGTAGCAGGCGGGAATCCCGTAGACGCTTGGGGAACCTCTCGGTAGGCGAATAAGGCAGCCGATATATATAGGTCCCAGTCTTCCGGTTTCTCCTGACCCAGCTTACGTAACATGGTGGTGAGGGTGCCGTTAAAACGTTCCACGAGCCCATTTCCGGCCGGATGGTAGGGACTTGTGTGGATATGTTTGGCCCTCAAGATCTTAAAGATCTCCTCCATTAACAGGCTACGGAATTGGGATCCATTGTCCGTCAAAACTTGTTGAGGGAATCCCAACCGTGTAAAAATTTGCACAAGGGCTTCTGCGACATGCTTGGAATTAGTGCATGGTAGCGGTACGGCTTCGGCCCACATAGTGCAAGTGTCAACTAAGGTCAGGATGAACCTGTTCCTTCTTTTGGTCTTTTCCAGAGGACCAATAATGTCGACAGCAACCCGTTCAAATGGAGTCCCCACTATTGGCATTTGCCCCATGGGTACTGGGGGTGTCAAGTGCTTGGGTGCTACCCGTTGGCACTGGGCGCAGGATTTCACATACCTGATAATGTCAGAGTTCATTCCTGGCCACCAATAGTGGGTTTTTATTCGCTGAATAGTGGCGTTTTGTCCCATATGTCCGCTAAAGGGAAGAGAGTGCCCCATCTCTAAGATCTGGCTTCGGTACTGCGTCGGTACTAGGAGCTGGTTATTCCCCGTGTCCGGGTTTCCCGTTCTACGATACAATACGCCATCCTTAGAAAAGATGTCTCCGTTGTGTCTGGGGTCCTTAGCCATGGGCAGTTTTTTAAAGCAGAGCTCCAGAGTAGGGTCCTTTTGTTGCGCCTCCTTCAGTTCGTTCGGCAACAAATTTGGCGCAGGCTCCCTCTCCTTCTTGGCTTGCCCTCTTGTGGTTACCGCTGCCACAATCGGCTCCTTTGGTCTCCCAATAAACACATATCTACATCCCAGGATAACTGGGTAGATAGGATCATCCATAATGGCCGCTTTTATAACTCCTCTGACAAAGTCAGAGTGTATTTCTACCAGTGCGATAGGCAGCGTCCTGGGCGCATCACTCTTAAACACTCCACTAAGTTTGACGGTTTCCTCTGTCTCCTGACCTGGTTTGACTAGGTGTCTAGCAACAATACAACTAAAACTTAATCCAGTGTCAAAGAGACAAGTGGTTGAGGTACCATTCAAAATTACAGTTCCTCGAGTTGAGGGTCGGTCCCCCTCAGGTTGAGAATCACTGACATTGATTCTACCTTTCGAGGCTGTATGCAAACATCCAACGCGGTTTGAACCGGTTTGTTTGCCCTGATCAGACGTTCCTGGTGTAGGGGTCTTCCCTTTTCCTTGACCTTGGTGGCCGCGCTGCCACGTAGGCTTGGTGGGTTGTTCAGAATTGTTGTTGGGGGGGTATCGGGTTTTGTAGAATTTCGATTTTTCCTGGGGAGGTCTCTGGGTATTATTTTCTCGTTGGTTATAATTCTGAGAGGAATTAGAGGAATAGGATGACTGCTCTAGATTTTGTTTACGAGATGGCTCATCTGTGGGTTTACGTTTAGTGCTGGGAAGTTCGGCCATTGCATTGGTATAGCGTTCGGCCTTATTGAGTATGTCCTCAAGCCTGACTGCGCCCTGTTCAGCCAAAAATCTACGGGTTTCGTTTGACAAGTTGCCTTTATCTGTTCCACAAGAACAAGTTCAAGTAGTCCCTCATATGTAAGAGGTAGGTCAGATAATTCAATGCACTTTGTCAAATAGCCCGTGAGACGTGAAGAGAATTGGGGGAATGTTTCCGTGCTCTCTTTTCGGCTGTTTCTGAACATTTGCAGAAATTTTCGGGCGGTCATTTCGAACCGCTCTAGCAAGGCCTTCTTAAGCATGTCGTAATCATGTTGGTTCGGTCCCAGCTTTGTGTATACGTCATAAGCATTCGCTTTTAGTGACGTCGAGAGTTTAAGTGCCCAGCGGGAACTCTCTAACCCATACAGATTTGCGAGCCTTTCGAATTTTTCTAGGTAGCTGTCAATTTTTTCGTTAGGGCTAGGAAAAGACTCTAAAGCAAAGGACATCGCAGTTAATTGGGCAGACTGAGTGCTGGAGAGATCCATTGTTTGAGAATGGGGCGAAGACGGCTCTCCATTATTTGAAGTAGAGGCACTCCGACTCTCTAAAGCCTTGAGCGCTAATTCATGCTGTCTTTCCTTGTCTCTCTCTCTTTCCCTGCGGGCGTCCATCTCTGCCTCAATTTTCTTCTGCTCCAATTGACGATCGTCCGCTTCTTTCTTCCTAGCTTCTGCCCTCTCTTCCTCCGCGTCATACCTTTGCAGTTCCTGGGTGATAAACAGATTCGCGGCTTCTGTGTCTAATCCTGAGTCTTTCGCTTCCTGTCTCAAAATGGATCTTATCCTAATTCTCTCAGCCATTGTCAAAGAACTGGATGCTTCTAAGACTAGAGAATAGTAAGATGGAACAAGAAGGGGAAAAACTCAAAGCCGCTACGAGAAAAACAAAGAAAAAAAAAATTTTTGAATGACCTCGTGTGTTAACTTATCGCCGCTATTATTGTCACTTAAGACTCGTAACGCAAGCAACTATGCCAATTAAATGGTAAGTTACACTAGAAAAGAATCTACTCTTACTAACAGTAGAGAAAAATTTATATTAAACAATTTAAAAGGAAAAAAAAAAATTTTTTTTTTTTTTTTCCAGAAAATGTTAATTCTCTAACAACAAACTCCGTCCCTGAAGACAATTTTTGAGATGAGACGTAGTTAACTTAATTTTAAAAAATCAGAACAATCCGTCTTTAGCTTAGCTCAACTCAAACGCTTCATAACCTTTAGTGATTGTAAAACAATCACGCAGTCCCAGCAATTATATAACCAAAATTTTCAATTCCCTCTGCCAGAGAATACAAATGTGACAATCTTTTATTATCACTAACTGCCTGTTCCTGTGGAAAAACAAACCTGTCTTAATTATTGTGTGGTTGGCCCAAAATACTGAACGGCTTGGTCTAGGGGAAGTAATACTTTTAAAGATTATACCCTACTTCACAAAGACAATCAACCACACTCTATTTTAACTAAGTTCAGAATCCCGAACGAGCTAACCATATATTGTCGTAATTTTTATCTGAGAGGGTGCTGATGAATATTGGTCCCTTTAGAGTGTAAAGTGATATTGAAGGCTCTGTGAGAATAAGGATTTAGGTGAATGAGGTAGTAGATTCACAAGCGCTGGGAAGGAGCAAGGACAGTCTCTTATTACGACAATATCTGTTTTCTCACAGACTACTCCTATCTCTCTTCTGCACAAACAATTGTTTGTCAGTTCCAGTCGCTCAGGCGCGCTCACCGATTTGGTGATTCTGTCGCTCAACGTACATGAATACAACCTACACAGATGGAAATGTTTGGAGTTTTAGGCCAACCGACAACCAACACCAATAATGATTAATACCTTTATTATCATAAAGGACTCACACATAATTGTACATTTACAGTCAAAAATCAAAGGTTACAGAATACAAATATGGTAAGGGAAGAGGGGGTTTTTGAGGAAAAATATCCCATCCACCGTTTCCCGTTTATATTTACTAACAGACAAAACCCGGTCCCAAAGACAAGAAAGGGGGGGGGGGGGGATCAGAGATAGGCAATTTAACCCACTGGTAAATTTATTACTCTGAGGCAAGGGGTTACAGAAAAAGGGGGGGGGGTGTAGAGGAAAAGCTAGGGTTCTCAATTGTCTCCCTTTAAATCAACAAATTTTACGGGAGGGGGAATGAACACAGTTACCCAATCCCGCTAGGAGAGATCCCGTACAAGGAATATAATGCACCTTAGTACAAGGTCGAACTAATTAAAAGAGTAAAGAAAAGATAAATCTCCTTTCATTCAAAAAAAAAGCACACTAGGGCTGGCCATCCCCACAAACACACACGCAGACTTACCGAAAGGTGAATTCTGGCACTTCATAGGAAATACATAAAAAAACAGCACTAAACCTTGGCTTAGGTAAAAGTAATTTCTTCCGTGTACAGCCCCAGATTTTGCGGGTTGTTGAAGTTAACAAAGTGTCCCGAAATCGCTGGACGTTGAAGTTTAACGGTACTGTTTATTTATTAGATAAAGTTCCTACAGAAAGGCACAGGCACTTGGCTAAGCGTGAGGTATGGTGTGGTTCCTAAAATTGGCACAGCTGGTGGAGATAACTTCCTTTTTCCGTAATGTCACAAGTTAAGAAAAACACTGAGGTAAGTTCTTCTTCGGGGGAGGGGGGGGGGGGGGGGGGGGGTTAAAATCCACTGAATATACGTGACAGACAGGGTTCAGGTAGATCGATGCTTTTTTCTTCACAAATAGGGGCAGTGAATAAAATATGTTCTGCTTCCAGTTTTCTTTAAGGACTCTATATGAACTAGTATTTTTAAAGTGTTTCTTGAATGGCTTTATTCTCAGTTACGTTCAGAGGAGCGGGGCCCATTACAGGTCGCCACAAGTTTAGCTTTAAAAAGTTCATATGTTACTGGAGTTATCAAATTGAGTTTGGCAGAACTCTGTATATAATTAATAATTGCTGGGATGCAGGTTGAATGATCGTTCTGAATGAAAGATAATCAAAACAAGAAATGCATTACAAATCATATTATAATCTGACGCAATAAATTACAGTTAGCCTATTTACTTATTAGCGTCGTCAATTAACAAATCAGGAAAACTTCCCGTGAGTTAAAAATAATTAAAAGCACATCTATCTATACAGAACTAAACTGTATTAAAGTTATAATTCTCTTTAACGTCTGCAAAATAAATTTACGCGTCAATTGTATTAGGAAATACTTTTAGCTGTAACATTAGTTTGCACTAGAACTTTGAAAATGGGTTTATTTAATAAGGTTAAATTTACACCACAATCCATTGAAATCAATTTAAATAACTCGACCACTGATCACTCGAAGCTAATGTATAAATTACCGTCTGCACAGAAAGAATACACTCCAATAGTCACGAAGGTAGATGAAATCCAGCAGGAATCCGACTATGCTAGTGCAACTAGGATTCTGTCAGAGCGAACGATAAAATGCAGTTTATCGGAGTTCTCTATTTATACTTCTCGAATGTAACTTGAATGGGGCGTGTTAAATTTTCGCACCTTTCTTGAACTTGAGCAAAATTCGAGATACCTCGCCGTGGTGTTAACCGTGGCGATTCCTACGATTCCCCCGGTCTACCGATTTCCTTCCGTCTCAGGCTGCTCGCATAAGAGTGCGAAAATTTCCCGAGAAGCTATTTCTGTGAGCTGAAAGTTCCTGATTCTTTATATCGCGGCCGCTCCACGTTGAATTCTGAGGATCAGCCTGTTCTTTGATGGTACCGCTGTTCTGAGAGCTTTGGCAACTACCACCAGGCGGGGTGACAGCCAGGTAAGAAAATGATCTGCTGTTTATTGCTCTAGAAACAGGAGTGAGTCTGTGGCCCGTCCTCTTTTGGGCCGGCGTTAAGGAAAAGATTGCTATAAATCGTTCTCAGAAATGGTTGTGGGCGGGATTTTATCTCCCATCAAAGGCCATGCGATCTCAAACGTTCGCATAAGATAGCAGGCTACATATTAATGATCCAGCGTGTAAGGTTCTCGTGGAAAAGCTGCATGCCGGTAAAAGTTACAACAGATGATCAGGGGTTCTAAAGTTATGAGAGGCCAATATTCTGTTATCATCCATCGAGTCAGGGAAATTCATTTGTCATACTTAGACGTACGTCACACTTATCAATAAATTCCATCTGTAAATTATCATCATTTTCCTCCTCCTCATCATTATTTTCCTCATCAACATTATTCTCATCATCATTATTATGCTCTTCATCATTCACCACCTCCTCAGTGTCATTCTCATCATTCATCACCTCATCTACAACATTATCACTTTGGATGTGACTATCCAATTCAGCACGAGCCTGAGCTCTGGTTGTAACAACATTTGCACATATCAGATGCTGCTGTTCCCATTTTTCAATATCACCCTTTGTGCATTCACGAATGCCAGGAATATTTCCTAAGGTAATTCCTGCGATGGGACTATTCAACAGGCACACGAGAGTTCTCCCTGTAAAGTACGGGGTATCCAAAAATACTTCCGCAGTTTGATAGTATTCCACTGTGCCTCCAACTATAATGCATTTCACCTTCCTTCCTATATAATCTGACTGATCTACCAACGACCTGCGCACACCAATCTTTGCGCATCCCGTGTCCCCCAAAAGTGACACAAGTTTGTTGTTCACAAAGCCTTTATTAAGAACCAGTGAACTTGTACCATCATATGAGGACATGACTGGTAATGGATGTCAACATAGAAGCCTTGGAACTCCCTCTAGTTGAAACAGTTACATTCAGAACAATTAGCACTGTTGGATAAATCAAACCTACATGCATTTGCATGAGCTAACCCACTATTATTTTGAACTGGATTATTGTTACCAACATGTACGACAGCATTTGAACGTTCAGGGTTCCTTGACTGTCTGAAGTTATTGTTCTGTTGAGAAACTCTATTATTAAAAGAATTGTCATTATTTCTATAAAATGACCTTTGTCCTCTGCCTGATCTGGCATTATATCCTCCTCTATTTTGATAATCAATAGGCCTGAGGGAGCCGCGCTAGCGTAGTGGTTACAACACCGCTCTGGCGACCGGGTGATACAGGATCAAACCCGGGCGACGGCATTTGAGGATTTTTCGTCGACCGGGATTTGGACTGGATTAACTCGAGACCTGGCGAGGACATTTGAAGGAGTGTCGTCGACCAGGGACTGGCGGCTCCTGAGCCGACCCAGCTGCAATGGGTACCTCCGAAATCGGCGAGTATTTGCCTGAATGGCGAGGGACACCTGTCTCTGTACAAGAAATAAAGGGATACTCACGTAAAATCAATGTCAGGTTAGACATAAAATAATAACCTGAGATTTCGCCTCGAGTATTAGCGGGCGAACGAAAAAAAAAAAAAAAAAAAAAAAAAAAAAAATAGGCCTGAATGATGACTGTTGACCATAATATCCATCATCATAAGAGTCATAATTTCTTTGAGGCTGTTAAAATTTTTTGTTAAAATTGTATCTGCCTCTGTTATTGCAATAGTTATGATTTTGATTAACTCTATAGTTTTTGTCTATGCTGTTAGATCTCTGCCTAGGTGCATTATATATATGTATGTGGTAACAGCCCTCATTAACACTGTATGAATTTATGTAAATTTACTTTATGTAAATTCTAATGATTCTCCTATATGCCATGTTGTATTTTATTATATCATGTCAGTACATATCAATGTATTTTCTGGAGAATAAAGATTCTGATGTATATGTGTATATACGATACGTGTATGTATGTTCGTATTAGAGATGGCTACTGTATGTGTGTGTCGAAACAATGCTTCGAAACAGCATAATGTCCGAAAGATTCGACACACAGTCTGCTTGTTGTTTCGAAACAGTTTCAGTTCCTGTCTGCCTCGCTGTTTTGCAGAGACACACTGTCTCACCTTCCGTGGGCCTTTGTAAAATTTGAGTTAACCGTTCGGAACATTAGTATGGAATATCAAACATGTCATATTTTTCAGGGATGTGTTATGATGACTTGATTTTACAAGAGATATTATTTTTGCTGAGAAGTTATAGACACTGGAAATTGTGTCAGTGCTGCAGTTGTCAATGTTTTAGGCACTATGTTAAAGTTGAAAGTGTCCGTTGTTCGTATAAATGTAATGGACACTTTATTAGCTCTGCTGATATCTGTGTACTCGGTGTGGATTTAATCATTGTCTACTAAAACTAGCTTACTCTAGTTTGATATCATGTGTTATTATTACTGTTATTATTATTGTTGTTTTTTATTATTTTCACATATACTGCAGCTATCATCATATCTCCGTTTTATTTCATCATAATGAAGACTTGTGTTAAAATATTGAATTGTGGTCACACGAAATGCTATAGATTTTCACACATGCCAGTAGCGCGCAAGAAAGAAAAAGGAGATAGTCTCACACAGTTCATGTATAGTATTGTATACTGTCTATTAGAGACTTCTTTCTCCACGATACGGGTAAAAGTGCCGCTGTGCCGTTGTGTCGAAACAGTGTGTTGACACAGTTTAAATCACTGAGCCGACTGTCTCGAAACAGCGGAGTGTGTCGATTTGCCCACCTCTAGTTCGTATAATTTGTTTAATGTGTCTATCTATTTATATATGTTACACACTTAACCAAATTAAATTTAATATATGCAGAGTACTATAATAATGTGTGAGGCAATAACTGTATTAGCCCTCCGATTGACAGAGTGGTTAGAGCGCTAGTCTCTCGCGGCAAAGATGCCGGGATCCAGACACGGTATGGACACGCTACAGTCTACCTAGCTGTAAGCGGGTACCCGACTTTTCTCTTGAGTTAGCGAAGAAAAAGGCAGCGAGAGCGGGTACTGTACGCCCCACGTCTCGATGCTGGACCTAGTGCAGTGAAGTCTCTAACCTTAAACACTTTACACCTCTACGGCAGTATCTGCTGTGGGACAACCTGATTCTTATTTTTTGTTTACAAATGTCATCATCCCCGTATAGCTCTCGTGGATCTCTAATGAGACAATGAAAGTACAGGACAATTGTTCCCTCAGGCATCGTCGTACTAGGCGACTAATATGATGTTGTTCATGAGGCTGCCAACAGCATCATGTCAAACTAATTGCTAACGAAACCACTGCTGCATGTGCATGTGACTGTTTGGTGCAAGCTTCCTGCAAAGGATTAGCTGCAATCGTGGCACCATGCTCCATAAGGAGAGACGAGGAAACTGATAATGGCATACATCATCGAACAATTTGTAGCTTGGGACATGCACATGCGAGAGAGAGAGAAAGAGAAAGAGAGTGAGAGAGCGAGAGTGAGAGAGTGGTGACAAATAGAGGACATACTGGGCCGTTTAACAGTATGACAGGAAAAAGTCAACAACAAAATTGAAAACAAAACACAAACAGCACTAGAGAAGGGAAGTTGGGGAGACACATAATCGTCTACGCCAGCCATAATGGGGCATAAAGAAGGATATACATAAAGCTGATAACACTGTTTAACACATACACACACATTATATATATATATATATATATATATATATATATATATATATATATATATATATATATATATATATATATATATATATATATATATATATATATATATATATATATATATATATATATATATATATATACACATACATAAATAAATACATAAATAAATAAATATATATATATATATACACACACACATTCAGAGATATATTTACATCTATAGAGCTACTTCTTGTAAAAGGTAATTTCGCTGGATTTACACCAGCTGGGGGCTTGAACTGGCTAAATTGCTGCTAAATTCTTCACAAAAGGCGACGGACCGATATAAGTTAACAATTGCCCTGCCAAAGCTGCATTGTTCTTTACTTCTGAAATATCTTGTGAGAACACCTTTGAGATAGAAGCGTCATTACCCTTCTATCTACAACTTAATTATGTGCGAAGGTATACACCTTTGACGACCTATTTTAGATACTCTTGCTTTCTGGCCACTGGTGGAATACTACTGCAAAGCAGGGGAGGCAATCCGTGACAATACCTTACGCTTTATAGTGCAAGTGGGAGCTCGTGCCATTTGACCATTTATAGGAGACTTATTGGCAGTGGAGACATTTCTCATCTCCCACAGACTCTCATTCCTTCCCACAGAGAGAAATTTATTCTTCGACTTTTTTTCTCTTATGCGTCTTTCAGTAGAGATTCATTTACCCTGTCCAATCTCGCGAAAAAAAATATAGTGATTTCCCCCAGCTAAGAGGTATTTCTTTGATCTAACACCTGTATGTGTTTCCATCTTCTCCTACGTAACGCCATAGTATGTTTAACTTATTATAATAATATAACGTGTTTATAATGTGTTATAATAAATGTGTACAGTATATTTGCATATATGTATGTAACATTATATGATGTAAGTAAACATGTTAGTATGTATGTACGAATATGTGTATGACTGCATATATTATTTATATACACGTATATGCATACATGATACTGATTACGTTTTAGTAGATGGATGAAAGGATGCAGCTTTGCTTATATACATTCATGTACATCAACCATGGACAGAAGTATTTAATCCCTGGCCAGTCGACTTCTCCATGCTCAGCTGCTGTAAAGAAATGGCGGGATAAGTGAGAAGATGCGGTTACGTCTTACTGACACAATGGACAAAGAGAATCGCCTACGTTACGGCCACACAAACTCTTTGTCGCGTACGAACGAAAAAATACAGAACAAGAAGAAATCGAGAACTACGTAAAATACATAAAAATGATGCGACCAGTAAATAGAAGTCCGTGGAGGTCATCCCGTGAAAATCCGTATGAACTAAATGGTCTCTAAATGTATCCGGGTAAGCCACGTGACCATAACGTAAGTAATATTATTTGTCCCAGCTATGGACGTTAACCCCGCCCTTTGTCGTTGTCATAATTCATGCCTCACTTTTTTTTCTTATACGTACTAAAAGAGAAATCCGTAGTTTACATCTTCTCACCTGAGATGAAAAGGTGAATGATGAATGTGATGGACCCTTGATGGCTAATGGCGAATCACTTCCAATATTTGATGGCTTCATTTTCGTGGAGGCTTTTCCAAGGGCTTGGCAAAACAGCAAAGAATCCTTTGTAGGCACTAATGATTTTTAACAGTTCGATGCTAGTGACAGCATTGTGAATAAACAAACAGACAGACAGACATTCAGACAGATAGATAGACAGACAGACAGACAAATAGATAGATAGATAGATAGATAGATAGATAGATAGATAGATGGATAGATAGATAGATAGATAGATAGATAGATAGATAGATAGATAGATAGATAGATAGATAGATAGATAGATAGATAGATAGATAGATAGATAGATAGATAGATAGATAGATAGATAGATAGATAGATAGATAGATAGATAGATAGATAGATAGATAGATAAACAGACAAGCTGGTAGGCAGACATACAGACAGTGAGTGAGAGAGAGATAGATAGATAGAGAGAGAGAGAGAGAGAGAGAGAGAGAGAGAGAGAGAGAGAGAGAGAGAGAGAGAGAGAGAGAGAGAGAGAGAGAGAGAGAGAGAGAGAGAGAGAATGAAAGGTGTACATTTCAAATGCAATAACTGGCACTTGATTTGACGAAGTGAGTGTCAAGTTAGCTCTGGGGTTGTCCACATGTGACGTCATACCGTGACAAAAGGGGTGGGAAAGGTGGAAACATTTTGAGACGTTGTGTGGTGATGGGGGAAAGGGGAAGGGAGGGGGTTGGGGAAAGGTGGCGTCACACTCACTACTTTCATAAATGATGTTCCTACTTTTATCCGCAATGGTTAACTTTTATCCGCATAAGTTAACTTTCTTCCACAATAGTTAACTTTTATCCGGAATAGTTAACGACTCCCTCTTTCGGACGACTTTGATTAATATAATGATCTCAGCTGAAATGTCGGTTAATAGTTATAACCTTTAGCTAGTTTAAATTAATTTTAATTATATAATTATTTTATAAATAATGTAATATATACCTTTAGCAAATTAAAAAGATAAATATATAAATTATACTGTATAAAAATAATTTAAAACAAAATAAAAAACAGAAATAAGCTATCACTATTAGTGGTCGTTCACATATAACGTCACGCAGGGAGGAGGTGAAGGGAGTCAACATTTTGTGACGTTGTATAACGACGGGGCGGGGTGGGAGGGGGGGGGGTGTTTGGAAAAATATCACGTCGCAAAAAAATAAAAGAGTCATAATGACTTCTTACATAAATAAGTTTCTACTTTTATCCGCAACAGTTAACTTTTATCCGCAATTGATAACATTTATCTGCAACAGTTAACTTTTGTGCCATAATAGATAACAGCTCCCATGTGGATGACTTACATCCCCTCCATATTTAATTCTTTCAGGCGTACGTCAGTCACAAACTTTCTCCCGCCAAAGTTGCAGTCTGGAAATTATTTAAAACCCGTGCACTTCTGACCTTCGCACTAAACTGCACGACGCACACTGTAACGTTCATATTTCCCCCATAAATAATGCAGTTATGTTTTAAATAAAGAATCACGTTACGCGCTCATTGAGGCATATTGGGAATATTGTGTTATAGTCCGTTCGGAAATTCGTGCTCACAGAAAGCGTCAATTTTCTCCAAAACTATTTGTTGTATGGACATGAATTTTTGCATGCAGTCTTAGATTTTCCATGCAGTTAAGATTTTCGATCATTACATCCACAGCCGTCGCGAAATTTGCAAAACGGCGATTTTCTTTGATCTTCTTGGAACATTTGCCTAAATCTGCCCGTAACATTAATTCTTACAGTAAATCACAACATTTGTGCGACAAGACGGTTCAAAGGCGTGTCCTAAATGTGTGATTGGTTGTTCACGGGATTTTGATACGAGGAATGATGTTCTGATAATGAACCATGATAGCAGTAAATCATCAGGAAGCTATGACGAATCGTAACTGTTTATGTGTTATTATAGATTGGCATATGAAATTAGTTTATCACAAACGAAGGAATGCGATCGACGTGCCTCATTCCGAATCGGACGACTCCAATAAGTTCACAACAGTTATTGGTTGGATAAACTGCAAGCCATCTCGCTGCCAGTAATCTTCTTCTTCCTGTAGCACGTGTTCTTCACATTTAGCCCAGTACTCTGTGTCTATTCGTGAAAGGGCCTCACGAGTCATGTCTTTAACATCGCAAATTTTAAAAGTGGGGTTTTGGGCGGCCACTTGCCCTTTAACTCTAGCCCAAACCAGCTCTATTGGGTTAAGGTGAGAATGGTAAGGAGGGAGTCGAAGAGAAACATGACCCTGCTCTTGGATGATTTTATCAATCAGAAACACTTCTGTCTTATTCCTTTGTCTCACAAGATGCAACAACTCTGGTTTTAAATAGCTGTTGTCAGCGAAAATATTTTCATTCACAAGCCACCTCCTGATTTCGTTTTTCGTGTTTGCCGAAGTGGGAGCTTTATCCTCCTGCGCTAGAACATTATGATAGGACGCATTATCCATCACCAGGCAAGACGGCCTATCTAGAGTCGGAAGGAGTGTATTCACTATCCAATCTCGAAAAATTTGCCCATTCATTTCACTGTGGTAGTCCCTACCATCTACAGACTTTGATAGAAAAATAAGCTCTGCATCACGGACAAGCCCATTCTGTCTGCTGCCAGCATGTGCTAATATAATGCGTTGATCTTTGCTGCTGGGAATTTTCCTTCTATGGTCTCCGTCAACAGATTGCCATTCTTTCTCGTTCGTATGACGAGCATTAACCCAAGAATCGTCCAAATATACTATATCATAGCCGTCTTGCCTTCTCTCACGAATCTGCCTAAGGTATTTGCTTCGAGCTGCAACCAGATGTGGTTTTTCACATAAAAAATTCCTTCCGCCAGACGTTTCTCTAAAAGTGAAGCCGACACTTCTGACAAGTTGCCAAAGAGTTGTTTTTGAGACGTTAATATAGCATTCTGCTTGCAGCCGACTTTTCAGCATGCGGAGAGTAACAAGCTGATTGGCATTAAACATCTTCAAAATCAAACGTCTAATGACATCCTTGTCAAAATCATCAATTTTTTTATTCCTTCCTTGCTTAACCGCAGCCTCTGTACAATCACCGTCCTGTTGTACCCAAAGTCGAAAAGATTTTCTATCCACATCCAGGGCCTTTCGTGTTCTCCTACCTGGTTCTTGGATGTCGTGGTATAAACAACCCATCTTAGTCTCTCTGCGAAAATGCCTGTACAATATAACAGTTACCTTCTGCAAAGTGATAAATTTGCATTTCAGATTCATTGCGCTTTTCATAATTATGCAGTTTAATTTATTAATATATTATACGCTGGTGTCGTTTTGTTTCGTTGCAGCTAACTCATTGCAATTAGCATAAGCCGCTGAAATAATTACTCGCGACTGAGTACAATAGGTGCGCACTGGTGCGGACATGTACTCACTACACTTATTCAAACCAAAAAAAATATTGAATAGCACATTTCATCGCTTGTGCTGTGCTGCAACAAAAATTAAGTGCGCATTTTTTGAACGGATCTTGTAACTTTCCTGTAGAACTAATAAAAATTAACCCAAACAACGGTAAGAGTTTTTTTTTATATAACTTAAAGAAGAAAATTCGAACATGACATGAGTTTTGTAAGGGCAAAAAATATATTAATAACTGCATTGATATCAGTAGGGCACGTAGCAAATTTCAATAACATCCGTCAAGGGGTTGCAAAGTTACAACGTTCAATGTGTGGGCACGAATTTCCGAACGGACAATAGTCCCATATTTTCTTGACCATCGGCATATTAGGGGTGATGTGGTCAACATCACGCCGGCCGCCTTAACCTTCCCAGAGTTGCTCTGGTTCCCAATTCATGAGGCTGGGTCGACCCCGGAGCCGTTTGCGGTCTAAAACATCCCACCTCAACTGGGGATTGAACCATGGACCAACGAGCTAGGAAGCCAGTGCGCTAACCACTGCACTAAATAATAAATAGGAAACACGAGTAAAGTGTCAAAAATCTACAATATATTTTATTGCCATGATTTTTTTTTGTTTGCCATTTGATTATTTCCCTTTGATAGGGAACATGATAAACTACTTACCTCGAAAATAAATAGCCAACAATCTTTTTTTTTTCTTCAAAACTTTGCAAACGTTGGTAAAATAACTTCATTCAGAATCAACAAAATGAATTTCCCAGTCTTATAAACGTGCTACAGGTGCTGAAAGGTTAAGACATTAGCTTTAGTTCTTTCCCTGTCATTATTTTAACGGGTATATTTACTTGTTAATATTATGATCTCAGCTGGAATATCGGATAGTTGTTATGACCTTTAACTGGTTAAAATTGTTTTTAATTATATATTTCTGTTTTTAAATAATAAAATACACACCTTAGAAAACAAAATGCGAAATAAACAGATTGTGCTGTTTAAAATTAATTTTTTTTTTTAAACAGTAACAGGTTATCAACATCGCGACAACAGTCTGATGATATCACGGACATGTACCGAGATTAAAAGAAGTCACGTCCAACACAAAAATCTGAATCAATGCAAGTTAGTAATATTGTGTGCCTCTGAACATGGAGAACAACAAAAAACAACAACCAAACAGCGCCAGACTTTTACAAATGGGTAAAACAAAAGGTAATCTCAAAGCATATATTACTGGAGGGGAGCGAAGTGTTACAGACTTCACATTACTAGATCAAGCTTCGAGATGTGAAGTAACCACTACCCCTCCTCGCTGCCGTTGCCTTTCATGACCCAAGAGTAGAGTCAGTTATCCATTTACAGCTGATAGACCGTAGCGTGACACCACTGTGTTTCCAACCAGCTACCTTTGCCGCGAGAGGCCGGCGCTCTAACCACGGACGCTCTCACAAATAGGCGCTTGCCTAAAAAAGAAGGATTGTAATTATGACAAGACCACTAACGCGGAACTGATGACACGGACCAGACAAGTGCCAGAAGGACCAGACATGAGCAGGAGATGTTGGAGATGGACAGGACACACAACACAGAGCACACAACGTTTTATTTCAATATCTATTTTATAACGCAAGGGCAACAACTGCTTGAAATTTATAGTCACTTTTCTCGGTAAGCATTTGTCTTCTCGCGTTGGTATCGAATGCAGTTAAGTTTGAGCTGTGGTCATTTTGCGCTGGACTGCGCATGACTTGTCTTGCTTCTTGGTCGATCGGTTTCCGCCCACCACTAGTGGAGTGAGCGATTTGGAATGGCGAAAGAGATGCCTCGTTGAAGAGGGGATCTCCGCTATTTTTTTGTTCTGTCAGGAATGTGAGAGTCCTCTTATGGATATTTCGTTTATTCGAGATAATACCTCTAGTGTATTTGCACATGCCGGGAGGCATAATATTTCTGTGTATTTCCGGAAGGCAAGGTAAATTAACATTTTCATTAACTCTATCGATTTTTGGTCGTGAACGATTTCTGGTTCATAGCCTGTCTTCGAAAGTCGTCGTCACGAGATGTTTTCCTAGCTCACATGTCGCTGTATTGTGCTGCATCGGTTGATGCAGGTTCCAAGGACCATTACTTGCTACTTTGTTAAATGAACTAGGTTTGGAAAACCTTTATTATCTAGAGGATATTTTTGAGGACATTATTTATACTTCGGCAGACGTGTCTGTCTTGCTGAAGTCAAACTAAGGAGAGTGAACTGATCTCATACATCTGGTTATCTCCTGGCTGTTATAGAAAAGGATGGAGTTTTCCACCTGACTACATTTACAGCACTTTGAAATATAACATGCATCTGACTCATCATTGTAATGCTATCTACCGTCTATTGCTGTATTGAATGTTGCTGTGATAATGACTGTTTGATGTGCCTACATATTCGCGTAACCATTTTGTTACTGTGGCGTCCACAATAAATAATGAAGAAAAACGTCAACGGCTGTTACAAGAATCATTGACTTTATACGTCGTGAGTTTACTGACGTCCTATGTGGATTGCCCTGTTATTTTTGTATGAACATTGTTTTGACTGAACACATCTGCACACCACACAAAACCAGACATGCGGATACCATCCATCATCATATGGCATCACGCATCAGCTCCTTAGGAAGTTGAAAGGTTATGATGACGATGATGACTAGGTAACTAATAATTTACATTTGATTACGTCGTTGCTTTTCCTCAGAACAACAACAACAACAAAGAGGGGGGGGGTTAGTATATTTGTGACGTCATATTAGGGGGTCTGGATTAATGTGACCAAATGTGACCGGTTGTGGGGGGGGGGGGGGCGGGGGGGGGGATGAGAGAGTTAAAATGGAAAAAAATGGCTTGACGTCACTTGTGGACGGCCCCCTTTAGAGAAGAGATAAACCGTATTTACTAATTACTAGCCCACAGGGTCTTTTATATTTGGACATGCGTAGTAATATAACCGACGGACCTTGTGTCCAAGTTAAACAGGGTGCGTCACGCCAATCATATTCTTCGAGATGATCATTACTTCTGTCTGCTTGCTACTTTAGAATAAGACCTTTAATTTCACTCTCTGTCATGGTTTGGTATTTTGGACCATGGGCAGCTGTAGTAGGGTTAACTTGGATACCAGAGGTAGTAGTTGTGTTTGATTGAGTATATTATAGTTTGCTGTTCTTGATTTTTGATTAAGTTCTTTAAAACGCGAATGTTCATAGTTTATAAGGTTACTGACTAAGAATGCTGTTAGTTTGGTCGGGCTTACAGGTGGCCGACTATTTCATAGTTCATAATGCTACTGACTAAGAATGCTGTCAGTTTGGTCAGGCTTACAGGTAGCCGACTATTTCATAGTTCATAATGCTACTGACTAAGAATGCTGTCAGTTTGGTCGGGCTTACAGGTGGCCGACTATTATGTTATAATTGATGGACGTTGAATTCATGTCTTGACTGATAATAATTCTCATTCATTTATTTGACGATACATGGACGACATCATTGTTGACGACATAATAGAACATTGCATGGTGATAAGAATTCTGCATAAAGGCAAGGTAACAAAGTAAACTTGACTGACGTCAATGACTGTTGGACAATCCGCCAACTGTAAAGTATTGAGGTGAAGATGATTCACTTCTTTCCATCTTGAAAGGATACTTATTTTTACTTCTTTTGGCCGGACATTTTATCTTGATACTTTCATAAACTTGTTCGACTTTTGTATTCTTCGTAAGAATGAATTTTGAAACTCACTAGCAGTAGGTCACAATGCCGTACTGAGGCCCTGTCAAAATCTTGTAAAAAGTACTTACGTCAAATATCACGTGGAGATATTGACAAGGATAAATCGAACTTGGCTGTGGCTAACGCTTCGCCGTGGAAGGTAGCTAAGACATCAAATTATAATTAGTTAATCCCGCAACATGGGACTCAAAAGACCAGCACAACGTCTGTCTTCAAAACCGGCATCTTGTCTCTTCGCTCTATGACGTCACTATCTGACGTCATCAGCGCTCTATGGCAACTAACGATTTTATCGCATCGAATTCGTGCACTTTGGTGCTTAATACATTTAATTATATCATTAACATAGATGCGTACCTAAGTACGTTTAACATAGTTAGATAATGGCATCTGGTAATCTGTTAAGTCTCGCATCATAAATAGTTGTGCGAAAATGGACGCAACAGCAGCAAAACTAGTGCTTATCATGTGCAACCCCATATGGGTGTGACATCTTTTTGGGTTGATCTCTGCTTCACCAGGACAGTAATCAGTTACATTTGTTGTATTGACTAATTACATGCATTTAAATGGTCGGCACCTCTTTCTTTCTCTGCAATGTAGCAGATATTTTGTATTTTCAAACATTCTTTCACTACTTTCAGTAATAATTCGTCTTGTCTGTTTACCTCACCATCCCTGCAGAGAGAGTAGACAGGTGATGCAATATTAACCGATAACAATGTTGGTTAAACTCTGGTGTGGCCAACATCAGACTACAGAGTAGCATTAAAATCGACCAGCGCATTTGCTTAATCGCTGATAAGTGTTATGAGTAAAGTTCATAACATGTATGTCGATATCACTACAGTTCGACATGTAGTTTATTTTGTTTACGTCCGTTGTCCCTTGTTACAGGATGTGACGTCATTACTTTTGTTGGCCGTAGTGGCAGACGCCAGTTTTTGTCGTCTGATGAGTTGATCGTTCCTTGGCAAGGCATTCGCTGTATGTCTTTTCAAGGTGTTAAACGTATGTGTTCTTGGCTCCTGAGCGTTACAAGTCTTATTGGTCATTTTCCTATGTGTTCCATCTCTGGATCCTCCATACACCTCCGTGCGATGATGTCAGTTATTATGTAAACGGAATGATGTTTGACCTGATGAACGTGAGTTGAATTTTAGTAGAATTGTATGGAAGTGTCCTCGGCAATATTCCAGTTACAAGACTGTACAGCGACGCTAGCGAATGTCTAGTTGATGCCATTACCTTATGAGCATATTATCTATGATATTTATTTGGAGCTACGAGATGTTTAATAAATGTGTATTTGAATCGTCCAACCTGGCCTTTGGAGTATCATTTATGTTAAAGATTACGGCTTTGGGCGGGGACTGAAAAGGACATACCCCTATCGGCACTTTCTCTGAGGCAGTGTCCGATTCATTGTGAAATAATCAAATAATATAAAATATATAAGAAGAACTACAAGCCCAAAGAAAAGAAGAAAACAACCCGTAACAATAAGGCCAGGGTGCGTTCTTCGCCAAGATGGTAATTGTTACGGTGTTATTTTAAATGACGGCGTCTGCTGGGGTTTACCCATGCGCAACGTTTAGGGGTCATTAATATTTATAGAATATGTCGATATTTTACGGTATAGTGAACGCGAAATATATGCGGAGATTATGACGCATTCGCGTTGGGAAGGTCACGCCGGGTGACTTGGTTACAGGGCCTTTGTTACGCTATCCGTCAAGCAAGAAGGTCGTGTCTTGTATTTCTTCCAAGGAAATAAGGCTGAGTATATAGCCTATATTATATAGATGAATCGATGTAGACTTCAGGGTCAGTTCGGAAATTAATCTAAGCATGAGATTAATTAAATTAAACTAATAATGGAAGGAGAATCGTATTATGATTCAAATTGTGGATGTCAAGAACTCATGTGCTCATTTCTGGCTGTTGACTACAACAGCGCACGTATATAGCCACGATGTTCATCTGACATATTGTTTTGACACGGACGGACATGAATATTATTTGGAATTCAATTGTTACGCTGAATTGTACATGAAACCTTTGTGAATGTCGATTATCGTTTTTGTATGAATCTCAATACATGTGGACTCAAAGCAGAAGGCTTGATCCTTTATTTACGTTTCGGGTTCGGTTCTACAGCTGTTGGTGTTTACCTTTGTCAGCACGATAACTCTCCCACAAGGGAAATCAAATACTATATACTATGCAAATCAGAACGTCGAAGGGATGTTCTGATGCCCAGAGCTAACCATTTATAACCAACATTGATACGTCTAAAGAGTGACTTTACTATTCAATAAATAATACCATAACCAAGGAATCGCAACACCAACCACACCACCACCACCGACCCGTCACAACTGGTGGCCATTAGTGGTTTTGAAATTTTTCAAAAGAACGAACCACAAAAAAATAAGACATTTTTCCTTTCGAGCTGAAATGGACATTATTTGCAAAAACACCGGTGACGTCATGCCCTTGACGACAGTATGAACGGTTGGAAAAGCCAGCAGCTGACAATGTCCTTCAAACAAATTTATTTGCAGCTTTCAAACATCAAATGAAGCATATTGCCAACGTATTCAATGTTTCAAACAAGCTTTCGAGTCTGTCGGCGAAGCATATAATGTACGATATTACCGCCAAAACAAGATAAGTCACTAATTTTAAAGGTTAAAATATTTCGTCCTGTTTGTCCAAATAATGCCATGTTCTTTTTTCGTTGTATCCATGTTAAATATTGTTCCTGTCCTTTTCATGTAGCGGGTATGGTTGGGCGGCGGTTCGGAATGAATAAAATGGCTCTCAGGATGCCGATATTCATTCTGAATGTTCCTAAGGCTGTGAATTAATAGCACCTCGCGAAGAAAGCGTCGAATTATCATTATCGGTGATCGGTTCGTTCGGACTTGCATTAATTCACTTTGCATGTTAGGTGTATAGTCATGTTATAACTGGTGTTTTCTGGTGTAATTGGTTCTTATTTTTATTCATTTACAGTCTTATGTTCGTAATCTATCTTGTTTATTCTGATCTAGCTATCTTTAATTTTAATTAAATGTATTGTATTAACGTCAAATGAGTCCTGTGACGTCACTATTTGTTACGTACACAGCTTAACTTTCTATTCAGTTCATTCTTAATCTCTCACTTCCGTTTTATACCACTTAGTTATTAATGCATTTTTTATTGTGAAAATGTCTTGTCGTATGGTAATACTGTTTCGTAATCCTTGGTTAACCCATTGTATTGTTTGTATTCATTTCATCCTTCTATAATGTAATATTAATGCTATAATTTCTTCATTAATAATAGTGTAGATGAATATGATTAAATTTTTATCAGCTTTGATGAGGAATTAGGGACTTTGCACATATTTGCAGTAGTGGTCCTAGAAATGGGCAATGCACTTTATGCCTCATGATTATGGCATAAAATATAATGATTAATTATTAAAACTTTATAACATATTAATACATATTTAATATAAATTAGTACACTTTCTCATCAGTACTATATTGTGAACTTAGTGACAATTAAGACTAATTATTTAGGGATAATACACATAATTATTAAATATTAATATTAAGCGCTTGATATAATTTCAGCAGCTTATATAACTAACTATCATAACTATTTATGATAGATATCAGTGAGTATATATATAATATTTTGTAAAAATATTATAGATTGTGGAACTTATACATAACAATACAGGAAGATTACAATTTCTTATATTAATTATTTATTCGTTGAGTAATTATAATTATCGACATAGATTCTAGTGGTGATTACAAGACATAAGTAATTGAATACTTAAATAAATTAACGTCAAGATGCTTAACGTAGACTATTTTATTAAAAATGGTAAGGATTTTGGAAAAAAAGGAGAACTTCTCGAGGCTTATGCATTGGCTGAATTTGCAAAATATAAGGCAGAAGAGGAGGAAAGGAAAGCTATTGCTAAGGAAGAAGAAGAAAGAAAGGTGGCAAGAGATGAAATCCTACGGATTGAAGAAGAGAATAAATTGAAACGACAAGAAATCATATTGCAGCAAGAAATGGAATTGCAACGGCTTAAATTGGAAACAGCAAAACTTAATTCGCAGAGTGCTGCAGCAAGCCAAAATGATAATGCTCAATCTGGATCTTCATCCACCCGACTTAAGGGCAATTATTACTTTAAATTACCACCATTCAAATTACACGTGGACGACCTTTCATCGTGGCTGGCGCGCTTTGAGGATATATGTAAGGTCAATAACCTTGACAAAACTGCATGGGCACTTAAACTTAAGGAATTTCTGGATGGCGAACCTGCAAGTGCAGCACAAAACATTGATCCTACATTAGCCACAGATTATGAGGCCATTAAGACGTTGTTATTACGTCGTTTCCACTTGAACGAAGAGGCATGTAGACTACGTTTTAAAAGTTTGTTGCCAGATAACAATAAAGATTTCACAGGTTTTATTGCTAACATACGCAATACTTTTAACAGATGGGTTGAACTGGCAGGTGTCAACAAATCTTACGACAAGTTAGTCGATTTGTTATTGAGGGATAAAGTGTTATCTTCTGTCAGCTCACCATTCTTTGCTTATCTGCAAGAAAGAAAACCAGAATCTATTGATGAGTTAGAAAAAATTTCTTTAAATTACTGCACAGCTCATCCGAATGCTAATATTTCTGGCTCGTTGATAAGAGAACCACTTCCTGTAGCCTCCAATATGGCATATCATAATCATAACAAACCTAGAACACACAGTGTGGACAGAGGTAGGTTCAAAGGAAACTATGACATTAATTTTCATAAGGGACAGAATAACTTTAACAATAACTTTAATAGAGGAAGACAACAAACCAGAAATTATTCACCTCAGTCAAGATACAACAGTAATCCACGTAACTCAAGTTATAATCGGTCATATCAATATAATAATGGTAACAATTGGAAGAATAGCGATAATTATAACTCGAGACATCGAGATAACAATTACAATAGACGTCAACGAGATAATTCAAATAATTATTCTCGTAATCGTTCTCATTCTCGTGGATCTTCACATTATAACCATAATACCGGGGCAGCAGTTACAAATGATATCATCCCTAAGGTTCAGGTTCCACCTAACGATAATACAATGAATTCTTCTGCTGCATGCTTTGCTATAAATTATAACGTGGCAAATAGTTGCCCACAATGCAATCTTATTTTTCAGAAGGCAAAGGAGACAGTGCTAAACTGCGGACACATTACACCAGAAGTAGGTCTTGCAGCCAATGATGGAACAGGCTCTCTGATTTTTAACAGAGGGATAGTAAACGGTTCTGTAGTTTCTGTATTGAGAGACTCGGGGTCCACAACCATTGGAGTGCGACAGTCGCTAGTACATCCTAGCTGTGCAACGGGGGAATATGTCCGTTGCATGACTTTTGGGGGAACTATTGAGTTTTACCCCACAGCTCTTGTCCATGTTAATACACCTTTCTTTTCAGGACAAGTTAAGGTATGCATGCTTCAGAATCCAATTGCAGATCTGATGTTGGGACGCATCCATGGTAGTAAGGATTGTTCCCCACAGGAAATTGAGGAATGTGAATTAAAGAATGTGCAATCTTATTGCAATGCTAACGCTGTCATTGCAACAGCTACATTACGGGCCAACAAAATAAATACATGTGGCACAGTTTTCTCCAATTTCAGTCTCAGTACCATTCTGGAAATCGATAAGGAGAAGGATAAGACTCTCCTACAGGATAAAAAGTATACTAAACTACCAGCCCATCCTAGGAAGATTAGAAAATCATTTCGAGGCAGATTTATTGTTGACTCCATTTTATCGTTGAGTTCAGTGAAGAGGTAAATTGAAACGCGAATGGTTAAAACGGAATGAATGTCAACAATGTTCTTCAAACGAAAATTCCAACAAGTATCGTTGAATTGGGTGAACTGGGCAAGTATTGGCAGCACACAAGTCGGTGATTACAGTACATATATTTTATTGACGTGACACCAACGAAGTGGAACAAGACAATCATAGTTACAGATGCGAAGATCATACGTCAAAATGTTAATATCACTGTTAATAGTTGTTGTAGATTCTCTAACAGTTAAGTTCTCTTATATTCCAGTGACTAAGGATCACTTCCATTACCATATAACAGACATGGTATTAACGTCCGTTGACCTTATCCCAAGGACGTTTATTAAGGCAAATGGATTCATTCTCACGGAGCAATAATTTATATCATACTTGTAAGCATCCCAGACTTTCTTCATAAAATTCTTAGATAGCATATCCAATCCAAACAAAGGCAGATATAACAATACAACCAGGTTAGTGTTTCATCTTGGCTAACCTCTCGGTATCCATACCACGACTTTGGCATAGGTAAAACGGCATATTAAACATGTGAAGCATATATATATATTCATTAACTTGATTCCACATATGGATTCTCCCTCTACAAAAGATTCCAAAGGCTATCGACTCCGTGTGTCCAATTCTAGGAATGTCATCTCCGATGAATTCCCGCTAGACCATTAATAGGAGCGGCCTGATACTTTAATTTACATAATTAAACTTGCCATAAGAAATGGGGCGACACTTACTTCATTCTTCCACTATTGGCTTCGCCATGAAGACCAATAGATACGAATACAACTGATGGCTTCTTCAAATTTGCCAGGAATCAAAGAATAACACTGCGGACATAAATGTCGTCCGAGCTGCCCCTATCATGACGTCACAATCTACTCAACTAGGTTACACGTGCGTCCAAAGCAACTCACACAGCATTGTGCACGTCAGTGCGTGAATCAATCGAACGCACAAATAATATAACTATATAAAACTGGTGCGTACATTTGGCAGGACCGAAGACTACCCCCGTAGGTAATAAATGTACGTAACATATACCTTTTCTCAAGAGAGTGCCACCAAGTCGGAAGATAGATGTTGGCGACAGAATCATATTAACAGTGATCTTAATAAAATTGTTGAAAATGGGAAAAGAAGGGATGTCCCGAACAAGGGTAATGATGGTGAAGTTCTTATGAACTTAACTAATAAAATTAGGACAAATAAATATGTCAATCATTATTAGACATCATCTCATAAGACTACCATATCCAAAAGATTAAATAGAAGAACTATTTATCACGTTAGTGACACTGATCCCACTTACATTGGGAAGGGTGCATATTCTCGCACCGTGTTCGTGCGCAATCTGCCACAAGGTACCAGATGGCAGGCACTTAGCAATTTCTTTAATGACACGGCAGACGTTATGTTTGTACGGTTGTTGTCACCTACCAATGACAGGTATGGTGAAGCTATAGTTACATTTCGTAACAATAGAGATGCTCGAATGGTCATCGAGCATGATAATGGTGCTTACTTTAACCATCATTGTCTACGGTTACAATTAGTACCTAATGCTGCGTCACGCAGATAACATGCTATGGTAATACAATTGTCTCATATCATTGATGACTCAGCATAGTCATTCATCATTTCTTTTCCTTACTGGTCCTTATAAGGTTACTGATAAAATTTCAGACGTTGATTACGTCTTAGATATCAAGGGACACAGAAAGATATTCCATATTAATATGCTCAAGCAATTTCATACACGTCCTTGTTGCAAGTGGAACTTATGGAAGGGGAAGTAATCTTTAGAATGGTTTTTTAGACAAATTAAATTTCGAGTTGCAACGCTTGATTAAGCGGATACTTGTTTGACTTTAGGATAGAATTATCTTTTCCTATTTTTCGGGTGACAGAGTACAGATAAGCGTGTGAACGCTGTTTAATGTATTTATTCTGTACTGTTTTGAGTCATGTGAATAGCTCGCTAGTCTGCATGTGTTATCGAGAACGGTGTTCAAGACAACCGAATCTCGTGACGGGTTTTTTGGCGGGACTAGTGTGTGATTGAGGGAGTTGTGTTTTGGGCGTGGACCGTGTAGGTCGAGTCCCAGTGTTTTTTGGATAATGTATGCCTACGTAGGATTTGAGAAAATGTCGACTTATATATTTCGCTGTGTGTACAGCCTATGTGATACACTGCAGTGAAGATTTGTTTAGGCCATATGAACCTTATTATAGCTGCCGTGTGATGCAGGCTTTGCTATGTATTGAAGTACTTTTGTAGGCCATATTTTGAAGATTATTGAAGCTGCCGTGTGATGCAGGCTTTGCTATGTATTGAAGTACTTTTGTAGGCCATATTGTGAAGATTAATGAAGCTGCCGGGTGATGCAGGCTTCGCTGTGTATTAGGGTACTTTTGTAGGCCATATTATATATTAACTGCAGTGTGGAGATGTATGAAGCTATTAAGCTATTATCAGTCCAGGATTAGGACAGGCCATATTATATATTAACTGCAGTGTGGAGATGTATGAAGCTATTAAGCTATTATAAGTCCAGGATTAGGACAGGCCGTATTAGATATTTAATGCCCGGGAAATTATGTTATAATGATGTCGTGTTGTGCTAGCGAATGCGAGTACATTTATGGCCAGTAATAACATTCAGACTGAAACCACTTTGGTTACATTTATGGTGGCCAGTGTGGGGATGATATAGACCAAACCACTGCACTCGCAACAGTGGGTGTAAACAGACTAATAACATTAACGTTTAATTACATTCAGTGAGAAACCAGAAAATCTAGTTTGTTACATTTATGGTGGTTTACAGTCAACAGGATCTGACATCTACGACTATTCGCGTCGATAGCCTAAGTGGCGTAGTTTTCGTATCATTGGATATCATTTAAGATGTGCCTGAGTGGCGTATACGATTAAGAAATTGTTACCTCTACAGTGATATGTACTTGAAGCAAGAGGATAAAGTGAATCAAATTTTGTCCACCAGACCATAACATATCTAGAGGATCAGTCACTACAAGTTGAAAATAATACATATGACTTGCACGTGACAAGAGTGTAGAACACTTGACATTGTTATAATTAGCCTTATGTAGGCGTGGCTTGAATCTGGTGTACTTCAGAACTGTGACCTAAATATTATCTGCCTGGGTGGCGCATTTGAGAAACAACGCACGCTTTATTTGGTAGTATGCAACTTTACACTAGTAGCAATTGACGTCCTATTTCATGCCTATAGACTACAACAACGTCTGCAGTGGTCAAGGAAGTTCAATTAGACTTGGACAGTATTTGTACCAGCATTTGTACGGGTTGTCACAGATTTCTGCAATATTCGAGTTACCTGTGCCAGTTATCACCATCACAAGTTCAAGATGTTATGATACACGGAGTTGCCGTGTGCATTTCAGACTACAGAAGAGTCAAGAGTTGCAGTGTGTGCTGTATTATGGTTCCTGTCAACTTGTGCATTGTTAAGCACATATCATATTGACGAAATTACCTGAAGAGAAACGAATCAAGTTCCAGTGCTTTCCCGCAGTGGAGGTTTTAGCAGTCTATGTGATATCCAGTGTCGTGGCGGAAAAGAAGCGGGATCATTGACAGATAAGTAATTGTGTCTTGTGTAAATTGTGTCACTTCATATATGTCGCTAGGCCTCCCTAATTGCTCATTTTGTTATTATTGTTGTTTATGTCTAATTTGACATATGATTAAGATTTGATGCATAGGTGTTAATGGCTGTTGACATATGTCGATTTTCCTGATAATGATGTGACTTGATAAAGGTGCTATAAAAAGGAATTGGTGATACAGAATTGAGGAATAAGCTCATTTCTTGACAGATACTTAACTTTGTGAGCTGGAAGGGTAATTGTCAAACCTTTTGCGACAGTAATTTGTCATAACTATAAGTGATTACTATATATAGTTGATTAAGTAAGTGAATCACCATGGATCGTGATATGTACCCTACAGATATAAGGCCTATGTTGGAGTCTGCATTGGTGGTAGGTAGAGATGGTAAAGGATTGAGAGGTGCACGACTTGGAGAATGGATAATGGATGATTTTTTGATTAATGTGTCAACATCCCTGGAGTTATTTGCTGAACACAACTTTAAGTTTGTTTGCAATTTGGTAATGGCCAAGGATTTGGTGAATTTGCTACGGCACCTTCGTGTGTTTTTGCAACAGTATATTGAACGTGAACACGGACATATAATGCAAAGCATGTTCAAAATAATCCACAACCATACATCTGATGAGCAGGAAAGGGAATTGAGAATTGAGAAACAAGCAAAAGTAAACAAACAAAGTGCTCTACAGCAAAGGGAGAATTTCCTAGAAGGTGTTGCTAAAGAGAGCGAACTACAGGCAACTGTGTATAAGCTTAAAAGTGAGATACTTGAATCAAACTCAGAACTTTCTAGTGCACAAGCTACATTAAATTCAGCTTTAAGCAAAGTCCAAGACTTGGAAACTCAGATAGGTAATCTCACGCGGGAACTTCAAGAACATAAAGAGATGTATGAGAAATTGAAGGTTGAGAGAAATGTCTGTGAGAAGACTTACATAGAAATGCTTCATGAGGTGATGACTAATGATAATGCGATGCTCAGTGATCAAATTGGGGAGATGAATATTGTACCCCCCAAGAAGAGTAATGAGATTATGAAAAACAATGATGATGTCCAGACTGAAACACTTCAGATAGAGTTGACTCAGTTGAGGGCAAATAAAGAACAGTACGAGAAAGAGACTTTAGTGGAGTTGACGGCTGAGAAAGAGAAGGTCGCTAAAATTGAAAATTTGCTAGCAGAAGAAAGCGACAAAGTTTTGGCTGTTAAGGAGTTAAATAAAAGGTTAAGTGAAACGATTTCACTTAAAGATAATGAAATTGCGGAAGCAAGGGAAAGAATATTTGGCTTACTAGATATGGTTTTGAAAAACAAAAGGTGCTCTTTTGTCAATGTTCACAATGATAGACAGAAAGTTGCGAAAAGTCAACCCCATACACTTTTTGCTCAGAGAGATTTCATTCATGGTAAAGATAGATCTTATCGTGGTAAATACAACTTTAAAAGCTCTAATATTACTGGTAGTTCCAGTAATAATTCTTGGCGTCAGACCAACAAAGATTCTTGTGTAACAGCCAGTTCTGTTGGTCAGGAAAAGATAGGTGATAAATTTCAGGTCAAGATTCATAAGAACAAATATTTCTCTACTACTGGAAATACTCAGAAATTAATAGCGGGTGTTAAGACTATTACTACTTGTTCCAAAGATGAAACCCATATGCGGAACAATAGAGATACTATTGTTTCTGGCAGTTATCAAACTCAGCACAGTCAGTTTGAAACAATTGGTAAATATATTCCCATAGGGGAAAAGAAAAACAGTTCTAGTAAGAGAGATAACCCCAAGATTAAACAGTACCAAGGGAGATCAGAAAATAATAATTTTCCCTTTCGTAGATACTGTAGACAATTTAACAAATCTCAAAGTGATTGTAAGAATGTTGGAAAGTATGATAGAGATAATAGCTTTTCAAATGTTGCCTTACATCACCAGAGGAATGTTCCTAAACAAAAGACTAAAGTCATTATTTGTAAACAAGGCAACGGTAATAATAAGTATTTTGATCATAGAACAAATAATAAGCGCAATTGTGCTAATTTTGTTCAACATGAGCCCAGAGTCATTTATAATCGAGGTAAACAGAATAAAAATAACAGTGGATGCTTGAATACTATTGCTTGCTCTACTTGTTGTTGTGAATGTGAGACTTTGTTTCAGCGTAAGGCAGCGGCGACATTCAAGGTCGGTCATGTTGTCCCCAAGAATTCTATGATATCTACATATGATAGAGAGAGCTAGTGACATTGTGAAGAGACCGGGTTTTTACACAAGCCGGTGTTGGGTAATTGTAAACGTGATTTCTACGTTTTTTTTCATTAAATTTCACTATTGAGTAAAAAGGGAAATTTTCATTTGTATTTGTTGACAGAAGCTACGTTGCGATAAGGGTCAAGGCTTCTGTGACATATTGACGGTCAGAAATGTGAGTCAACTTTCCGCTCGAGTAGTCAACCGAAACCTGTCAGCGTCAAACTAAATCTGAGGTGTTGCTTTCTGAAGGTCAAGCATGTTTACAAGAGAGTGGGAGACTTCGCGTCTGATTTATTTTTTTTTAATGTGAAGATGATAATTTTTTGTATTCTATATTAGTACATGACATGTTGTTGTTTTGAGATAATATATAATTTTGTTGTAATGATTATTTCTATGCATCATTTGATTGCCATAATTTTTTATTGTTATTTATATGTCTGTATTTTGATGATGTATTAATACATTTTTATGCTATTTATATATTATTGTGTTGATAATGTGTAGTATGTAATTATTATCCTTTATACTACTCTGTTCAACTTAGAATTTTTGCAACTGTGTTGTTTAGGATAGTTTTGTACATGATGAGATTGCACAAACTCATTTATTGTGTTGATGTAGTGGTTACTTTTAGATAGTCCTGAGTGTTCGTTATTCACTTAATTTATATTTTTCTCATGTTTTGATGTCATGATTAATTAATATATAGAACATACAGAGAAGATGTGTATTATCTGGTATATTGTGAAATGTAATTTTGAAAATAGCTTGCATGTATCATACATGATCTTGTATTTGGATTTGTTAACTTTTTGTGAAACTTCGATTTTCCAGAACTTGATTTTCTTGCCAGTCAGACATGTAGATTATTTTCTTAGCAGATTATTTAAAAAAAAAAAACTTATTTTTTGTAGATATTTTTATAGAACCTTTTTTATATTTCATATTAGCATCAAAGGGTAGATTTATTTATAATGTATATCTTATCGATTTGAGTAAGAGATAGAGTTATACCTAAATAGCATTGTACGGAGCTGAACGTAATTGTCAGCAGAAAGAACTTAAAGGATAAATTAAATTTACATGTGTTGATTTAAAGGTTTCTTCGGGATAGGATTTTTGTTTTATATTTCATTCATTTTGTTAAAATATTGATTTCATTATTAGGCTTTACTTAAAGTATTACTGAATTACTTAAAAATTAAATACTGTTTTTATGTAACTTATCGAGAAAAAAAATATGTTTGTACGGTACTGTTGAAAAAAATGATTTTTTTTTTTTTTTTTTGGCATTGTAATTTTTTGTTGGGTGTGCCCAGCATTTGACTTCGTGATATCATTGATATGTAGTTTGATTAGTTCTTGTAAAAAGTTGTTTTTTTATTATGATGTATTTTTTATTTTAGCGCTTGATTGTGCGTTGGTCGTATTAGTTATAGTAATGCTATTACTTGTTTGTTCGATGCCTATAATTTATTTATGTTAGTTTTGTATAACTCTTATAACTTAGTTAAATTACTTATTAGCTTTTGTTTAGTTATAAATTATTTTTTGATGGTATTAGTATAGATATACTTTGATATTTTGTGTTGTGCCTTTCGATCATGTTTATATATTTATTGTTGAATAGGTTATCTGATCAAAACAGTTATTAGTATATACTGTTATTGACTTTCTTTGCGTTCGTGCCTTTGCTTTCTATCTGTCTTTGGTAACTATTCTTCATTTCATTCCTCCTTTTCTGTTGTCTTTTCGGTATGGATTTCATATCTTGTTTATACTTTCGTACCTCATCTTCGTTTTACTTGATTCTATTTGTATACTTTGTCTTCTTTCAACACTTATACCTCTATTCTTTGTATTGTTGGAGTGGTTATATGATTTGATATGACATATCTACTTATGATAGTTGTATTTATTTTACATGTAATTGTCCAACTTAATTATGAGTATATGGTATTGTTGAGTTCTTACTTTCCTTTTTTACAGATCATTCTTCTTTTGATTGATCTTGTGTTTTCTCTTTCGATTGGTTGTTTTCGGTTTGGTTTGTACTAAATATACGTAACTTAATTTTGGAACTGAAACTGATCATATTTGTATATTTAGCTAATTACTTTTTATACTTAGCTGATTATGCTGTATGCTTTAATTGCTACTTTACACTTTAATGCTGATATTTGTTTTAGATATAATTTGATTTAAAATAAGATATTTTTGTAGGCATACGTTAGAGCTTATTTGTCTTCTAAATTTTTCGTTTTTGGGAGTTAATTTTTTCAAAAAAAATGATAGAATCATTTTTTTTCCCGGAGCGGGTGGTAACTGTTGCAAGTGGAACTTATGGAAGGGGAAGTAATCTTTAGAATGGTTTTTTAGACAAATTAAATTTCGAGTTGCAACGCTTGATTAAGCGGATACTTGTTTGACTTTAGGATAGAATTATCTTTTCCTATTTTTCGGGTGACAGAGTACAGATAAGCGTGTGAACGCTGTTTAATGTATTTATTCTGTACTGTTTTGAGTCATGTGAATAGCTCGCTAGTCTGCATGTGTTATCGAGAACGGTGTTCAAGACAACCGAATCTCGTGACGGGTTTTTTGGCGGGACTAGTGTGTGATTGAGGGAGTTGTGTTTTGGGCGTGGACCGTGTAGGTCGAGTCCCAGTGTTTTTGGATAATGTATGCCTACGTAGTATTTGAGAAAATGTCGACTTATATATTTCGCTGTGTGTACAGCCTATGTGATACACTGCAGTGAAGATTTGTTTAGGCCATATGAACCTTATTATAGCTGCCGTGTGATGCAGGCTTTGCTATGTATTGAAGTACTTTTGTAGGCCATATTTTGAAGATTATTGAAGCTGCCGTGTGATGCAGGCTTTGCTATGTATTGAAGTACTTTTGTAGGCCATATTGTGAAGATTAATGAAGCTGCCGGGTGATGCAGGCTTCGCTGTGTATTAGGGTACTTTTGTAGGCCATATTATATATTAACTGCAGTGTGGAGATGTATGAAGCTATTAAGCTATTATCAGTCCAGGATTAGGACAGGCCATATTATATATTAACTGCAGTGTGGAGATGTATGAAGCTATTAAGCTATTATAAGTCCAGGATTAGGACAGGCCGTATTAGATATTTAATGCCCGGGAAATTATGTTATAATGATGTCGTGTTGTGCTAGCGAATGCGAGTACATTTATGGCCAGTAATAACATTCAGACTGAAACCACTTTGGTTACAGTCCTATACACTTACAGTCAATTTTTCATGAATTAGATGACAATACTGTATCTACTTGTCATTATTCTAATCTATCTGTTATACAGGAGGAAGAATCTTCTTTTCCTGAAGTGCAGATGCCTTTACCTGTACTTACTGTCCAATCTACTGAATCTTGGCGTGATGTGACCATTTCTTCTACGGTTACACCGCAACAACATCAACGCGTTGCTGATCTTCTACAATCTTTCCCAGATGTGTTAACTGATGTACCGGGTTGCACATCTGTAATTAGTCACGATATTATTCTTAACGATGATACACCAATTCGTGTTCATCCTTATTCAGTACCTGTACATTTTTTGAGTAAGACATCTCAGGAACTCGAACAGATGATATCATTAGGTATTATTGAGACTAGTACATCTCCATTTTCTTCTCCTTTAGTCATTGTCCGGAAAAAGGACAACAACATACGTTTATGTGTTGACTATAGGAAACTTAATGCGCAGACAGTACCGGATAGCGAACCACATCCTATCCTTGACGATTTACTTCCTCGTCTATCCAATGCTACACTTTTCACTAAAATTGACTTAACTAAAGGTTATTGGCAGATTCCACTAACCGAAAGAGCCAAATACTACACAGCATTCTCAACTCCACAAGGTCTTTACCAGTGGAACGTGATGCCTTTTGGGCTAATGAATGCTCCAGCTACCTTTATTCGCATGATGCGAAAAATTTTAGCAGGTAGATCAGATATAATTACCTATATTGACGACATATGTTTGTTTAGTTCATCATTTGAGGAACATTTTTTGGGTCTTAAATCAGTTTTGGAAATATTGCGGGATAACCATTTAACCGCTAAACCAACTAAAATTCAAATAGCATGTAATGAGATAACATTCCTGGGGCACATTATTGGATCGGGACGTATCCAAACAATTCCCAGTACGGTTTCTAAAATATTAAATTTATCTGTTCCTCAAACGAAGAAACAGGTTAGGAGTCTGTTAGGTTTAATCCAATACTATAGCAGATTTGTACCTCACCTATCATCCATCACGGCTGTCCTGTCTTCGTTACTAAAGAAGAACATGCCTTTAAGGATAAATTGGACCGACGAATGTGACAAAACTTTTCGCACTATCTTAAAAATATTTTCATGCCCACCTGTTTTAAGATTACCAGATGCTTCTAAAAAGTTTGTTCTACGTACAGATGCGAGTAATTACGGACTCGGGGCATGTCTACTGCAATATCATGATGATGTCCTTCACCCTGTAATGTATATCTCACGCAAACTGAGACCTCCGGCGATGAATTATTCCACTGTGGACCGAGAATTGCTCTCCGTAATCTGGGCAATTACCAAGTTGGAAAAGTTTTTGCTGGGATCTCCATTCCTGATCCAGACTGATCAGAAATCAGTGGCAGCATTACGTCGCTCAAACCATAAAAGTGCTAAACTTGCACGATTTGCTATTACGTTGCAACCCTACTAGTTCGAAATACAGTCGATACCTGGAACTGAAAACGTCATAGCCGACACGTTGTCCAGACATCCTACGGATTCTGAATGAATATTACAATTTCAAGAAAATTTTCTGACTAGTCAAGCATTACATTTGCAATGAACGGTATTGATATCAAGTCACAATATACAACAATTCAGTTGGACTTCCTACCTAAATAAGGACATTTCGAAATAAACTATTGTGATCAAAATATCAAGTTTTACGGATCGTTTGAAAATTTGAACTTCAATTCCACTTTGAGTATCACTCATTTCGATTGAAAACTGTTAAAAAGGAACAATCTCTGATGTAGAAAGGACAGATACGTTGATGACTTAGTCAATTAACTTTCAAAGTTTAATAAAGGAACTAACGATGAATGGATAATCAAATCATAATTTGATAATATGAACCTTGTGTCTTAATGAACTTTCATACAATTCAACAGGAGGTAACAACGATTGGATCTTCATGTCCAATATTATTAAATTTTCTAGTTATTAAATTAGTATATAATAGATAATAAAGTCAAAGTGTGATGAAATAAAAAAATAAAATATACTAAGAAAAGATGAAACAAAAGAATATCACACCAATTAAACCTTTTAATTAGTGTAATTATTAAGGTAATAGATATTACATTATGACATTTCATATATATAGTTAAAATGTATGAATTTTTTTTCTGTTCTTTTCTTCTGATTGCGTTAATTTAATTAGGTATCTATCCTTACACTTCATTTTCACACGCATGCTAATTTAATGTATACTTTAATATTTGGTTTTAATTGTCCGTACTTCTCAATTTTTATTTCTTTTACTCTCTTATACTATTTCTCATTTTCCTCTATTAGATATTAATTAGCTAGTACCATACGTACATATTATAATTAATTATTTTAATTTTAGTTAGTTAGAATAATTTTAATAACACCTCACATTATTAGTTAGTCTATACATACAACAAATTAATTAGTTAATTAGTTAGTGACAGTGAAATTTCCTTGTTTAATATAAGGTATATGTATGATATGACGTTGATTTTATTATAATATATTACTGACATGACCGCGACACTGTTCTAGATAGAACATCGTAGGTCATACGTCGGGTTTTGTTAAATTTTTGATAATTTGATTAATATTGTTCAAAAAAAAATCTATTTAATAGATTTTTTTTTGCCCCCGTCTGACAGGAAATCTGTTACGGTGTTATTTTAAATGACGGCGTCTGCTGGGGTTTACCCATGCGCAACGTTTAGGGGTCATTAATATTTATAGAATATGTCGATATTTTACGGTATAGTGAACGCGAAATATATGCGGAGATTATGACGCATTCGCGTTGGGAAGGTCACGCCGGGTGACTTGGTTACAGGGCCTTTGTTACGCTATCCGTCAAGCAAGAAGGTCGTGTCTTGTATTTCTTCCAAGGAAATAAGGCTGAGTATATAGCCTATATTATATAGATGAATCGATGTAGACTTCAGAGTCAGTTCGGAAATTAATCTAAGCATGAGATTAATTAAATTAAACTAATAATGGAAGGAGAATCGTATTATGATTCAAATTGTGGATGTCAAGAACTCATGTGCTCATTTCTGGCTGTTGACTACAACAGCGCACGTATATAGCCACGATGTTCATCTGACATATTGTTTTGACACGGACGGACATGAATATTATTTGGAATTCAATTGTTACGCTGAATTGTAAATGAAACCTTTGTGAATGTCGATTATCGTTTTTGTATGAATCTCAATACATGTGGACTCAAAGCAGAAGGCTTGATCCTTTATTTACGTTTCGGGTTCGGTTCTACAGCTGTTGGTGTTTACCTTTGTCAGCACGATAACTCTCCCACAAGGGAAATCAAATACTATATACTATGCAAATCAGAACGTCGAAGGGATGTTCTGATGCCCAGAGCTAACCATTTATAACCAACATTGATACGTCTAAAGAGTGACTTTACTATTCAATAAATAATACCATAACCAAGGAATCGCAACACCAACCACACCACCACCACCGACCCGTCACAGTAATACGCTGAAAGTTTGATAGTCACTACGGGAAGATAACTTATTTGTCAGCGTACACGAATGGCATAATCGTTTCCAGCACACCTTGAGGAAAGTAAGATGTAATTGTAGGCATTTGCAGAGAAGGCAAAATGGATGTGTTATTGCCATATATGGGATAGGTGACCTTTTGCATCACGCGCAGAATTTCAAGTGGAAATAATTTTGAAATTACGCTACCTAAACACACATGTTTGAAACGATTGGATCCCTTCTTAGCAACGTAACAAACAAATGCGGGGAAGACAGGCAATATAACCTGACCTTTTCTGAAGTTTTAATACACTGTGAAAATTAACTCGTGCCAAGAAAACCATCAGACTGCTAGAATCAGATTTCATATATATCAGACCAGATTTTGTGGGACATCTTGAAGGACTTAAAGAGCCCAGGAAAACCATTGTAATAAAGGAAACCAGAATCTGAGGAAACTGAAAACACGGAGTCATAGTGGAAATTCATTGTTAACATAACAACACCCTAGAAACGTGTAAGAGGCCTATTCCAGTGTCTTTATTTCTCTGAGCAAACAGTCCGTGATCCGAGATTGGCGTAAGTGCAAATTTTACATTCTATATTTTTCATTTACTAACATATGAACTAATATGTATATATTGCCATGTGCATATTAATATGTGAAAATTGGTAGTGGATGTCCAAGTCATTTGAGGCTGGCAACCTCAGTATATAAAATGATGATTTCATGAACCACCACTGCAAGGACTGGTGACTGCTTTATTACTAGTTTCTTAAAGAGAACTAAAAAGCATAGGTAGTCCCAAGTGCCATAGCGAGCAGGGAGGGAAAGATGAAAGAAATGATGTACATTCTAATTATAATATTTACATCTACAACCCATTGTAAATGTCCATGTAAACATATTCACTTTAAAATTAATGAAAGTTTTCAAGCTTTTCAACCAGTGCAGGTGTAAATGACAACATATTCAATCTATATTGGGAACATTCTTCAACCAGTGTAGATGTAAATGAAAACATATTCAATCTTTATTGTCAACATTTTTCACCTAGTGTAGATGTAAATGTAACCATATTCTATCTTTACTATTAACCTATTCATTTGAATGTACAGTAAATATAAAGCTATTAAATTTAAATGTAAAGAAAGTTTTCTCTCGAGGGATTAAGCTTAATTTTCATCGAAGGTATAGTCTGAGATAGAAAGGATGGTGGAATAGAAAGATGGGGACACGTAAGTATGTATAGGGAAACTCAATACTCAGAGAGTATTTGTTTCTATTCTTTTACCATACTAGTTAGTGGTACCAGTGAGGATACTAATATCTGGAACAAAGTGAGGGTAAAAGTGGACTGACGTTGAGCTAGACGCCATCATCCGAGAGTCATAGAGACGCGGGACGAGCTTTGCAGCTACTCCATGTTCTTAATTGGAACGTGCTGCGCCTTTAATCTTGACCAGAGACGCGAGAACTCCAGTGACCTATCTGCACAGAACCCAAAAACCCAGCGGGAGAAGAAACTACCATTTGCAGCTAAGTCAAACCTAAAAGCTGCCAAATGAACAATACCCAATCCTCCTAAGCATCACTCGATGATTATTATTGTCTGTTAACGACTTATTCATTTTTTTAAATGTTAAAATTTCGTTGATTATTAAATCTGTTATTTGTAAATGTACAAATTTAACGTCGGTTTAATCATTTTGAATGTGCTGCATGTTTTATGAAGAATTAAGCAATTATTAATTTCAGCTCGTTCAAGCCCCCATCTTGTGTAAATCCAGCGAGATTCCTCTTATTAGTGTCATAAGAGGTTGTGATGTTACTAAATATGGGATATCCTGGACAAATAGGTGTATCAGATGATACCAGGATAGTGCCAGATAAGAGACTGGTCTTATAAGTAATACCCCCTTCTCTGAAAAGAGCAAGGGTGTTTAGACATCAAAGTGGGGTCAAGCTATGTAAGCTCTCAGAGAAGATGATGATGATGTAGTACTCTGAGTCCCTACCTGCTACCTCTTTAGATCCCACAAGGATTAAAGATTAACTGTGTTGTTTTATGTGGCAAATTGTCTAGGGTAATTTATTTATTATAACAGTTATTAATTTCAAAACAGAACTTTAACTTTAATAAAAGTATTAAGCAAGACTGTATGAAATTGTATGTACAATTTAATTGTCCTGAATCTCAATCTTTTCAGGTCAGGAATACTCAAAACAATAAAATGATATTTACAAATCAAAGATAATACATTTGAAAATCCTTTTCATTTTGTAGATTGTTCACTGGAATAACTACACACACTTTCTGTTCGTACGAGTGTTAACTTCTGCTATCACTGTGCTGTAAGTTTTCCTTATTATTTTGGAGGTCTTATATATTCATCCTAAAAAGGGTTGTAATCCCAGTTTGATTACTACTGGGTGAATGACTGGATGTTCTGACACTGGCCTTAGGATGTTGTTGCTGCTATTCATCCACAAGTCAGAACCACGAGACGTGTAGCTCCTGACTGAGAAGATGGGATCTGACTCCAGATATATGAGGAGCTCTAATCACCTACACACTTCCTCTCAAGTGAATGCAGCCACGAGGTAATGACGTGACATAACCTGGAATAAAAAGACAATTACATTCCATGTAGAAGTCTGCCTCAATTCACTCATCCACAAACAACACTATATCTTACCCTTTTTCAGTTATTGTGCTAACAAGTTGCACAAGACCTAGAATTTCTTTGCCTACAGTCCGTTTCATGTGATCATTCTTTCTCTGTATTGATTCAATGTTAGTGTCCTTAGTCCATGCTTGGCTTCCGTACAATAATCAGGTTAAGTACAAAACAGCATGTGACATATTGATTACTTCATTCTAACCTTTCCTGTACGTTTATCACATGATCTTTGAACATAGTGTCACACCAAAAGAAAATACCAATTTAAATCACGACTAACACTTACTGTCGTAATTTGTGCCATATTTGCAAACACTATACACTTTTTTTTTCATTTCGAACCTGTCTGCAAAACTACACACGTTTATAAATGGGTCAGTATGGCAAAACACATTAGTTTCACTTTCTACTAGCACTCGAACGAATAGTCTGGTTATACACAGGTTAATAATTAACAAAATATGCAAATATATATATCTTTCTTACCCTCAGGCAAATATATTCACACACACACAAGCTGAACTGGCCTTCTACGGGATCTAGAACTGCTCTCAGATCAGAAGGCAAAGACTTGGTCGTTCTGTCTTTTAGTTTCTGTCAGCTCGGTGCAGATTTTTGAATCGAATGGCCCAGATCGTACTACCTTGTTACTATTTATAGAACTACATCCGCCCAATCAGAAACACAGTCAAAATTATTTTTAGAGACTAGTGATTGATGCGAATCTGAGCGTGTTTGTATAATCTAACTAAATTTTAATATTTTATATTACAGTTATTAATGGACCGATGTAAATGATCAAAAGTGATAATTAAACGGCCAATTGCTCTCTATCGTTCTATATGGTTTTCCCTTAGTTATTCCTGTGCATTTCAATCTGGGTAATTTTTAAGTAATTAATTTTGGCATTACCCTGATATGAAAATATCACTAAAATCAATTTTTCTAAGTCAATAAAATTTTATTATGAGATAATCTATATGCTTATGTGTTAAGCAATATCAGCGCTATAATTCGGGATATCTCTTTCAACTTAATTCTCTTTAGTTGTTAAGAAATAAAATATCTTCGTTCGGTCAAAAACACAAAATAGGTATTGTCACCAAGTCAAAAGATTTCTTTATCACTACCAAAAATAAAAGAAGCACTATGATTGGTTGTTAAATTTGTACTATGCTCTTAGATAAATTTTGGTGGCGGTAAATTTGACTGGGTTCTTAGACTGCTTCAAATACTATAGTTAGTTTTAGATTCAAATATTATAGCTAGTTTTTGAGCGGGGAATTTGAGCGTGGTGTCATACAGATTTAAAATTTTTACGACAATTAGTATGGCTCTGTTTAGAGTGTATATAGTAAACTGACTGAGACAAACATGCAGCACATTCAAAATGATTAAACCGACGTTAAATTTGTTATTTTACTAACGCTTGTAAAGTTGTGAAAAAAAAAAAAGATTGTTGGCCTTTTATTTTTGAGGGATGTAAGTTATCTTGTTCCCTATCAAATGGAAATAATCAAATGGCTAAAAAAAATCATGGCAATAAAATATATTGTAGATTTTTGCCACTTTACTTGTGTTTCCTTTTTATTATTTAGCGCAGTGGTTAGTGCACTGGCTACCTAGCTCGATGGTCCATGGTTCAATCCCCAGTTGAGGTGGGATTTTTTAGACCGCAAACGGCTCCGGGGTCGACCCAGCCTCATGAATTGGGTACCAGAGCAACTCTGGGAAGGTTAAGGCGGCCGGCGTGGTGTTGACCACATCACCCCTAGTGTGCCGATGGTCAAGAAAATATGGGCCTAACACAATTGTTACGTCCTTTTTGGGTACAGTAACAGTATTAAGTTGACATAAGTCGTACTTCTGTTAAAAGAGTACGCATCAACTAAGATGCTAAGAAGATAATTGTAGTTAAATTGTTTGCGCACGAAAACGCACATATTTGGTGCGTGAGCTGCGTGGCCTTTGTTGCTAAACAGAATGATGACGTAGGGTCTTGAGTGTAGGATATTGGCTGATGGATGTCAGACTGAGGTCTGCTTGTTCGAGTCCCTTATTGTGGGAATCTTTATACTGTGGTCTTGTTATGCGGTCTTCATTGCCGTATGACTTTACAGTAAGTAGTATTTTAAGCTCCTGAACATATTTTATAAATTTTAAACTAAATCGTATCTAGTCCGTACATCTTTATGGGTCATCGTTACCTTCCATGTACAGAAATGGATTTTACGAATAAAATGGAGCATTAGTATCCAGCCAAGGGAAATTATGCAAGTACGTGCCGATTTGTAGTGCATAAATGATTATTATATGTAAAGAATATTTTTCCGTCCGTTTGGAATACGGAGGACAGAACCAGAGGTCAATCAAGTTATATATACTTGACGATTGGTAGGGACTAGTTATTATGATGCCTCAACTATTATGTACAGTTGTTCCTGATTTTATTGTATACGAGGCCATTAAGAATGGAGTATCTACATTATATTATAATCTTTGACTATGACCTGTGTGACTGCCCTTTGAGGGGGTTAACCGTCATTGAGAACAGTTGTTAAGACAAGCTGCTCTAATATTACTAAAGGAACATTATGTTATTTATACCGTGCCTTCATAATGATACACTGACATGTCTCCATGTTGTTTATTATGAACAAACCGTCAATGTTTGTGGATGTACACTCTGTCCGTATCAACGTACGTCCACCGTTGTTTTGAAAGAATAAACTGTGAACATTTATCCACGAGTTCCAGGATGCTTCATTCGGCACTGGTATTATTTAACGTGCCCTGTTCTTGTTACTGTTGCCTGATCGCCACCCCAGCATACTAACATTCGCGTATCACCATAAGATAATAGTCAGCCACAAAAACCCAAACGAATACTACAGTTTGCTGGCTAGTGTGCCACAACAACTACGTAGATGAGACGACTATTACAACAATATTCCCAATATGCTTCAATGGGCGTGTAACGGGATCCTTTATTAAAAACATAACTGCAATAGTTGTGGGGAAAAAGATGAACGTTACAGTGAGCGTCGTGCAGTTTAGTGCAAAGGTCAGAAGTGCACGAGTTTTAAATAATTTCCAGACTGCAACTTTGGTTGGAGAATGTTTGTGACTGACGTACGCCTGAAAGAATTAAATATGGAGGGGATGTAAGTCATCCACGTGGGAGCTTGTTGCGTGGGTTCTTTCATTATGTTGCAACGGGTCAAAAGGATATAGGCATTATTCAACTTTTGAGAGTAGAGGGTGTCATCAGATTTCTTCCTTCCGAATCCCATCGATCTATTATGAATATTCATGGTTATTAACGAGCAATCGTGCTTAATAAAAATGAATGAATAAAAGGGCTCAACGGGTTAGCCAACTTTGAGGGTCATCACCGGAGCAAACTCCTTCCTTTACAAAGTCCATACAGAACATGTTTATTTACGTTACGAATTCATATAATAGTTCATGGCATAATAAATATTCATCATATATAGATTCATCTCCAAGTAGTGCAGTCCAGTCCAAATATATAGATCAATTATTATCGTCGTCAAAACATAGTAGGCTATATATACGCGTTGCTGCGGTGCAGTCAACCGAAAGTGAGACCTACCAGTTTGCGAACTTGGATCATAAAGAATGATCAAACACTCCCGTAAATCTTGACTTTCAATAAACAATTGTTGTCCATAACCATTAGTGGTCCATTATTACTTTAATTATAATAAAGGCCGATCCTCTGGCCAAAATCTCAAGAGAGATACTTCTGCACTATAACGCTATCACTGGGAGTAAAGCAAGATACATCCAACTCGCTCGGAGCTTATAATCAAAAGGGTAAAAGTAGAACGTAGTCAAGTGGCACTATACCAACCGTGCCACGTCATAAGATTACTGTATAATTCGCGTTCAATAAAATACCGTGAAGCGTGAAAAACATAGCATCTCAAGCATCTAGTGCGTAACATTAAAAGTGCTCACAACTGTAGCAGACGACATCGTTAAACGTGTCGAAACAGAGCTGTTATCTATTATGGCACAAAAGTTAACTATTGCAGATAAATGTTATCTATCTATCTATCTATCTATCTATCTATCTATCTATCTATCTATCTATCTATCTATCTATCTATCTATCTATCTATCTATCTATCTATCTATCTATCTATCTATCTATCTATCTATCTATCTATCTATCTATCTATCTGTCTGTCTGTCTGTCTGTCTATCTGTCTGAATGTCTGTCTGTTGTTTATTTATTTACAATGCTGTCACTAGCATCGAACTGTTAAAATGATCAGTGCCTACGAAGGATTCTTTGCTGTTATGGCAAGCCCTTGGAAAAGCCTCCACAAAAATGAAGCCATCAAATATTGGAAATGATTCGCCATCAAGGGTCCGTCACATTCACCATTCACCTTATCATCTCAGGTGAGAAGATGTAAACTACGGATTTCTCTTTTAGTACAAATAAGAAAAAGAAGTGAGGCATGAATTATGACAACGATAAAGGGCGGGGTTAACATCCATAACTGGGATAAATAATATTTCTTACGTTAGTTCACGTGGCTTATCCGGATAGAGACCATTTAGTTCGTACGGATTTTCACGGGATGACCACCACGGACTTTTATTTACTGGTCGCATCATTTTTATGTATTTTTATGTATTTTACGTAGTTCTCGATTTCTTCTTGTTCTATATTTTTTTCGTTTGTACCCGACAAAGAGTCTTTGTGGTCGTAACGTAGGCGATTCTCTTTGTCCATTGTGTCAGTAAGACGTAACCGCCTCTTCTCAATTATCCCGCCATTTTTTTTACAGCAGCTGAGCATGGAGAAGTCGATTGGCCAGGGTTTAAATACTTCTGTCCATGGTTGATGTACATGAATGTATATAAGCAAAGCTGCATCCTTTTATCCATCTACTAAAACGTAATCAGTATCATGTATGCATATACGTGTTTATAAATAATATATGCAGTCATACACATATTCGTACATACATACTAACATGTTTACTTATATCATATAATGTTACATACATATATGCAAATATACTGTACACATTTATTATAACACATTATAAACACGTTATATTATTATAATAAGTTAAACATACTATGGCGTTACGTAGGAGAAGATGGAAACACATACAGGTGTTAGATCAAAGAAATACCTCTTAGCAGGGGGAAATCACTCAATTTTTTTTTAGCGAGATTGGACTTGGTAAATGAATCTCTACTGAAAGACGCATAAGAGAAAAAAAAGTTGAAGAATAAACTTCTCTCTGTGGGAAGGAATGAGAGTCTGTGGGGGATGAGAAATGATTCCACTGCCAATAAGTCTCCTATAAATGGTCAAATGTCACGAGCTCCCACTTGCACTATAAAGCGTAACATATTGTCACGGATTGCCTCCCCTGCTTTGCAGTAGTGGTCCACCAGTGGCCAGAACGCAAGAGCATCTAAAATAGGTCGTCAAATGTGTCTACCTTCGCACATAATTAAGTTGTAGATAGAAGGGTAATGACGCTTCTATCTCAAAGGAGTTCTCACAAGATATTTCAGAAGTCAAGAACAATGCAGCATTGGCAGGGCTATTGTTAACTTATATCGGTCCGTCGCCTTTCGTGAAGAATTAAGCAGTAATTTAGTCAGTTCAAGTTCCAGCTGGTGTAAATCCAGGGAAATTACCTTTTAGAAGAATAGTAGGTCTTTAGATGTAAATATATCTCTAAATGTATATATATATATATATATATATATATATATATATATATATATATATATATATATATATATATATATATATATATATATATATATATATATATATATATATAAAGAGTCTTGCCCATACGCTGCTTTCACACTTGTAATAACTGAATCAAATAAGATTGTTATGTTTTAAAATAACATGTAACGCATTTAATAATCAATTAGTTTTATCAGGTCAAAATAAATAGAATGTTGGTGTATTTTAGGTGAAGAATTTAAGTTGTCTTCATGGAGACTTGGTTTGAGGATTTAAATTAAAATTAAAATTTAATTTTAAAGTCCTTTTGCTGGTGCCTCTTTACAAGCACTTAGCTGGTATGATTGAGTCCTGCAGCCTTGGTTTTCGTCAATTCTTTTGTGATGGTGACACTTCACAGTCTGATAGCTTCGTTCCTCAAACGGTCTGATACCTTAGAACCACGATCTTTTAGACAAAATAAAAACGAATGCCTCTGCTTAGTACTTTTGTGGGCTACAAATTAACAGGCGCATTGTCTCGCTGTCTACCCACCAATGTTAGTCTATCTGAATAATTAAATTCTTTTGAGTATACACAGCGTAACTCAGCGAAGATGATTACAAATCATCCAATATTCTTTTGGGCATTAAAATGGTGGAAATGTGTCTGGACAGCGCGAATTGCAATGATTTGCCTCAATTACAAGGTACACATATCTTTCAAACTGAAATGATACACTTGAGGCAAACGTGATGTAATCATTACTCATCCCTGCTCCAGTCAGAGTCTTGTGTCACCTCTGCTGTCGAGTTTCAGTACGACTAACAAGAAGCGATCATCAGCGCTTGCTGTAGTTGTTTATGAATATACAATTTTCATAGGTTGAGGTTGCCAGCCTCATATATAACCACTTAGCAAGAAACACATTTCAAATTCACATTTATAAAATAAATGTTCACACTTACCCCAAAGGAACTTTTGTGAACACAATCTCCTCGCACAGTTTAGAATGGACACGGCAATTTATTAGATGCTTCGAATCACTTGGTCTGGAAAACTCCTCTTATGACGGGTGATCTGATTCCTTAGGACTCCAGTCTTGGTATTTAAAGATGTAGGTTTACATTTTTAAATTTTAAAGTTGCCCAAATACCTCCGATCTGTCGTTTAAGTTTGCAGTCTTTGTATTTATAAATGCGGGTTTACTTTAAGTTTTAAAGTTGCCCAAATACTTTTGAACTGTCACTTATAATTTTGGAATTCTTAGTCCTATGTTTCTCTGGCTCCTGAGAGTTGCTAATTTGACGTTGCGATGCAGTCTGATTTTTTTTTTCTCACAGATTTCGCTAGGTTATATCTCACATTCTACGTTAAAATCTCAGATTGTTTTTCCGACGATTTTTCCAATGAAAACCATTGTGAATCCCGTCTCTCAAATCACGCCAATCGTAAGCTCTGAACTATATTGGTAGGGGTGTTTAATTTACTTCTACACCGCGTGTTTTAAAATATTACATTTTAAAATTCCATCGCGTGACCTCTTTCTAATAATGCTGTTATACATCCTCTTGCATCTTTATGCCAAATTCATAAACATCATCTGTGTCCTCATGTGATGTCCAGATGCTACCTTCCAATATTGTCTACCTAGACAGGTTATCTGTAATACTCTTGACACAGGGATGGTCACGCATGGCTATTATTCTATTATCGTCTGGGCCCTCGCCCATCTCAGACGGTTTCCCCAGACAGACAATATGGTCTCCTTTGAGTCGATCAGCTGTATGTATATCCTTCTTTATGCCCCATTATGGCTGGCGTAGACGATCATGTGTCTTCCCAACTTCCCTTCTCTAGTGCTGTTTTTTTTTTTTTTTTTTTCAATTTTGTTGTTGACTTTTTTCCTGTTATGCTGTTAAACGGCCCAGTATGCCCTCTATTTGTCACCACTCTCCCTCTCTCTCTCTCTCTCTCTCTCTCTCTCTCTCTCTCTCTCTCTGTCTCTCTCTCTCACTCTCTCTCCCACTCTCTCTCTCACTCTCTCTCTCTCGTATGCGCATGTCCCAAGCTACAAATTGTTCGATGATGTATTCATTTATCAGTTTCCTTGTCTCTACTTATGGAGCATGGTGCCACGATTGCAGCTAATCCTTTGCAGGAAGCTTGCACCAAACATTCACATGCACATGCAGCAGTGGTTTCGGTAGCAATTTGTTTGACATAATACTGTTGACAGCCTCATGAACAACATCATATTAGTCGCCTAGTGCGACGCTGCCTGAGGGAACAATAGTCGTGTACTTTCATTGTCTCATTAGAGATCCACGAGAGCTATACGGGGGTGATGACATTTGTAGAAAAAAAACAAGAATCAGTTAGTCCCATAGCAGATACTGCCGTAGGGGAGTGAAGTGTTTTAGGTTAGAGACTTCACTGTACTAGGTCCAGCATCGAGACGTGGGGCAAACAGTTCCCGCTCTCGCTGCCTTTTTTCTTCGCTAACTCAAGAGAAAAGTCGGGTACCCGCTTACAGCTGGGTAGACTGTAGCGAGCGATACCGTGTCTGGATCCCGGCATCCTTGCCGCGAGAGACTGGCGCTCTAACCACTCTGCCAATCGGAGGGCTAATACAGTTATTGCCTCACATTATTATAGTACTCTGAACGTATTAAATTTATTGTGGTTAAGTGTGTAACATATATAAATAGATATACACATTAAAAAAATCATACGAATATACATATACGTATCGTATACATACATATACATCAGAATCTTTATTCTCCAGAAAATACATTGATATGTACTGACATGATGTAATAAAATACAATATGGCATATAGGAGAATCATTAGAATTTAAATAAAGTAAATTTACATAAATTCATACAGTGTTAATGAGGGCTGTTACCACATACATACATACTGCCACGCATTCATCTCAATCGAAATCTCACAGTTTACCATATATGGCGACTTCAGGTTATATTAATGAAAGTTATGACGTCGCTGCAGTACTCATGCCTGTGTTTTAATTTAGATTTATTCCTGCCCTTGACATCTTGAATGACGTCATACTAACTGCTCAGAAACAATACTTAACGTTTAGTCGTTAATTGCGACACTTAAGGAAACATGTAAGAATGTCTCTAGAGCACCGATGGTCTTCCATGATGCGTGGTAAAATTCGAATTAAACTTGAGACGGAGTTTGCTGATAAGACTATATAAAACTAGTTGCTGTAGATGTTTTAAATTCACGGAAATGGGTCGTGAGTGGAATCTATGTCATTCCGTTGCAGTATTTATTACTTTGTTCATTGTCATTAACACGTTTCGTCATGTGAGTAGAAACATAATTGGTTAGGTCAAGAGTGGGAAACTAATATAGAGTCGATGTATTGCCAAGTTATAAATGGCGATTGAGGACGATTGTTTGTGGGGCTAGCAACCTCACCGTGCAAAATGATCTAAATAAATAAAATTTAACCGCTGTAATAGCATTAAAAAAACAAAATTGCATTGCCACAACTTCTGCAAGTCTTGCAATTGCAGCTGTGTTCCCACGCGTCATGGGAAACCTTCAATGGAGAAAAGAACTCAAAGAACCTATAAATCTCCGAATCTTCAAACAGTAATGAAGTAATTTTATTATTATTATTATTATTACTACTACCATTTTTTTTTTTAAAAGAACGCACAAAGACTCCTAAGTTGTCAGGAATGATATGTGTGCGTATGTGAATGACAGTTTAGTTTGTAAACTTAAGGTTTTTTTTTGTGTGTGCAATAACATGCAGTTGTGTATATATCAGTTTGTTATTTTAATGCAAGTATGCGCGTTGGTGAGAATGCGTACATTTGTGCCAGATAATTGTTGACGCATTGCAATCATTTAAGAATGAACAGGGTAAGTGAATGATATTCGAGGTTGAGTAGAAATTTGTGGGTGGTTGTTAGTTGAATCTGTGTCAAGTAACGGAAAGTTGGAAGTGCTATCTTCGGACAGTGAGCAACTGACCGCTAGAGGAGACAGATTAATACGAACCCGTAGGAGTATTTTTGTAGGAACCACTGGATATCATTATTCTTATGCACACACACATACACATTCATATGTAATACTAATATAGATAATTTGAAGACTATTGTTTTGAATTAGCGTTGTATACCACATGTCTGATTATATTATGTATTATGCCAAAGATAATGTGAAAGGTATCCAATTCGTTTCAGTTGTCAAATAAATGAACGGACCGAAAAACGTTAATTGACCCTGATTTGTATGTTTACGTTTGACCATCTGTTGATGTGGTATGGTACAATAGCGTAAGTAGATAAGAAATAAAAGGTTACTTTTAATAACGATGTGAATGGTTTCAACTATTAATTACATCGTATATATGTATATTAGATCTGCGGTGGAAAAGGGTTGCAGAATTAGTTGTGCAAACAGAAGGAGAAATAATATAAGAAAATATAAAATAAATGAAAATTGACGCCGATTTCGATGATAGAAGAACGACTGTAACTAGTACACACAAGACGGATCAGAAAAAACGACAAAGCAGAATAAAAAATATAATGAAATAAATAAGAGACAGCGATATTGCTCTCTCAGGTAGCGTACGCATGATATGAGGTTGCACATGCAGCTAGCAACCTCTTAATGTAAAACGAAATGCTAAAGAAACCACAGTTACACGAGCACTTGAGTGCTATGGTACAGGCTTCCTGCAAAAGGGGAGGGGGCATCTTCAGTGGGTCCATGCTCCACAAGGAGCGACCAGGGAACTGAGATAAGAGGTAAATGTAGAATTGCGAAAGTACAGAGACTAAACGTAAAGTACCGAAGCCAAAAGAGAAAAATACATCACAATAATGATTCAAACATTATTCACAAAAGAATGAGGGAACTAACAGGTGAGATAACAATCAAAGGAAGGCTAAGTATTAACGGAGAAAGAGAAAAATTGACAGAATACATAGATATAGAATACGGGTATGAAAGATCAGAATTAACCAAAAAGATCATCATCAGGAGAAAATGTCGAAACACCTGACGTACGAGGCATTTTATGCTATTAAGTTCTTGAAAATAAAATAGGGAACAGAACATGACAATACCACGACAGAAAAATTAGAGCAGGTCTCTTAACCATTGGTCCACGGACCCCTAGGGAACATATGAATGGATTCTAGAGGGATCGTGTACATAACCTAAATATCGGACTTTTTTTTCATCAATATTTTTACTCGGAAAATTATCATAGATCTTTGCATTTAAAGTAATATATTATTTTTCCAGAATTTCTTTGTCATTTTATTGTTCTCTATGTCAGTTCTATAAAAAAACTGTACAACGTATTGTTGATCCACAATGAAACAAGATATAAAAAGAAAATTGAGCTTGATTTTTGTTTTTGTTTTTGCTCTAAATTTCACACTTTTGTTAACACTTCCTATATAATCTCAACTAATGTGCATCCATTAGTTTATTAATTATGATTTTATTTTTAGAAAGCTACTTTTACAGTGTCTGTTCATAAATTTCAGCTGTAATAGTGTTGTTGCAAAGTCTGAATATGTATTGCGTAAAATTTGTTAATAACAATATTATTTGTAGTAAAATGAATTAATAATAGAGAAAATGGCACATTTGAAATATATGTGATGTGTAAATAAAACTCGCTGTTATTTCTGTGAAGAACAAATACTTTTTTGTTAAATTTTGATTTGTGTTACCGATGAGTCTAGACCAGAGGTGGACAAGACCACGATCGTTATATAAAAGTTTTACATTATTTTTCTAATTCTTTAACTAACTATTTTGATTTTAAAGGTATACAATTTTTCTGACACAAATTTGAATTCTTAGCTGAGGTCATTCAGTTCCTTTCATCGTCATATTAAGTCTGTGTTAATTCATTATAACTATTACAAGTACTTAATATTATGCGTTTGTTTGAATTTGTTTTTATTAATGTAAAATCTTCTTCCTTGCACATGCACGTATTAATATTATTTGTTTTTTGGCCTTCAATTAATACAAATTATTGTTTGCTCTAAATGCTTTCTCATTTCGCACACATCTATAGTTATTTTATTCTCTTACTTACTTACTTAGTCGTTCCCCTTCTACCGTGAGGTGTAGAGGTTTGGAAGAGAGAGCGCCAGACTATCCTATCGGCTGTCTTCCTCCTGGCCTGGTTCCATTCTAGTCCTCGATCCTTCAAAGATTGTCTAATGTTGTCCTCCCAGCGGACTCTGGGTCGTCCTCGGGGTCTGGATCCTTGGCTCTTTGTTTCCCATGCTTGTCGTGGTATCCGATCTTCTCCCATTCTGCAGACATGGCCAAACCATCTTAATTGGGACTGTTCTACTTGGGTCTGCAGGGGGTAGGATTTAAGGCCTTGACGTATAGTCTGGTTGCGTACCATGTCTCTTCTTGTTACTTCAACCACCTTCCTCAGATATCTCATTTCTGAGGTTTGGATCTGGCTTTTATGGGTTGTAGTCATTGCCCATGACTCGCATCCATATGTTAAGACTGGGACATAGGTGGAGCGGTATACAGCCATCTTTGTTTTCTTACCAACCTCTCTCTTGCTGAGGAATCCTCGATTTATGGCCTGAAAAAGTCTCCCAGCTGCTGCTTTTCGAGTGGCCAACTCTTCTTTGATGCCTCCCTTTAGGTCTATAATAGCTCCGAGGTATTTAAAGTGGTCGACCTGCTCCAGGACCTGTTCTCCCAGCTTAATCTGATGTCTTCTTTCTTCTCGTGATATCACCATGGATTTTGTTTTAGAGCTGCTTATGACATCCCTCTCTTCTCCAGCTCTTCCTTCCAGACTTGCAGGTTGGATTGGAGATGTGCCTCTGATTTAGCAATCAGGGCAACATCATCAGCAAATGCCAGCTCTGAAATATAGTCCTGTCTCATCTTCCAGTACCCCACTGAATACTTTCTTGTTCTCTCCTTACATGCCTTGATGACATCGTCCATAAGGAGTATGACGAGGTAAGGTGATAGGATATCACCTTGTCTTACACCAGTGGTGGTCCTGAACTCTTCTGACTTATGGTTTGCTGTCCTCACATAATTTCTGCAAGACTTGTAGAAGCTCTGTATAGCATGAATCAGAGGTGCTGGAATATTCTTCCTTGCCAAACAGTCCCAAAGTTTGCTCCAAGGGACCCTGTCAAACGCCTTTTCCAGATCTATGAAACAAAGATGGATCTCACTCTTATACTCAAGGGCCTTTTCACTCAGCTGTCTGAGTGTGAAGATTAGGTCTTGAGTACTTCGGTTTGCTCGGAATCCGCACTGGACCTCATTCAATTGTGGCTCAGCTAGGCGTCGGAGTCTCTGCTCTAGGATTCTAGAGTAGATTTTTCCAGGGACACTGAGAAGGGATATGCCTCTATGGTTTCCACACTGTCGATTGTCACCCTTTTTGAAAATTGGTGTTATGATGGCGATCTCCCAATCCTTTGGTATGGTCTTGTTGCACCATGCTACCTGTAGGACCCTTAAGAGTAACAGGTCGCCTGATGCTCCCATGTACTTAACCATTTCTGGTGTTATACCATCATGCCCTGCTGCTTTGCCCATCTTGATTTTCTCCAGTGCTGCCTTCAGTTCTTCCATCTTTATGTCATCTTCATCACCATTGGTTTCCTCTTCTGTGCTAGTGGTTATCATTTCTGATGTTTTACCTTGCTCACCATCATGGAGTTCTGAGAAATATTCTTTCCATCTTTCCATTACTTCCTTCGGGGCAGTAAGCAATTTGCCTTGCTTGTCCTTTATAAATTTGAGAGGGCATTGTTTTTCCTTCCTCATGTTCTTTAGGGTCTTATAGAACAATTTCTGGTTTTCTTGTGCATCTTTTTCTAGCTTTTCTCCAAATTCTTCCCAGGACTTCTGTTTTGCTGCTAGCACTTTGTTCTTTACTTCTGTTCTGAGTGTCACATATTCTCTATATTTTTCCATTTGTCCTGTTGTGTTTTTAGCTCCTAAGTATTGTTTCCATGCCATTTTCTTCTCTCTTATTTTCTCTTTGACTTCCTCTGTCCACCAAGGTGTCCTCTTTCTCTGGTTCCCAAGTCGGACTTCTCCACATGCTTCTGCAGCAGATGTCTTTATGATATCCTTGAATTTAATCCAGAGGGTTTCCAAGTCATCAGGTTGTTCTTCTGTGTTGCTCACCAATGCAGCAATAAGCCCCTGATATCTGGTCTTAATTTCTGGCTCTCTCAGCTTGTAGGTCCTAATGCACATTTCTCCTGCTCGTTTATTTCGTTTCTTGCGTGATTGCGTGATGTTGAGCAGTTCCTAGGCTGAGCAACTCTTTCAGTTGTTCGTTTGATTGTTAGCAGGTAGTGATCACTTCCAATCTCTGGCCCCCTCCAGACTTTTGCATCTCGGACATATTTGAATGAGCTTCTCCGAACGATGGCATAGTCGATCACTGACTTCTCATTCTTTGTTGGTTCACATCTAGTGTATGCATGTATGCGCTTATGGGGGAACTTTGTGTTTGTAATGATCAGATTCTGCTCACTGCAGAATCTAAGGAGTCGCTTTCCATTGTCATTGAGAGTATCTTCTCCATATCTTCCGATAACTCCACCCCATCTAGCATGGTCATTTCCAACTCTGGCATTAAAATCTCCGAGCATGATAACCTCATCTATGCAGTCATCCACTGTCCTTTGAAGCAGCTCGAAGAATTCCTCCTTGACCTCTGCTCTCTCATCCTCATTTGGCCCATACACTATGACCAGGTTGACTATGGTTTCTCCTTCTTTTAGTTTCACAACCATAATGCGCTCTGAGACAAAGTTCCACCCCTTGATACTGTCTTTTTGATTTTGGGCCACAATGCAACCCACACCCCCTTTAGCTCTTTCGGATATGGGTACACCACTGTAGAGCAGCGTGTTGCCATTGAGATCCATGACTCCTTGTCCTTTTTTCTTTGTTTCCGTTATAGCCAGGATTTCTAGTTTTGCTTTCCTCATCTCTTCCACCAGCTCCTCTTCCTTCCCATTTATACTTCTTGTGTTCCATGTTCCATAAGTCGTAGTCCGTAGTCCGTTCCAGTTCGTCGCCTTTAGAATCAGTCCGGTTTTCTCTCTTGTGTTACTCGTAATCATGGTTTAAAGCAAACAGGTGATTGGCCTGTTGTGCCTTTGCATGGTGGAGGGGCTGCCTCCTTACGGCCTCCATGCAGGCCGCCCTCCTCCTTTTTCATCCGGGCTTGGGACCGGCATAGGCGGAGTTTATTTTATTCTCTACAGTTAAAAAACTGTAGAAATAACTACTGTACAATGAAAAATTATATTTGGTAGATTGCAGCCTCATTGAAAAGTGTGCCCTGGCCTGCCTTAGAGAATGCAGTGTGCTGCCTATTAAATACACTTTTCCTTCTTTATAATTCAATCATTATGAAGTTCGCACAATACAATCACTTACCACGCTATGTTACCAGCAAGTATGTTTAATCTGTATGTTTAATTATCCCTACTGGTAACTTTTTCCCTTTTAGAGCCATTATCGACTTGACTTCCAGCGTAGAATTTTCATTCGCAAAATTTTTATTTTATTTTATTTTTTAAATAAAATTTTGCCTCGTTTTGGCGAGGCGCGTCCCGTTCAACCTAGTCGGTTATATTAGGTCGCATGTCCAAACATAAAAGACCCTTAGGTCTAGGGTTTGTGTTTAACCGTGATTGACCTTCTGGTCTACAATATTATTTTGTTAACTGATTTCTTCGTTACATTTTCTTTGCGTTGATATTACTTAATTTTTCTGTATTTTTACTTATTTATTTACTGTTACCTTTCATACCGCTAGTTGTGTTCTTTCCCATCCTTAATTATATCTTTTCACAGAACTCAACAAAGTTTGTTTATTTGTTATTGTTTTTCACATGTTTATTGTGTAATTTGTCATTTTCTCATATCCTGTATATATTTATCATTTTTGTCAAACTTTAGTGGCTGTAGTTCGCGAAGGGTATCAACCGTAATATTCCGTGCATCAACTATATCTTTCACATTGTAAATCTAACTCCACACCTGATATATATATATATATATATATATATATATATATATATATTTATATATATATATGAGATAGGGTGGGCGAGAGATGATGATTCTGTTGTGATATGCGATCACTTTCTTGCACACTCGCACCCAACCCGAACAACAATAAAACTCTTGATTCTAAGGCAGGGGCTGAATTTATTCATACAACCCTGTCAGTGACCCAAACCCACAAAGCAAACTAATGAGCAAACATTAAAAAAGTAAGCAAATAAACCAAACACCCAGCCAGTGCTCAATCGCTAATCTCCATGCCGCGTGCAAACTTCTGCTTACTCTGGGTGTCTTTTCACATCTTTCCTCTACTGCGAATCTCACCAAACTGACCGCTTCTCCTGCGTCAGACTTTTCACACGCCAGCAATGAGGGCTCGCGCAGTCACGTGGGCTGGAGCATTACTGTGGCCCTCGCGCAGTCACGGGGGCTAGCGTACTCGTTGGAGCTCGCACATCGAAAATACATAGGCGTTAAACACATAAATATGACATGAACTTGAGGGGGCCTCTGGGGTGTTTTATGGCCCCATCATATATATATATATA